>JASVEL010004363.1:0-460599 GCA_032618575.1 Nicotiana noctiflora
ATGGTGCTATGGCGTGCAGCCGGGTCCACCATATATCACTGCGGCGTGCAGTCCGATCCAACATATATACTGCTGCGGCTGCGGCGTGTAGCCCGATCCCATGATATACACCAGCGCTCACTGAGAATGTGTGCGGACTCGGACTCCGAAGGGGCTCCTACAGCCCAAGCGCAATAATACTGCGGCGTGCAGTCCGTTCCACATGTATATCACTGCGGCGTGTAGTCCTGCGGCGTGCAGTCCGATCCAATACAGGTATCTATATACATAATACCTCATAATGGGTCCTCGACCCTATCCCGGTCAGTATGTACTTGGCCTCTCAGGCCCAATATAATATATCACAATGGGTCCTTGACCCTGTCTCAGTTAATATAGACTTGGCCTTTCAGGCCCAATATAACATCTCATAGTGGGTCCTCGACCCTATCTCATCTCAATCGGTATAAACTTGGCCTTTCAGGCCCACTCAGCTAGAACAGGGAATTCCACCCTAGATAATCTCTCTCAATGTACACATCTAGTACAGGCTCATATTATGCTATGCAGCTAGAGCTATGGCTGAGTGTATATTTCCAACACGATGTAAAGGTCACCTAGCTCTATAGGTTCCCTAATGCTCTACAGATCGGCACAAGGCCCCAAACATGGCTATTAGCCCAATGATACAGTTATAACATTATTAACAGTTGTACAACACAGTATTCTATTAGCCGGGAAGGACTTAGTCCGAACCCCCTATCACAATGTCACCACGCCCGTCATAGAACGCGTGTCTCATCTCAATATAGCACTGTAAAGTGCTAGTACGGGGTTTCAAACCCTCAGTGCATTGTTTACTACTACCACTCACCTCGAACCGGTAGAAACTTCAATCCGCCTTACGCTTGCCTCGCAATTCAATCTCCTCGGATGTCAACTCTGCTCAAAATCATAGAAAATGCATCAATATACGCTAATTTCACGAAATTCATTCGAAATAACCCAATTTATATCAAAACCCACAAGTTGTCAAAACCCGACTTTTGGTACACTTGTCGAAAAATTACAAAAATTACATATTCGGAATCCTCATCTCGATACGAGTCTAGGCATATAAAATTTACCAAATTCGGACTCCATTTGCCCATTCAAAACCTTGATTTTCCAAAATCCAAGACTAGGGCTAAATCCTCCATAATTACCCCAAATTCCTCCATTTTCATGATATAATTGCATGATATTATCAATACTAATCATAATATGAGTTCATAGTTGATTACCTGATGATTTCCCTTGATTTCCTCCTCAAAATCGCCCAAAATCGTCCTTAAGCCGAGACCCCCGAATGTTAAAATGTTTCTGAAATTTTCTAACTTCTGATACACTTACTTACAGCGATTTTCGCTTCTGCGGAACATTTTCCGCTTCTACGCTCCCGTATCCGCGACCAAAGGGTCGCTTCAGCGGTTCCAGGCCTAGCCGGCCATTTCCGCTTCTGCGATCAATGGAGCCGCTTAAGCGGACCCGCTTCTGCGAAGAAGCTTCCGCTTCTGCGGACACATCCGCCTCTGCGCATCATTGTCCGCTTCTGCGGTCTCGCCCAAACGGTAAAATGTCCGCTTCTGCGGACCATGCCCAATCTCTCCCCGTCCGCTTCTGCGATCAACTGGCTCGCACCAGCGATGCCGCTTCAGCGGAATGACTACCGCTTCTGCGTAACCAGCCGCTCCTGCGCACCTCGTCCGCTTCTGCGGACTCGCTCATGCGTCCAATATTCCGCAGGAGCGGAAACAACAGAAGCAGGATCCCAACCTGCAATTTTTCCACAATTTTCTCCCGTTTAACCATCCGAAAACACCCCGAGGCCCCGGGACCTCATCCAAACATACCAACACATCTTAATACCTTATTCGAACTTGCTCCAATCCTCAAAACACGTCTAACAACATCAAAACTCATAATTCGCATCGAATTCAAGCCTAAATTCCTTAAAACATTCCAAATTACACATTCGATCAAAACCCCGACCAAACGACGTCCGAATGACCTGAAATTTTGCAGGCACATCCAAAATCACCTAACGGAGCTACTGCAACTGTCGGAATTCCATTCCGACTCCCGGATCAAAATCTCACCTACCGTTCGGATTTCGCCAAAATTCAACCTTAGCCAATTCAAGCCTATTTCTACACCGGGCCTCCAAATTCAATTCCGATCGCTCCCCTAAGTCACAAATCACCTTCCGGAACTAACCGAATCATCAGAATCCGATTCCGAGCCCTCTAACCAAATAGTCAACTCCGGGTTGACTTTCCTTATTCAAGCTTCCTCCAAAAAGGCTATATGCCTCATTTCCAATTTAATTTCACTCCTAACTCCCCCGATAGACTCTAACACTTATATAAAAGCATGAATTATGTAATTACAACATAACGGGGTGGTAATTCCCGTGACGACGGGCCGGGTCGTCACATTCTCCCCTCTTAAGCAAACGCTCGTCCTCGAGCGGGTCAAGAAACATACCTGAAGTCTCAAATAGCTGAGGGTATCCGCTCCGCATCTCCTGCTCAACCTCCCAAGTAGCCTCCTCCACGGGTCGACCTCTCCACTGAACCTTAACCGATGCAATCTCCTTGGACCTCAATTTTCTCACCTGACGACCCAAAATAGCAATAGGCTCCACATCATAGGACAGATCACCATCAAGCTGGATGGTACTGAAGTCTAATACATGAGACGGATCTCCAATGTACTTCCGGAGCATAGACACATGGAATACCGGATGAACGCCGGATAAACTGGGTGGCAAGGCTAACTCATATGCCACCTCTCCAACTCTCCTGAGTATCTCAAAAGGGCCAATATACCTGGGACTCAGCTTCCCTTTCCTCCCGAACCTCATGACACCCTTCATAGGTGAAATCTTCAACAATACTCTGTCACCAACCATGAACGACAACTCTCGAACTCTACGGTCCGCATAACTCTTCTGACGAGACTGTGCTGTACGAAGCCTCTCCTGGATCAACTTTGCTCTATCCAGAGCATCCTGGACTAACTCGGTCCCTATCAATCTAACCTCACCAGGCTCAAACCATCCCACGGGGGATCTACACCGTCTGCCATACAATGCCTCATACGGGGCCATCTGAATACTCGACTGGTAGCTGTTGTTGTAGGCAAACTCAGCAAGTGGTAAGAATTCATCCCACGAACCACCAAAATCAATCACACATGCCCGCAACATATCCTCCAGGATCTGAATAGTACGCTCGGACTGCCCGTCTGTCTGGGGGTGAAATGCTGTACTCAACTCAACCCTCGTACCCATCTCTCGCTGAAATGCTCTCCAAAACTGAGAAGTGAACTGAGTGCCTCTGTCAGATATAATAGACACCTGGGACCCCATGCAACCCGACAATCTCCCGAATAAAGATCACTGCCAACCGCTCCGATGAGTAAGTAGTACTAACTGGGATGAAATGTGCGGACTTAGTCAGCCGATCAACAATCACCCATACAGAATCAAACTTCCTCGCTGTCCGAGGTAGCCCAGTAACAAAATCCATGGTGATCCTCTCCCATTTCCACTCGGGAATAACCATACGCTGAAGAACACCGCCCGGTCTCTGATGCTCATATTTGACCTGCTGGCAATTGAGGCACTTAGCTACATGCCTAACAATATCCATCTTCATTCTCCTCCACCAGTAGTGCTTGTCTCAAGTCTTGGTACATCTTTGCGGCACCTGGGTGAATAGAGTACCGCGAACTGTGTGCCTCCTCAAGTATCAACTCCCGCAAACCATCAACATTGGGCACACATATACGGCCCTGCATCCTCAAAACACCATCACTGTCGATAGTCACATCTCTAACATCATTATGCTGCACTCTGTCCTTAAGGACAAGCAAATGTGGGTCATCATACTGTCGCTCTCTGATGCGATCATATAAGGAAGATCGAGAAGCAATACAAGCCAACACTCGACTCGGCTCCGAAATATCTAATCTCACTAGCCGATTGGCTAGGGCCTGAACATCATAAGCAAAAGGCCTCTCCCCAACTGGGATGAAAGCTAGGCTGCCCATGCTAACCGCCTTCCGACTCAAGGCATCGGCCACCACATTGGCCTTTCCGGATGATACAAAATAGTGATATCATAGTCCTTAAGCAACTCCAACCACCTCCGCTGTCTCAAATTAAGGTCCTTCTGTCTGAATAAGTGCTGAAGGCTGCGATGATCCGTGAACACCTCACATGAGACACCATACGGGTAATGCCTCCAAATCTTCAAGGCATGAACTATGGCTGCTAGCTCCAAATCATGAACAGGGTAGTTCTTCTCGTGGGGCTTCAACCGACGAGAAGCATAAGCAATGACCCTACCCTCCTGCATCAACACACAACCAATGCCCACTCCTGAGGCATCACAATATACAGTATAAGAATTTGACGTTGTCGGTAGAATCAAGACTGGTGCTGTGGTCAGTGCTGTCTTGAGCTTCCGAAAGCTCTCCTCGCACTCCTCGGACCATAAGAAAGGAACACCCTTCCGAGTCAATCTAGTCAAGGGTGAAGCAATAGAAGAGAACCCCTGAACGAATCGACGATAATACCCTGCCAATCCCAGAAAGCTACGGATCTCAGTAACTGAGGTCGGTCTGGGCCAACTCTGCACTGCCTCGACCTTTCTCGGATCTACCTGAATACCATCACGGGACACCACGTGCCCTAAGAATGCCACGGACTCAAGCCAGAACTCACATTTGGAGAACTTGGCATACAACTTCTCCTCCCTGAATCTCTGCAATACAATACTCAAGTGCCGAGCATGCTCCTCCTGGCTACGAGAGTAGACTAGTATGTCATCAATGAATACGATCACAAATGAATCAAGATACGGCCTGAATACACTGTTCATCGGATGCATAAATGCTGCTGGGGCGTTGGTCAGCCCAAAAGACATCACAAGGAACTCATAGTGACCATATCTGGTCCGGAATGCGGTCTTCATAATGTCAGACTCTCTAATCTTCAGCTGATGGTAGCCTGAACGAAGATCAATCTTCGAGAACACCCTAGCTCCCCGGAGCTGATCAAATAAATCATCAATACGAGGAAGAGGATACTTATTCTTCACTGTTACTTTGTTTAGCTGCCGATAGTCAATACACATCCTCATAGATCCGTCCTTCTTCTTAACAAACAGGACCGGTGCACCCCACGGCGACACACTCGGCCGAATGAACCCCTTATCTAGGAGTTCCTGGAGCTGCTCCTTCAATTCCTTCAACTCAGCTGGTGCCATACGATACGGAGGAATAGAAATAGGCTGAGTGCCCGGCACCAAATCGATACCAAAATCAATATCCCTGTCCGGCGGCATGCCCGGCAGGTCTGAGGGAAACACATCAGGAAAGTCTCGCACAATGGGAACAGAATCAATACTGGGAGTCTGGGCCTCGACTTCCCGCACAAATGCTAAATAAGAGAGACATCCCTTCCCAACCATTCGTTGGGCCTTGAGGAAAGATATTACCCTGCTAGGTACATACTCGGTCGTGCCTCGCCACTCGATCCTCTGAATGCCCGGCATAGCCAAAGTGACTGTCTTAGCATGACAGTCCAGAATAGCATGACATGGAGATAGCCGGTCCATGCCCAATATAACATCAAAATCAATCATGCTGAGAAGCAACAGGTCTACTCGGGTCTCCAGACCTCCGAATAGTGACCAAACAGGACCGGTATACGTGGTCCACAACAATAGTATCCCCTACCGGGGTAGATACATGCACTGGCAGCTCAAGACTCCCTCGGGTCGTGCCCAAATGAGGAGCAAAATATGTAGACACATAAGAATAAGTAGAACCGGGATCAAACAATACTGAGGCATCTATGTGGCAGACTGAAATAATACCTGTAATGACATCATCAGAAGCAACAGCCTCAGATCGGCCCTGAAAAGCATAGCATCTAGCCTGTCCGCCTGATCGGCCTCCCCCTCGAGAGCGACCCCTAGCTGTCCGACCCTCACCCCTAGCTGGCGGGGCGGGTGCTGAAGTAGAAGGACCAGATGACGAGGGCTGCCCCCTCTGCTGATAAGATCCGGAAACAAGACGGGGACACTCCCTACGGTGATGCCCAAACTCTCCGCACTCGTAGCAACTCCCCGGTGCTGGGTACTGAGACTGATAAGGACCTCTGGCGCTGGAGTGGCCAGCTGATGAACTAGGCCGAGATGAACCCCGAGCGGATGGGGCCTGTGAAGAACTCTGAGCTGGCATGGCACTGAGAGCTGGCTGGCTCTGGTGCGAACCCCGATAATCCTGTCTAGGAGACCATCTGTGACGATCTGAGCGTCTCGACTGCGAAGACCTGAAAGAGCGACCTCAGCTCTGCTGACTCTGGCCTCTGGTCTGTGTGCCACTGGAACTGGCTGCTCCTCGAGGCCTCTTGGCCTCCCTCTCATCCCGCTCCCTGCGACGATCAGTCTCTATGTCGCGAGCAATATCCACAGCATCCTCAAATGTACGACTCAAAACCCTCTCCCGAGTCATCAGAATACGAATGGGATAAATGAGGCCGTCCACGAAGCGCCCAATCCTCTCTCTGTCGGAATGAACCAACCACGGTGCATATCTGGACAACTCTGTAAATCTGATCTCATACTCTGACACTGACATGTCCCCCTGACGGAGACCCTCAAGCTGCCTACGCATCTCCTCTCTCTGAGATCGAGGCACCCATTTCTCCAAGAACATAGTGGAGAACTCCGGCCATGATAGTGGTGCTGCTCCGGCTGGCCTGCGGCGCTCATAAGCCTCCCACCAAGCGAAGGCTGGTCCCTGAAACCGAAAGGTAGTGAAAGATACCCCACTGGACTCCAATATCCCTGCCGTACGAAGCATCCGACGGCACTTATCCAGAAAACCTTGGGCGTCCTCGCCCGGAGCACCAGTGAACACTGGAGGAGATAACCTGGTGAACCTCTCGAGACGATGCTGCTCATCGTCTGTCATAGCTGGGACCCTGTCCCCCTGAATCCGATCTGCTGGCTGAACCGGAACCACAGGCTGAACTGGAGGAGCCTCTGGTGTCTGTATGCCCTGCTCTGCTGGCTCTGGAGTGCGTACTGCGGGGGTCCGATGACCACCCCCGATCCCCGATGCAGCTGCTGCAGTAGTAACTGAAACCGCCTGTGCTAGGCCAGTGCAGACTGCTAGTATCTGAGCCAGGGTCTCCTGTAGACCCGGAATAGCAATGGGCACAGCTGGTGCCTGATCTGGTGCTGCTGGCACCTCTGCAACTGGGGGCTGTGGGTCAGCTGGCGCTGCCTCAGCTGCCCTAACTCCGCCTCGACCACGACCGCGTCCACGGCCTCTAGTAGGTGGTAGTGGTGGTCGTCCCCCACGTCCGGATGATCGAGTTCTCGCCATCTGCGAGAGAATAGAATGTCAAAGTTCAGTTCAAGTCAAAAGTAATCGCACGACAAGAATTCCAAGAATTGAAACTTTTCCTAAGAAGGTTTGCAGCCTCCCGAGGATAAGTACAGGCGTCCCCGCACCGATCCACGAGACTCTACCAACCGGCTCATGACTCGCGAGACCTGTTAACCTAGGCTCTGATACCAACTTGTCACGACCCAAACCCTGGTCGTGATGGCGCCCAACACAATGCTAGGCAAGCCCGACCATAATATCCTCTTAACCAGCCAATTATTAAATAAATTGAACTTAAACAGTAGTTAGTCATAACAGGTAATAACCGAAACGTCAAAACATACAAAATACGGTCCCAAACATATCGTGGTGTCACGAGACTGAGCCTCTACAGAATAGCATCCTAATACAACCAAGTCTAGACAAATAGGAAATCAACAAGATGATAAAGAAGGAGAAAAACAAGCTCTGCGGACGCTGGCAGCTACCTCGTAATCTCCGCAAAAGTAGATATGGATCAGCAGCTAAAATGTCTCAACTGCTCTCGGGCACCTGCGGATCTGCACCAAAACAGTGCAGGGGAGTGGGGTGAGTATATTTCAACTCAGTGAGTAACAATAATAAATAATAACTGAAAGTAAGAACTCCTGTACTATCACTTAGCAGTTCTAAGGCAATCTTCACAAGTACGTCATCACTATAGTAGTACTTTAACCTCCAATCTACGTTTATCTATACAAGATCTCCACACTGAACAAACCCTCGCTCGTACCCCTACGGTGTACGGCCATCTCAACATATAAAGGCACATACTTATGTCTATAATGTATAAGTATCTAAGTAAATAGTAGGATATGATTAAGTATAATGCTGCGGCGTGCAGCCCGCTCCAATACATATACTGCTGCGGCGCGCAGCCCGCTCCATTTAACGTCGACGGCGCTCACTGGGGGTGTATACGGACTTCGGAGGGGCTCCCTAGGCCCAAGCGCTATGGTGCTATGGCGTGCAGCCAGGTCCACCATATATCACTGCGGCGTGCAGTCCGATCCAACATATATACTGCTGCGGCGTGCAGCCCGATCCCATAATACACCAGCGCTCACTGAGAATGTGTGCAGACTCAGACTCCGAAGGGGCTCCTACAGCCCAAGCGCAATAATACTGCGGCGTGCAGTCCGTCCCACATGTATATTACATGTATATTACATGTACATTACTGCGGCGTGCAGTCCGATCCAATACAGGTATCTATATACATAATACCTCATAATGGGTCCTCGACCCTATCCCGGTCAGTATGTACTTGGCCTCTCAGGCCCAATATAATATATCACAATGGGTCCTTGACCCTGTCTCAGTTAATATAGACTTGGCCTTTCAGGCCCAATATAACATCTCATAGTGGGTCCTCGACCCTATCTCATCTCAATCGGTATAAACTTGGCCATTCAGGCCCACTCAGCTAGAACAAGGAATTCCACCCTAGCTAATCTCTCTCAATGTACACATCTAGTACAGGCTCATATTATGCTATGCAGCTAGAGCCATGGCTGAGTGTATATTTCCAACACAATGTAAAGGTCACCTAGCTCTATAGGTTCCCTAATGCTCTACGGATCGGCACGAGGCCCCAAACATGGCTATTAGCCCAATGGTACAGTTATAACCTCATTAACAGTTGTACAACACAGTATTCTATTAGCCGGGAAGGACTTAGTCCGAACCCCCTATCACAATGTCACCACGCCCGTCATAGAACGCGTGTCTCATCTCAATATAGCACTGTAAAGTGCTAGTACGGGGTTTCAAACCCTCAGTACATTATTTACTACTACCACTCACCTCGAACCGGTAGAAACTTCAATCCGCCTTACGCTTGCCTCGCAATTCAATCTCCTCGGATGTCAACTCTGCTCAAAATCATAGAAAATGCATCAATATACGCTAATTTCACGAAATTCATTCGAAATAACCCAATTTATATCAAAACCCACAAGTTGTCAAAACCCGACTTTTGGTACACTTGTCGAAAAATTACAAAAATTACATATTCGGAATCCTCATCTCGATACGAGTCTAGGCATATAAAATTTACCAAATTCGGACTCCATTTGCCCATTCAAAACCTTGATTTTCCAAAATCTAAGACTAGGGCTAAATCCTCCATAATTACCCCAAATTCCTCCATTTTCATGATATAATTGCATGATATTATCAATACTAATCATAATATGAGTTCATAGTTGATTACCTGATGATTTCCCTTGATTTCCTCCTCAAAATCGCCCAAAATCGTCCTTAACCCGAGACCCCCGAATGTTAAAATGTTTCTGAAATTTTCTAACTTCTGATACACTTACTTACAGCGATTTTCGCTTCTGCGGAACATTTTCCGCTTCTACGCTCCCGTATCCGCGACCAAAGGGTCGCTTCAGCGGTTCCAGGCCTAGCCGGCCAAATCCGCTTCTGCGATATACGGACCGCCTCTGCGCGTCCGCTTCTGCGAAGCTTTTCCCGCTCCTGCGGGTTTTCCCGCTTCTGCGTCTAGGCGTCCGCTTCTGCGGACTCGCCTAAGCGGCTAGCCTTCCGCTTCTGCGATATTTCCCCCATAGCCCTTGGCCGCTTCTGCGGCTCAACATCCGCTTCAGCGGTGCCGCACCTGCGGGCTCCTTTCCGCTTCAGCGATCACAAGCGCTTCTGCGCTCCTATATCCGCTTCTGCGGACTCGCTCCTGCGACCACATTTCCGCAGGAGCGAAAATGACAGAACCAGAACTCTTCAACCTGCAATTTCCATGATTTTCTTCCGTTTAACCATTCGAAAACACCCCGAGGCCCCGGGACCTCATCCAAACATACCAACACATCTTAATACCTTATTCGAACTTGCTCCAATCCTCAAAACACGTCTAACAACATCAAAACTCATAATTCGCATCGAATTCAAGCCTAAATTCCTTAAAACATTCCAAATTACACATTCGATCAAAAACCCGACCAAACGACGTCCGAATGACCTGAAATTTTGCAGGCACATCCAAAATCACCTAACGGAGCTACTGCAACTGTCGGAATTCCATTCCGACTCCCGGATCAAAATCTCACCTACCGTTCGGATTTCGCCAAAATTCAACCTTAGCCAATTCAAGCCTATTTCTACACCGGGCCTCCAAATTTAATTCCGATCGCTCCCCTAAGTCACAAATCACCTTCCGGAACTAACCGAATCATCAGAATCCGATTCCGAGCCCTCTAACCAAATAGTCAACTCCGGGTTGACTTTCCTTATTCAAGCTTCCTCCAAAAAGGCTATATGCCTCATTTCCAATTTAATTTCACTCCTAACTCCCCCGATAGACTCTAACACTTATATAAAAGCATGAATTATGTAATTACAACATAACGGGGTGGTAATTCCCGTGACGACGGGCCGGGTCGTCACAAAGCCAAAGGCAAGTTTGCCGCAAATCTACAAAGGTTGTTCGTGGTACCAAGATTGTTGTCCAATGGTGTTAGGTAATCAGAAAATAGAGAAGGCAGATATGTGAAATAATCAAAAGGTGCTTAACTGTGTAGTTTGTACTTGGCATGTTTTGAAGATTGGAATGATGAAGGCATTTTATTCTGCTATCCAAACACTTTATCTTTTGTTACCCCTTTGAGCCTCGATTATTTTCTTGCATACCCCTCTTTCGGAATCAATAATAAGACTCGCAAGCTTGAATGGGGAAGTAAGTGGAGAAGCAAGAGAAAAAATAGTGAAAGAAAGGAAGATAAAAGAAAAGAAAGGAAAAGAAAAAAGAAAAAAAAAAGACAAAAAGAAAAAAGCAAAGAAAAAAAGAAAGAAAATGAATGAAAAATAAAGAAAAGAAAAAAGGAGAAAAAAAAAGCAAAAGCAAAAAGAGAAAAGAAAGAAAAGAAAAGTGGAAGAAGGAAAGATCGCAACAACAAATGTAGTTGCCTGAACTACATTTGACTTGATCCCAAAAGGGTACGTAGGTGTCACGACCCCAATCCCGGTCGTGATGGTGCCCAACACAACTGCTAGGCAAGCCCGACCGTTTACCCTCTCATTCCGAGCATGAAGCTCAAATCAATTACCTGGATATTATTATCAACAATAAAGCTAAACTGAATAACCACCCAAAGATCTAGGGTCACGAGTCTAGAGCCTCTAAACATGATCGGATAACAATATCTAAACCAAATACTCAAATCTGAATAATGTATATACAAAGGAAAAGTGGAATAAGAAGAGAAGCCAGGTCCTGCGAACGCCAGCAGCTACCTCAGCAACTCGGATAAATATTGATAAAAGCTAGAGTGCTCGTATATCCCTCCTGTGTACTAGCAACAACAACAGTACATTACCACTATCAAAGATAATTCACAGACAAAGATGCAATGCAAAACACATAACCGCTACGGCGTGTAGCCCGATCCATTTAACGTCGACGTCGCTCACTGGGGGTGTGTACAGATTCCGGAGGGGCTCCTACAGCCCAAGCGCAATATCACTGCGGCGTGCAATGTAAAGCATATAACTGCTACGGCGTGTAGCCCGATCCATTTAACGTCGATGATGCTTACTGGGGGTGTTTACACACTCCCGAGGGGCTCCTACAGCCCAAGCGCAATACCGCTGCGGCGTGCAGCCCGATCCTCATATCAACCGTTGCGGCATGCAGCCCGATCCTCATATCAACCGCTGTGGTGTGCAGCCCGATCCATCCTCAGTCCACAACATGCATATGAGTCACACAACAGCTCAACTTATTTATTTCCAGTTTCCAATTCATTTAATTATGAAAATATTTTAATGCTTATTTAATTTTCCAAAGCAGATGACTTAGCATTTCAATACGGTAATTTCAAACCAGGACTGAGATTGGTGATTAAGCAAGTATAGCTATCACATATATAACTATCCCCTAGGATACTACAGGTCGGCATAAGGCCCCAAACAAGGCTTACAGCCCACAAGTATGTCAACATAGTTCTTTTCAACCACATATATCATATTATACTTATTCGGGATGGACTAAGTCTCAATCCTCAGTCACAATCAATCCCCGCACCTGCCACGGGGTGCGAGCCATGCCCTACTAGCGTCACAATGTGCTAAGCTGGGGTTTCGAACCCTCAGGCTACCATATACACAAACTATTCACCTCTGGCCGGTCGTGGACTCGTCCGCAATGCCTTTTCCCTTTGAATTTGTTGCCTCGTGCATCAAATCTAGGCAAAACCACAATAATAACATAACTATGGGTCAAAAAAACATAACCCAATCAAAATTACTCGAAAAATGCAACAATTCACGAAGTTGGTAAAACCCGAGCCCCGGGCCCACTTCTCAAAAAAATTCTTAAAGTCATACCAACGGGTTCCTTGTCTCACCACGAGTCCGTGCATATAAAATTTATCGAAATCGGAGTTCGAATGGCCTTTCAAAACCTAACAATTCGTTTTCATGATTTAGGCCCTAGTTCTTCAAAAAGTCTACCAATTTCAGGAATTTTGGTGTTGATTCTAACATAAAATCATGTTTTTGAGTCAAGAAACTTATCTTCAGCGACTACCCATTGATTTCTCTCTTAATAATCGCCTCAGAAGCTTCTTCCCGTTCCAAAATTGGAAGAAAACTCGACCTGCTCATTATAGGTATACTGCTCCCAATGGATTCCTTGTGAATTCTAATGAATTTAGGCTTTTGAATCACTCCATTTGACTTTATAATGAAGGAAATATGTAGGTTTTAAGATTTGCAAATAGTGCAGGTTTTTAATACGCCGTCAGGGGCAGTTTCATCATTAACCTGAAAATCTGGGCAACTTTAGTAAAATGGCCATCAAATCCTCATACGATGTTCAAATTCGATGATTCTTTTTGCTACGGATCCGTAATTATGATATAGATCTAATGCTTCATTCAAAACAGTAATCGTAGCTTATGTGTTCAATATGATATCATTTATGCTTGAAGAAACGATGTCGAAGCATAAGAAAAACGAGCATAACGCAACCCAAACCTATCTGAAACTCGCTCGAGCTCCTCGGGACTGCATACGAACATACTAACATGCCACATATGATCATGCAAACTTAGTTTCACTCTCAAAACACCAAAACTAACATCAAAACACCAAATTTACATCGGATTCAAGCCTAAGTTCTTCTAAAACATTCGAAACTTGCATTTGATCTAAAACCCGACCTAAACACCTATGAATGACTTGACACTTTGCACGCATATCCAAAATAACCTAATGGAGCTACTGCAACTCTCAAAATTCCATTCCGACCCTCGGATGAAAATCTCACCTACCATCCGGAATTTGCCAAAATTCAACCTTAGCCAATTCAAGCTTAAAACTACATCGGACCTCTGAATTCGATTCTGATTGCTCTCCTAAGTCATACATGATCCCCTGAAACTAGTCAAATCATCAGAATTCAATTCTGAGCTGTCTAACTTATCGGTCAACATTCGGTTGACTCTTCCAACCTATTCTTCTCATAAAGAGGTTTATGGCCTCATTTTATCTAAATTTCTTCCGATTTGCTTCTAACTTTCTGAACACATATAAATTAGCATATTGAAGTGTTAAATAAAGAAAATGGGGTGATAACTCCCGTAACGACGGGTTGGGTCTTTACATTCTCCCCAACTTAAACAAACGCTCGTCCTCGAGCGTACCCAGAGTTGTATTAGAAGCAACCCAATAGCTGAATGACCTTGCCAAGCATATATTCGGGGAGGTACCATGTCACCCTATCTATCATAAGTCCGATAACACAATATAGCTGAACTTCCACAGTACATCTGAACCATAGACCACATTGCACTTTTCGAAATCATTTACCAAATCTGACTCCCACGTCTATACTTAGAATACACCCGAACCAACTGTAATAGCCCATACTCGCCACTCTAGGTGAGATCTTATGGTGTACCAAACAACCCAATCACTCGAGACGATGGCCTCTAATCGCAACAATTTCCCACCATAACTAAATATTACTGAAAAACCTTTCTTGTTAGCTAAAGTCTTGTTCCAATATCTTCACATACTGCTCACGGCAGCTGAAACATGTGATATATCGAATCCATTTCTCAGGTCATCCATGCATGATTCCATTTCCCTTTTAACTGATACCATAATAGATTTCGGAGCCCTCGATATTACATTTCTAACCAATTGAATCACTTATGCCTGCACTCATTAATGGCTCCAATGATCATTTTGATTATAACACACCGCACTGGTAATATGACACCTCAACACCGGCCTAAGCCACAATGCGCACAACACAGGCTCCAATAAGAAACGTCTGAACATACTCAAATCATGACAACTAACTCAAACACAAAAGATGTAATTCAATTCCTCTATACCATCGTAACATAGGACTGAGATCCAGTCTCGCATTATAGAAATAGAGTACCTAAATTCTCCTCGAAAGGTCATAACATCATATGGCCTTGCCACAACTTATGATTCCATCCAAACATTATTACCCATGAAGCACATCAAGTCATCTCATCATGCTCAAAACAGTCAGCCACGCACAGTTCTAGGTCTGAACTCAAGCAATCAATCTCACCCACGGTGAAACAATTAATATATGCCATCAAATCTTGTAAGGACACAACCGATGCGCCATTTGCCGAGCGACACCCAACACTGACTTTCCTCAGAGACTAGGAAGTATAGTACGCAAGGTAACCTATAGAAAAAAAACTATGCTCCATATTACATGGTTGTGGCGTGCAACCTGCTCAAAATGACATACCCGTGGCGGCGTGCCACCTGATCTAGATACCATACCTGTAGCGGAGGGCCACCCGATCCAAATAACCCGTGGCGGCGTGCCACTCGATCCATGCAAAACTCTCGCAAAAAGAATTGCACACCGAGTCAGATTGCTCATTACAACAAATATATATAGCCTCAAGCTTGGCCACAAGATACGCGTCCGACAAAGTTCCCCAATACCGGAACTGAATTAATGGTAGAAACCTCTGCACTGATATCCGCCACGAAGGCCCCACTGACAAAGCAATACCTACCAGTCGTCCGCTGGTCCTGGATACAACTACCCTGTTGGAGCATACTCCGATGCACTCTGCTATGCAATTTGTGCCATTTCCGATATAGTCCATATCACATTAGTCTAGGCAACTTGACTTATGACAACCAGTCTGCAATCAAGTCTCATAACCCAAATTCATCATATCAAGCTAAGAGAGAACCACTAGGGCTTCCAATTTCTAGTAATCGCTAAACGGTGCTGATACACACGATATACAACCACTGCATAGGCGGATTAACTGCATATAGCACCTGAATCACTATGCCTGATTCCACACTCCACTGTGCGAATACATAACACGCATCAAGCATTCATTCATACCACGAAAGTCATTCAAAAATTATGCCATCAACAATTCAATCATCACCATCGATCCAACAAGAGAATACCACCATACCACTAGATATTATCAGTTTACAACACCTTGTCCCTTTTTGACCATATACCTTGCCAAATCACTAGAATATCAGTATCATTTTTTTTCTTTAATCACCAGAAAGATCGATTCTTAAATTGCCTGCAGCTGCCCGCACTGCTCATTAAATTTTTTAATGACTTCCCATATATTATGAACTGATCTCAAAATCTTGAACATGCCATTATCAACTTTCCATAACACATTGCATATACCATACCACACTAAGATAACATGAAAACTTCTATCCCTTTTCTACGCCGCAAACATCGACGCACTTAACTAGTCAAGGACCTTCATGATCCCATATAGAAGAAAACTCATTACACATTCCCAGCTTCACATACCAATAGGAATATACTCACTTTCAAACCACGGTAGAACACATCACAAACTCTTTCTCCCAATTCATTGCGTAAGTTTAACTGCCAGGACTTAGTCCTTTTACCCACATCGAGCTACGCAACTGCCAGCACTCAAGAGCTTTGTTGCACAATATCTACGAGTCTCATTACTTCGAACACATACCAGGAATTAATCCCTTATCATACCGTTTCAGTTTATTAACAAGTTGTTCCATTTACTCAATTTCCTTTATGAATCATCTTTAACTTAGTACTAGCCTTTACAATAGCACTACATTATCTCAACTCATGTTACCACACGAGACTCATACACAAGACTACACGGTCTAAGGCTCACAGGCCGCTGAATACTCTCTCAATGTTTCCCATAAGTATCACATTCTACAATACTTTATTTAGAAGAACTTCTTGCGATTTTTGAATTCGTTATCATTACTCTCCAATATAGATACGTGGAATCACATCATTCACATATCATTACACAAGTCTTGATCCCTTCTAAACAAACCACCATCTTAAGCCACATATACAATCTTAAGACACCTTACCGTTATAAGGAAAATCTTGAACACCGCAGGACTATTCTCGGGCGTCATTCACCCTTATTCAATTATCATTCAACTGTCTTATTGGACAGAACCACTCATGCCTTGTTAGAACTCTGACACCAGCAGAACATGATTACATACAGATGCACTTAGCTATCTTTCTTTTCTATACATTGATCATTCTTTACCAACAGCAGTTCAAATCATCCTAGGATTTCTTCACATCTACGAAGCACCATAACCCTTATCAGAATTTTCCCAACGTACTTAGAGACGGAACCAACATAGCACACAACAGTGCAATCAGTTAATCAATAGCAACCTCCCCAACTTGGCTCGAAGCCACTCATCAAAGCATATTTAGCCAGCATTCTTACTCAAATGAGGCCACAATGTTATTGTGAGATTAATCTCAAGTCATTTACGAGCCTTGACAGAGACTTGAATCATCAGAGACCTTAACTCTTCTGCAACTCTTGCATTTATACACACACTACAGTTAAGCCTACTCTCTTTAGGTGACAGAAATCTTTTCTAAGTCCCAAATTTTTCCAAAAATTTCGATAGAGTTTCCTTCGTAATTTGGCCTATCCACCTGCCAGAGAATCACCAAAATCATCCTAACAATACATCCACAACTCAACAAGACATCACAATGTATATCAACAACATTAATCTCAATACTACACGAGTTATATTATCAAAATTGAAACATGAACATGCGCTGCACCTGCTCGAATCATAACATATATCAAATACACTTCAATTACACATCAGAATCAACCCACCTATTTTGCCTCAATCTAGTATATCAGTACAACACCTTCCACCAGGATATACATAGCATAATCACTTAAGTCTTCCTGAGTCTAAACTCGTTTTACTACACGTAAGGTATTTTACCTTCCAACTAAGTGATAAGATAAATATTCACCACGCCCGTAGCTCGGGGCTACTCAACATATTACAATAAGGATCTAACACCTGACAGCTCATACATTATTAAGCTGCCATTTCCACAGTTAGGGACAATACCGGTCATATAAGTTTCATAATACTAGCTCACAAAATCAGCACCTTGGTGCTCATGTCATAGACAAAGATCTGGCCTCAAGTCCTCCCGACTGGCCCAACACGAACTCACGAAGATTATATCTCGTCCTCGATCAGGAAATCACAAGCCATCAAGGCAACCATATTACTGAGCGCTCAATGCGTACACAGACGTATGGAAGGAATTTCAAATATTATATCTCAAGATGAATCAAGTACGCACGATAAGAATTCCAAGAAATGTGAAGTGTTTCCTAAAGGTTTGCAGCCTCCGGAGGATAAATACAGGCGTCCCCGTACCGATCCACGAGACTCTACCAACCGGCTCAAGACTCATGGGGCCTAGTAACCTAGGCTCTGATACCAACTTGTCAAGACCCCAATCCCGATCGTGATGGCGCCCAACACAACTTCTAGGCAAGCCCAACCATTTACCCTCTCATCCCGAGCATGAAGCTCAAATCAATTACCTAGATATTATTATCAATAATAAAGCTAAACTGAATAACCACCCAAACATCTAGGGTCACGAGTCTAGAGCCTCTAAACATGATCGGATAACAATATCTAAACCAAATACTCAAATCTAAATAATGTATATACAAAGGAAAACTGGAATAAAAAGAGAAGCCAGGTCCTGCGAATGCCAGCAGCTACCTCAGTAACTCGGATAAGTACTGATAAAAGCTGGAGTGCTCGTTTATTCCTCTTGTGTACCTAAATCTGCACACAAAGGTGCAGGGAGTAAGGATGAGTACTAAGTACTCAGTGAGTAATAAATATATACAAGTAGCTGAAAGTAAGAAATCCACAGAATACCACATAATGAAGCTAAACTACAGTCTGATTCCTCCTACTAACTAGCAACAACAATAGTACATTACAACTATCAGATATAATTCACAGACAAAGATGCAATGCAAAGCACATAACCGCTACGGCGTGTAGCCCGATCCATTTAACGTCGACGGCGCTTACTGGGGTGTGTACAGACTCCGGAGGGGCTCCTACAACCCAAGTGCAATACCGTTGCGGCGTGCAACCCGATCCTCATATCAACAGCTGCGGCGTGCAGCCCGATCCTCATATCAACTGCTGCGGCGTGCAGCCCGATCAGTCAACAACATGCATATGAGTCACACAACAGCTCAACTTATTTATTTCCAAATTCCAATTCATTTAATTATGAAAATACTTTAATGCTTATTTAATTTTCCAAAACAGATGACTTAGCATTTCAATACGGTGATTTCAAACCAGGAGTGAGATCGATGATTAAGCAAGTATAGCTATCACATATATAACTATCCCCTAGGATACTACAGGTTGGCACAAGGCCCCAAACATGGCTTACAGCCCACAAGTATGTCAACACAGTGTTTTTCAACCACATATATCATATTATACTTATTCCTGGATGGACCAAGTCTCAATCCCCAATCACAATCAATCCTCGCACCTGCCACGGGGTGCGAGCCATGCCCTACTAGCGTCACAATGTGCTAAGCCGGGGTTTCGAACCCTCATGCTACCATATACACAAACTACTCACCTCTAGCCGGTCGTGGACTCGTCCGCAATGCCTTTTCCCTTTGAATTTGCCGCCTCGTGCGTCAAATCTATGCAAAACCACAATAATAACATAAATATGGATCAAAAAAATATAACCCAATTAAAATTACTCGAAAAACGCAACAATTCACGAAGTTGGTAAAACCCGAGCCCCGGGCCCACTTCTCAAAACAATTCCAAAAATCATACAAACGGGTTCCTCGTCTCACCACGAGTCCGTGCATATAAAATTTATCAAAATCGGAGTTCGAATGGCTTTTCAAAACCCAAAAATTCCTTTTCATGATTTAGGCCCTAGTTCTTCACAAATTCTACCAATTTTAGGAATTTTGATGTTGATTCTAACATAAAATCATGTTTTTGAGTCAAGAAACTTACCTCCAGCGATTACACATTGATTTCTCTCTTAATAATCGCCTCAGAAGCTTCTTCCCATTCCTAAATTGGAAGAAAAGTCGACCTGCTCATTATAGGTATACTGTTCACACGTTTTACTGCTGCCAATGGATTTCTTGTGAAATTCTAATGAATTTAGGCTTTTGCATCACTCAATTTGACCTTATAATGAAGGAGATATGTAGGTTTCAAGATTTGCAAATAGTGCGGGGTTTTAATACGCCGTCAGGGGCAGTTTCGTCATTAACCTGAAAATCTGGGCAACTTTAGTAAAATGGCCATAAAATCCTCATACGATGTCCAAATTCGATGATTTTTTTTGCTACGGATCCGTAATTATGATATGGATCTAATGCTTCATTCAAAACAGTAATCGGAGCTCATATGTTCAATATGATATCATTTATGCTTGAAGAAACGATGTCGAAGCATAAGAAAAACGAGCATAACGCAACCCAAACCTATCTGAAACTCACCCGAGCTCCTCGGGACTGCATACGAACATACTAACATGCCACATATGATCATGAAAACTTAGTTTCACTCTCAAAACACCAAAACTAACATCCAAACACCAAATTTACATCGGATTCAAGTCTAAGTTCTTCTAAAACTTCCGAAACTTGCATTTGATCTAAAACCCGACCTAAACACCTCTGAATGACTTGAAACATTGCACGCATATCCAAAATCACCTAATGGAGCTACTGCAACTCTCAAAATTCCATTCCGACCCTCGGATGAAAATATCACCTACCATCCGTAATTCGCCAAAATTCAACCTTAGCCAATTCAAGCCTAAAACTACACCCGACCTACGAATTCGATTCCGATTGCTCTCCTAAGTCATACATGATCCCCCAAAACTAGTCGAATCATCAGAATTCAATTCCGAGCTGTATAACTTACCGGTCAACATTCGGTTGACTTTTCCTACCTATTCTTCTCAAAAAGAGGTTTATGGCCTCATTTTAATCTAAATTTCTTCCGATTTGCTTCTAACTTTCCAAACACATATTAATTAGCTTATTGAAGTGTTAAATGAAGAAAACGAGGCGATAACTCCCGTAACAACGGGTCATATCGTTACAGTAGGCAGCTTCTCTGAGGATCAGTCATACCAAAATAAAATTCCAAAAGTACCGAAGCAAGAAACTAGGGCAGAAATTGCGTTTGTTGTGAAAGATCGAATTTTGAAAGTTGTAGTTTTAACCCAATTTTGAATTGTTTTGAGCCTTTTATACCTTTATTTCTAACCCCGTCCAAAATCAACATTACGGTCGAAAGAAAGACCTTCTGATCAGTCTTTGAGAAATTCCAAGTAAAGCAGGTAAGGGTAATTCATGTCAGGGGTAACACTCCGGTCCAAGCTTCATGTCAGGGGCAACACTCCGGTCAAAGCAAGTAAAATAAACATGATAGAGCCAGATTGATGAAAACCCTCATGGGTACCGTAAGGCAATGGAAGTTGAGATAAATAAAAATGAGAGAGTATTATTTGTGAAAACCTTCACAGGCACCTTGAGGCGACGGTAAGTTGAGAGAAAGAACAATGAGAGAGGTTTGATGGTGAAAACTCTTTTGGCACTACAAGCCAAATAAGGAATGCGAATCAAATTAGATAAGCGGAGCACTTAAGCCCAGTTTCATGGCGAAAAGGTACAACAAGAGCTGGCAAGAGCTGAACATCAAGTTTGATTGACAGAATAACTATAGGTGCATGTCATAGTCATTAGCGTTGGTATCCTCATCTGATAGGTCTCTACTTCATAGTTTTCTCTTTTAGGAATCATCTCTTTCCTTTGCCTTTCATTCCGTTCCTCTGTTTTGTTTATTTCCCCTTTTCTGAGTCTTTTTAGTCATAACAACTGAGAAATGATTTCAAAATTTACCGTCATCTTTCTAATTGCACAAAATAAGGTCTGGCTATCATATGAAAGCATCACAAGTCAAGAAAAACAACAATAGCTGAGCTGGTAATAATCAACATGCTTTGTGGTGAGGCAAAAGGATCGGTTAAAGTCAGTACAAAAACAATGCAACAAACAGAAGGTATAGGGTTTTGAATATATGTGTTAGATGATAAAGATGACAGTGGAAGTGGTTAGGCCAGAAACATGCGGGTTTTTCAAATGGAAATGAAAGTTTTCGGCAAGTAAGGGAGCAACAGACCTCAGGTTCAAGGCCATCAGATAAGCCAGGAAATAACAAACATACCATGAGAGGCAATGGACGTAATTTGGGGAATTCATGTAAGACTCAAAGGTTAGGAATATGCCAATTCACGAGCAATGACCCAAAAAGAAGATATTGGACCTGAATGGGGAAAACGGGTATTTTGGTGACACAAATAACGGGGAAAGTGGTTAATCAGTAAACATGCATGATCTTCAAGAAGAATCAGTTGTCATAGAAAACATATGGGGTCAGATAAGAATATTAGAAGTCGTCAAGAAGGGCGAAAGTTATCAGCCAAGTTTCAAAGATGGTAAGACAATGCAAAGCATGGAAAGGAAAAAAGGAAAGCCATCCTAGCGGGAGTATCACTACCAACCACCGCATTTGAAAGTGACATAATTTTGTTTTATTTGAAACAGGGACATGGAAATGTTATTGATGGTAGAAAGATATGCTACAAGAGGATTATCAAACTAGGGCAGAAAATATTCTGTCATGTTGAAAATTTTCTTACAGTTGGGTTCCATCTGAAGAGCATGAATGTCAATACACGTGTTTTAAAAGAAGAAAGAGAGGGAAGTACTTTCCAAGAAAGAAACACTAGTTTTAAGAGAAGTAATTCTCGGGAAAATGAAACATCAGTTTTCGGGAAGTGTTTTTTGAAGGAGGACAACATCAGTGTTAGGGAAGCAGTTCTGAAGGAAGATAATTCAAGTTAGAAGGTGGATAAACCAAATTTCAGTGAAAAGGGTTAATAGATAAAGAAATCTTAGTCTGATGAAGTTTTTACCTAAGATAAGGAAATCTTAGTCTGTTGAATCTTTCACCTAAGATAAAAATCTTAGTCTAATGAATCTTTCACCTAAGATAAAGGCAGAAGTTGGTTTGGAAAAAGGGGAAGGTAGAAGTTGGGAAAAGGAAAGGAAGGCATAATTTGGAAAAAGAAGGGAAGGCATAATTTGGCAAAAGAAAGGAACAAATTTGAAAAAGGAAGAAAGGAAGTTTGAATTTGACAAATTAAGAAATTTGGATTCAAAAAAATGGACCTATTCTGATGAATTATCTCCTAGAGTCAAAATCTCAGTCCGATGGATCTTCCTTCTGAGACCACACAAGAGACCTAGTCTGATGAATTATCTCCTAGAGGCAAAATATTAGTCTGTTGAATCTTTCTCCTAAGATAAAAATCTTAGTCTGATGAATTTTTCACCTAAGATAAAGATACAAATCTTAGTCTGTTGAATCTTTCTCGTAAGATGAAAAACTTAGTCTAATGAATTTTTCACCTAAGATAAAGATAAAAATCTTAGTCTGTTGAATCTTTCTCCTAAGATAAAAATCTTAGTCTGATGAATTTTTCTCATAAGATAAATTTTAAATTTTGAGATACATTTCAATCTTATCACAATTCAAGTTTTAGTTCTTATTAGTATGTGGTAACAAGCACCCAGTTTTCTAAACTGAGGTAGAAAGTTTTCTTTGTTTGTCTATTTTATTGCAATCAGGAAGCCCACCTGGAGAACAAGGGAATACTTTTCAAGCCATTGCAAGCAGGAGCACACCTGGAGAACAAGGGAATACCTTTTCAAGCATCGCAAGCAGGATCCCACCTGAAAAATGGACACATATGTCAATTGTAGTAGCCAAGCATCAACAAGAGGAACAACAAAACATCATCAAGGCAACAACAAGAATTTTATTGGAAGGATAGAAGACACAATTTCAAGGCAACACAAGAGCAAGTTTGAAGGCATAGATATAGGATCTTTTGTAACTCATAAATCATAGCTTAGGTTAGCTTCATTTGTTTTACCACTGTGTAATAAGGAGGTCAACGAGCAGTAACAGCAGTAACAACATTGAAATCACAGCTCCTGGTAGTCCCAACTACCAGACATTCCCGAACTACACTGACCTGATTCCTGTTTAGCCTATGATATGTAAGCAACCTCTAAAGCAGGGTGCAGTCAAAACTTTACAAAATGCTTCAAAACGGAATACTCGAACAGGCAAAAATTGCTTGTATTTGCTCACTTGTCTTTGCACAAAAACTCTTCGTATTTTCGGGCAAAAAGGGGTAGATGTGAGCATGTGATTTTTGGCCTAAGCAAATTATTCCAAGAGTTCCAAATAAAATGATTTTACAATTTCTATGAATTTTGTTACATTGTGTTAATTGATTGAATAATAATTCATATTAAAAAATACGAAAATATGCATTTGCATTAAGAATTTAATTTCATATTTTAGTATTAAGTAGGTATTTATTCATTTTTGAACAATTTAATGAAAATCACAAAAATAGTTCTTTGGCAATTTTAATTGATAATTGTTGCCTTCATCTTTAAATATGATATATATATATATATATATATATATATATATATAAATAGGGTCAATAAATTCTGATGTGGCACCTCTCATCATTCAGAATACATATTTTCTTTTTTTTTTCTCGGTTTTTTGGGTTTTTACCCTATTTTCCTATTTATTTGCTATAGTAAAAACCAAAAGTCAAATATTAACTACTACCTTCTCTTTAATTTTTTTTTTTTTGCGTTCTTTTTTGGTAGACTTACCCTTCTCAAAACGTTTTCCGTATATTTTATTTATCCAACGTTTCATTGAATAGGCGCCACACCTGTTGAAGAAACCAAAAAGTTACGTTTAATTGCCGTTGCAGCTTTGAGTTAGGGTTTTGATGGGTTGGTTGGTAGTCACTTTGTTGCTAAACTTTCTATATCTTTGGCGTATAACATATTTATGTATATCTTCTTATGCATTTTTATTTACTATTGGCAAAATATCTTAGTACCCCCTTAAACTATTTGAGAATTATTACTTTCCTCCCTAAACTATCTCTGGTTGGAATTATCCCTAACCAAACATAGAAAATATTTGCAAAAAAAAAATTCTAAAAAAACTATTTTTTACTCTCTAACCAAACATAGAAAATATTTTTCCGGAAAATATTTTCCACTTACCAACCAAACAAGAGAAAATAAGTGATAAAATCACTCATTTTCCATGAAAACATTTTCTAGGAAAACATTTTCCATGGAAAACATTTTCCTTCATACCAAACACACCCTTAATGGAGATTTAGATTAGTTTTGAACAGGAATTGCAACTGAAAATCGTGGAAGAAGTTCGTTTACAGACGTTTGTATAAAGGTGTATAAAAGTGTATAATAGTGTATAATAGTGTATTTATACACTCATATACACTATTATACATAATTATACAAAAAACTGACTTCGTCTTTTTCTTTGAGTTTTTTCTGAAATTTAACTCAAATCTTGCTCAAATATACTCAAATCACTTCAAATTTAAACTTTGAACTCATTTTGATATTTTCAATCAATTGGAACAACACTCAATCCAAACAACTAAGAATTACAAGAAATTCTATTTTCTAAAGCAAAGTTTTGAATGCCCTTTAATGGTGGACTTCTACTCTTTAATTTTTTTACATTACAATCAGGTGATATGGGGGGAGAAGCAGTAATGGCGGATGACCCCTTGAAGCATATGCAAAAAAAAGTGAGAAGAATAGAGTGAAAATAATAGTTGTGAGAACACAGATTTAACTCTATAGTTTTTAGAAGCAATGGTTGTAAGAACACATATTTTGAATTTGCAAGAGCTAGTGTTTTCAAAATATGTACAATATAGGCTAGTTGGGGTAAAACTTAAAAATATGGGCTATTTTTTGTTATGGTGTAAAGTCATATATATTTTTTTGTTATGGTGTGAAATCATGTGTATTTTCTTGTAATTCTTTCTTCTTGATATTGTTTGCATATTTGAATTAGGGGGATTTTTATTTTCGAAGGTCCCACGAAACGTATCTTTCTTCTTCTTTTTTCTCAAATTTTAATTTTTCTTAATTTCACCATTTATTTTTGTAAGCATCTTAATAATAAACATTGTCATTCCTTGATGAAAAGTTGGCCCCGTTTTATTTCTTCCGATTTAAAAATTAATTCCTCTATGATTCTTTCTCCTCTCTGTTCCATTGTTCATCTCTCTACATTTGTTTGAGAATCCACAAATATTATAGGTACTCTACTTTTGTTCTTCTTTTTTTGGAAATCAAGGTACGCCTTATTTTTTTCCTTTTTCGTGCTTAGTTACCTTCAATATACTTCGCCTATTTTATTTTCACGTGACTTTGAAATATTAATCACTACGAATATGCAATCAATCCGTTTGTCATTTCATTTCATAGTTATATGCATTATTCACATAGCCGAGTAACGAACAACAATATTATCAACTTAAAGAATATAATGGTATTGGATAACTACGATACTGCAAATTGCTCTCATAAACAGAGAATATGAATCTATACAAATATTTAACTTTTTTGCTTCTTATTTTTTCATTTATTTATCTACGCATCTGATGAACGTTTGTTCCTCTTGACAAAGAGTTACACCGTTTACTTTCATTCTCTTTTTGGATCAATTATTCCATGTGACTGTTTCTTCTTAGTATTCCATCATTAATTTCTCTACATTTGTCTGGGAATCCACAAAGATTAAAAACAGACTTTCGATCTTCTTTTGCCCGTGGATTTCAAGGTATGCGATTTTATTTTATTTTTCTGTTCTTTGCCCTAAGAAGTATCATCCTTTTTATTTTCACATGATATTTAAATATTAGTTTCAACTTCAGTCCTAGGTTAGCCCAAAATGACGTAGTTTCAGTATTAAACTACGTCGTTTCGTTTCTTAAACTACGAAAATCTCCTACATCGTTCATATCATCGTTGTGTCACACCAAAATTACAAAAACCTAATCCTCTCAAGGAGCCTCCCTTCGCCACCACCTACCGCCGGCGCATCGCTTCCTTTCGCTCATGACGATATCACCACTTGTTTCACTTAAAACTCACCAGAATCCCTCAAAGCCTTCAAAATCCAAATCACAAGATACGAGCTCTATAGGACAAATGGCCGAAATCATCGTATTTTCACTTCTTCAACCCCTTCGTGGATTTTCGGCATAGTTTGAGTCAATACTTACATTAGTTAATTGATGTATCAAAAGCTGTTGGTTAATGTGAGTTTTTATCCATTTCGAATTCGTTGAGGTCCGGTTAAGTTCCTTTTGGCTGGTCGGAGTGCTTTCAACTCTTTGTTTGTAGGGACGGTATTTTCTTTCACTTGGAATGTTTATTTCACCTTTTCTGATACCTTAACCCCGTCTGTTCCTTTCTTCTATTTTCTCAGCCGTGTTTTCATTGACAAATTTAGCTAAATAATTTGCCAATCTATTGTGTTCTTATTACTCGTAGTCCCCACTCGAATCTTGTTTTTCGCCATTCATAAGTTAAACATCTTATGGTTTGTCTTGATTTTGTCTGGTGTTATTTTGATGTTGATTTCTGTCAAAGTTATGTTTGATTCCAGTTAAGAAATTCATAAACTAGTGTTCGAGGTTTTAGATTTTGATTAGTTTATTCGGTCAATGATGTGATTATTCTAGTTTCATAAGTAATTGTTGTTATTAATTGATTGGTAATATAGAAATCAGTAGTTAGTAAATTTTGGACTGAAATTTATCAATTGGTTAGTTTAACTACAGTTATTTAGAGAGGTTGAGTCAAGGTACATAGTAACTTCATTGAACTTCATGGGGTATTTTTGAAATTTAATAGAGGGAATAATTTTTGGGGGAGATCACACGTGGGGATTGATTTCAGGTTTCAACTAAGGAAGGATAGGAGGCTAGTTTAGGGTGGGAAATGAATGAAAATTCTAGAAACTTCCATTTTCTTAATCCTGCCTATAAAGTGCAATGAATTCTGCCTTAATGAGCAGGTTTTTGAGCTCTAAATTTCCCTCCCCCCCAAAGGGTTTTGTTCAAGTTTCAGATCCAGAATTTGCAATTCAAACTCAAAATTTCAAAAACAATAGAAATTTTTTTTAAAAATAAAATAAAAAATGGTTCTGTTAGAAGTGATAATACCATCTCGAGTGTAGCTGTCAGTTTGGTTTTCTGCTAATTCATGAGTTGATAGTTGAAACTGTTGGGACTGGGTTTGTTTCAAAGCAGATTGGTTTTAGGCTAGTTTGGTCGAGCTATTTTATTGCCGAAGGTTTGATTTGTAGATTATGTGCCTGATTGTCACTCGATTCCAAAATCTCCTTGTGATTATCAGCTGATTGAGTTGTGTTCATTGCTGCTGACCTCCATTTCTTCTTTCTGGCATTTTATATCTCCAGGTACACAATTATTCCCTGATGATTATGAGCTAAATTATGCAAAAACAAGTTTGTATGAAGAATGAATTCGTTCGAAGAATTTAACACTGATTTCGTCCATTTCTATACTTGTATATTCAACTTTTGTCTTATTGTTGTTTAAATTTTAGCTTGGTTTTGCACTAATCGAACTGTCAAATTAGATCAGTTAGTTGTGTTAATTTGAGCTTGGATATGGTCATCAATGTTCCAGTATTGAGTCTCCTGTGAGCTTGAAGTTTGAGATAGGGTAACTATCTATTGAAAAGGGAAATTGAAAATAAGTCAGTTATAACGAGTTGTTGGTTTTTTTGTCTGTTGATTAGTAATGGGAATGTTTAAAGCAGAATTAGATGTCAAAATATTTCACCCATGGCTTAAAGCCTAATGTATTGAGTTTATGTTATTCGTGTACTATTTACACGTTTACTGGGACGGCATGAAAATTGCCGTAGAATTAGACTGATTTTCAGCTCTTATTCGATAACTCATGACTACAGTTGAGTGATAATATCTATAGTTCTGGATTCCATTTATAGGTTTCTATGTTTTATTAAATAAATTAGTTGAATAAGGTTACATTATGATTGGATCCAAATTAGACTTCCAGAAAGGCTGGTTCAGTGTTGTTTATATCATCGTATACTTTTCTCCGGAAAAGTAAAGCTACAGCACGCTTTGCTCTTAGTCAACTTGTTTGAAATAGTTTAGTTATCTTCAATAGTTTAATTTTATAGGAAATATAGTTCCATGAATAGCTAATGTAAAAATGACTTGAATTTTCATAGTTTGCTTAGTTGAATACGATCCTTTTAAAAAGTAGAATCGAGTGTGCCGTGCCGAATAAAAATGATAATTATATGTCCCTCATTTTTAATTAATATTGAATTGATCCTTAAACTCCGAGGCGTGCCATTTAGTAAATTTTCATGGCGCTCGCAAAGTCCAAACGCGTAGTTACTTTAGGCCCACCTTTAATAACATTACCTTCCTAAATTTAGGTAGATATTTATATGACCCAAATCCAAATCTCAACGGAGTCGAAATGTGTTTAACAACCATGGGTGCATTGGTGCGACGTGGTTCGAGACACATTTTCACGACGTTGCAATTACTATTAAAATCAAAAATAAAAGTGGGTTACTAATAAAAGGCACATAAGGTAGAACATGTTTTGAAATCAGATAAAATCAAATACAACAGTTAAGTGACCATGCGAGAACCACGAAACCCTGGAACGCCTAATACCTTCACTCAGGTTAACAGAATTCCTTACTCGAATTTTTGGTTTGCGGACCGTTAACAAAGTTATATTTTCCTCGGTTCGGGATTCAACTAGTGACTTGGGACATCATTAATTTCTCAAGTGGTGACTCTGAATTTTTAATAACAAATCTCGTTCTGATTGTCTTTTTATTGGAAAAACTCTTTTACGCGATTCTGGGTATAGTGTAAAAAGGAGGTGTGACACTAGGGATGTCAAGTTTCATGAAAACATTTATCCTTTCTCTATTCTTCCTGCCAATCCTACAATTTTTCCCACCTCTGACACTTTCTTGCATGATTAACATAGTGATCTAACTTCTTTTCCTCCTACTTCACATCCATCTTCTCCTACCACTTCTGTCTCCCCTAGTTTCAGGTCACTTTCATCCCCTACACCTATTTCTTCCACGCTCGCTTCCAAAATTCATTCAGCTTCTATTTCTTTATCTAGTTTGTCTAGTCCCTCTTTCACTCTTGTGTTTTCTCCAACTCCTTTACATGCAGTAAAAAAATCAACAGGAGTCTCAAATCCCCCTCCTAATTTGGCTGATTATGTATGCAATGTTGTGATCTTACCTCTGCTTGTTTTATAGTTTCTCCCTCACCTCCTATATTGCCTTTTTTTGCTCTTTCTCATTCTAATCAGTCACTTCTTAGTTCTATCTTACATATATAAGAACCTACCACTTTTTCCCAAGCCTCTCTACACCCCTGTTGACAGGAGGCTATGGCTAATGAATTTGAAACTTTGGAGGCTAATCAAACCTGGAAAGTGGTGGAACTGCCTAAAGGACATAGAGCCACTACCTTGCAAATGGGTGTACAAGGTGAAGTATAAAGCAGCTGGAAGTATTAAAATATTTAAAGCTAGACTAGTAGTTTGAGGGGATACTCAACGAGAGGGAATTGATTATACAGAAACCTTTTCCCCCGTGGTCAAGATGAACACTATGAGGTGCCTTTTGGCTATAGCAGTAAAAAAAGGTTGGGATATTTCAATTAGATGTTAATAACACTTTTCTTCACGGTGACCTACAGGGAGATGTATACATGCAATTTCCAGCCGGCATGAAGTCTCCTACCTCTCATCATGTTTGCATATTAAAAAAATCACTATATGGGCTCAAGAAAGCCTCTAGGCAATGGTATGCCAAGCTCACTGCTGCTTTGAGTTTCAAAGGATTCTCTCATTCCCTCAATCACTACTCTCTATTTTTTAAGAAAACGCCCAAGGGAGTTTGCATTCTTGCAGTCTATGTCGATGACATTCTTTTAATAGGATATGACTTTACAGAAATGACATTACTAAAGGCTTTCCTTCATTCAGAGTTCAAGATTAAAGATCTTGGACATGCTCATTGTTTTCTAGGTATGGAAACTATCAGACAATCACAAGGTTTGATTGTTACATAGACAAAGTTTACCTTTGAACTTTTGTCTGAGTTTGACTATTTTGACAAATGACCTGTGGCTTCCCCACTTGAACCTTCCACAAAATTGCACACTGATGTTGGTAATTTGTTGTCGGATCCCACAATTTATAGAAGACTAGTAGGGAAAATAAATTTCTTGACTCATACACGCCCGGATTTGTCCTTTGCCGTGCAGCATTTGAGCCAATATATGCAGACTCCTCGACAACCTCATCTTTGTCACGACCCGGATTTCCCACCATCGGGGTCATGATGGCGCCTACTAAATGGAAGCTAGGCAAGCCAAATATTAATTACATCTCCATTAATTACTAATTTCTTATTAACAACATAAAAATTACAGCGGAAGACTTAGTCAAATGTGATAAAGAAAATCCAAATCTGATATACTACCCAAGATTGGTGTCACAATACTCACGAACTTCTAAGAATAATACACATAACTGTCTGAAAGAAAATACAAGCTGTTTATCTCGATTACATGAGATAACAGAATGAAAAGCATAGATAGAAGAGACAACAGGTCCTGCGGACGCCTGCAAGGCTACCTCGTAGTCTCGGTAGTCGAAAAATCCACAAGTCTCTATTGTCGCTGCTGCTGTCCGTAACCTGTATCTGCGCAAAAAGAGCGCAGAGTGTAGTATCAGCACAACCGACCCCATGTGCTGGTAAGTGCCTGGCCTATCCCAGCGAACTAGTGACAAGGCTAAGGCCGGTCACCCACCTAAACTTGTACAGTTGCAATATAGATATATATATATACAATACATTTATAAATATATATATATATATATATATATATATATATATATATATATATATATATATATACAATACATTTATAAAGAAATACTCTGCTCTAAAATAACAGTCAATAACTCAAGTTATCCAGAATAATCTAATCAACAGAATAAACCTTACTTTCTTGTCTCAATTTCCTCTTTCATTTCATGTCTCGTGGTAGGCGTACCACCCGCTCCCAACTATCACAGTAATTATCTCTTGCAATACCCAATAGTCGCTGTCACACCTCTTTTTTTACGCACCCGCAAGGATGCAAAGAGTTTTTCCAATTAAAGGACAATCGAGATGGGATTTATTTTAATTATTTCAGAGTCGCCACTTGGGAGATTTATGGTGTCCCAAGTCACCGGTTAAATCCCGAATCGAGGAAAAGAATGACTCTATTTAACAGTCCGCGAACCAGAAATCCGGATAAGGAATTCTATTAACCCGGAGAAGGTATTAGGCATTCCCGAATTCCGTGGTTCTAGCACGGTCGCTCAACTGTCGTGTTTGGCTTATCTATCTGCTTTTTACAATTGTGTACTTAGTGCAAGTTAATATCCCTTTACCGCTTTTATTATTGGTTGTGATTTACGAAAGAGAGAGTTGCTTAAAAATATGCTTTCGAATCACGTCACATGAAATGCACCCGGATCCTCGACATATTCTTATTCGGGGTTTGGATTTGGGTCGCATGAAATGCACACCCGTATTTAAGAAGATAGAGCTAAAATATACGCCCGGATCGACTACTTATTTACACTGTTGAGATGGGCGTGGCATTCGTTAAGAAACGACGCGTCTCAAAATCTAAGTATTTTATATGTACATCTGTGCGATTAATGTAACTATTGGGCGAGGAGCACCTTTGATTCGAATCTAAAGCTAACTACATCCCGCTGTATTTTACTTAAGAGTTGATTCCAAGTTATTTAAAACTTGCTACGAACCACACCACATGAAATGCGCCTGTGGTTCCTGACACGCTTTGTTTACTCTTGCCCAAAATTGGGGTCGGGTCACATGAAATGCGCCCCCGACTCTTTTTAATCTAATTACGTCATTCCATTGAGTAACAATTCCCTAGCTAATCTTGCTTTTAGCATAAGGTCTAATGTTAACAGATTTGGAGATTACACACACGAGCAGAGAAGATTGGATAGAGATACAACAGACTAATTCAGGTTTACGTGCTTATCTAACGACAGTGTATCTTGGGCCTAGCTACACTTTTCCATAACCAAGACTAACAATACAAGCTTAATTGGAGAATAACAGAATGTAATTGAACATAAGAGCTTTAGACGACTACATGTTTCAATAGACTATAAGCTTCAAACTTCATTCTTTTCGAACCAAGGAACTACAATAACAGAGGTGTGTACCTGGAATGCGGAAGAACAAGGAAGAGTGAGCAATGGCAATGCAGCAACAGCAACAAGAACAGTAACAGGAGCAACAATCAAAGACCAATAACAACCACAATAAACCAACAGCAACAACAACCAGTGAACCAGCTACGACCCAACAACCAACAGTAATCGAACTTTATCAATCACTGAATTAGTGACTAAAACTTGAACCCAAGCAGCAATAAACAACCAGGCAGCAACAAACAATAATACACCAGTAGCAAACTGGACCAGCCTCAACAATACTGAAACAGCAACAATATTGGACCAAGCAGTAACAACACACAGCAACAAAAACAATGACTAACAGCAGCCACAATCACTGGAACTACCACAGCCCTCAACCACTGAACCAGCTACAACAATGGCACAGCACCACCCACACAAGAACAACAAGCAATCAAATGGCCAAAACACTCAACTATTGAATCAAAGCACACGAAACAGTAGCCAAAAAATCGATGAAACAGTGACTTCTCTATCCTTTTTCTCTCTATCTGTGACTTTGTGTGTGTATATCAAAATGTCTCTGCTGCCTGTTTTTCTCTTCAGCTATCACTCTCCAATGTGCTCTCTAATCTCCCCCCTACTGTTTTAGTTTGATGCCATCTTTATAGCAAGAAACTCCAACCCCTCCTAAAGGCCTACTATCAATTAACTATTGTCCTGCCCACACCTCTCTCTGCCAGACCCTGCCTGTCAGTCCTAATGCCTCTGTTTCAGCCACTAAGTTGTGCTTAAGCATGGGCTTTAATAAATTTATAACAGGAGACAACTGGTGGTGCACTCTGCTGTACAGCAGGTTCCACCAGCAGTCTTGATGCCTTAACTCTTTCAATTATACCATTCAGACCTACATCAATTACACACTATATCCAAACACCCTCATTAACTCAGAATCCAGCATTGATACCAATCAGCTATAACCAATCATCGCTTAATTACAAACAAGCACAATCCAACAGTGATTCTGTGTGTGTAATCAGTTTCTGCCATAAAAATGCTAATGCACAAGACCTACGAAGCTAATCGACCACATTGATTAGCCGATGACAACACACATAATTGACAACAAATGATCGACCTACAGTTGATTCCTAATGTTTCAAGCAGGGATCAAGGAACTAATCAAAAATATGAATTAATTGCTTGACGACCTTAATCACATTGAACCTATGATTCATTTAAACTACTAAAAACAGAGGGAATTGGCCAAATAAAAGGCCTCAAAGGAGGAGAACAAATCGACTGTTATGAGAAATTAAAAGCATGATAGATAAGAACTGAAACAATGAATAAAACAAACACACATATTCACAAAATCGAACTAAATCGACCAAAGAAGAAACGAATACCTCGTAAGAAATCTGCCGACCCAAGCCTCGAACTAAGATATGGAATTATTGAAGCCAAACGGGCTTTAATCAAGATGTTCTCGATTGAGAACACCTAGACTAAAGTCCCTTGGACTTCAATTACGGCTAACCCGGCTTGAATTGGGTTTCTTCAAAAATTAGGGTTCTTGGGCTCGGATTTGGGGCTTTTGCATTTCCGGTTAGATTCGAAGCAAACGAAAGCCGGCGGGGGTACGAGGGAGGCCATGTGAGGGTTTGGGGTGAGTTTGGGGTGATTTGGCATTGGTTCGAGTTTGACTCGAATCTTCAAATGAAGATTCGAGGAGCTCCGGCATGATTCGAGGTTAGTGGAGGCCGGGTTCGTGATGGGGGAGGTGAGGGGAAGGTTTGGCGTTGGTTTGGGTTTGATTGGCCTACCGGAACCGCCGTGAGGCGATTTCCGGCAGGCGGAGTACGGCGGCGTTACGCTAGGTCTCTGAGAGCTCCTGAGGGAGATGAAGGGAGAGGGGGGGTCTGGCTTGGGGGGGGGGGGGCGGGGTATGGAATGAGTTTATATATGTTTTGGAGAAGTTAAATCCTGATCGTTGGATCAAACTTGATCAACGATCAGGATCTTCTCACTTAAACCAAACGGTGTCGTTTGGTTAAGTCATAGGCTGAATGTATTTTGGAATTAAAGGATTAATCTGGGCCGTTGGATAATAAAATCCAACGGTCCAGATCGAGCGTTACACAGGCTGAAGCTGGACGGGTATTTGGGCTGGATTAGAGGAAATTCGCTTGGGCCTGGTTTTTAGGCTAAGTTTCGGCCCAGATCAGATCTACATGATGTACTATATGCATATGTGTATATATATATATATATATATATATATATATGTATATATACATATATATATATATATATACACACATATGTATATATACCAACCTATAACACCGCTGTTTTTACTACAATTAACGCACATAATTACATATCACCAAAAAATGTAAATCACATGACTTCGATATCAAACACTAAAAAATGCAAAACCTAGCATATATTTTTTGTATTTTTAATTTAAATAAATAAACGTGCACACAAAAAGATAAAATAACACAAAATCACAAAAATCATGCCCAACACGAAACTATTTTTATTTTTGAATTTTCTGGGAGTACTTCTCAAGTAAGGCAAAAATCACGTGCTCACAGTTTGAACGTTTATTTCATCTCTAATTCATAGTTTTCGTGCAAAGATAAGTGAGCGTATATAAGCGATTTTTGCCCATTCGAGCACTCCGTATGAAGCATTTTGGAAAAGTTTTGACCGAACCTTGCTTCAGAGGTCTCCTACATATCCCTGGCTAAAAGGGAATCAGGTCAATGTAGTTCGGGAAGTTTTGGTAGCTGGGACTACCATGACTGCTGTGATCTTGCTGTTACTGCTGTTACTGCTGTTGCCACTGCTTGACTGATCCCCTCATTACACCGTGCTAAAACAAAAGTAAGAAGCTAGACTAAGCTACAGTATTACAAATTCTTATCTATCCTTTTTAACTTGATCTTGTCATGCTCCTGGCCATTTTTTCATTATGACTAACTTCTGTTGATCATCTCGGACTGTTGACTCGCATTCTGGTTGCAAGCTTCTTTTGTTCTTACAATAGTTGTCTCGGCCTATCTTGATTGCCGACCTCCGACCATCGGTTCCTTCTTTGTGGTCTTTGCACTATTTCTCCTTCGAGATCCTGTTGTCTTCCTTCTGATTCTTGGATTCCGGTCGGGGACATTTGCTGTAACCTTTTGCTCTCCTAGTGGGCTACTGCCTTCTTGAATTAAAAGGTATGCCTTTCCGTTCTCCAGGCGGGCTCCTGACTTCAACATCAAGACGCCATTCCTCTCTTCAGGCGGGCTCCTGACTTCAACATCTTTTGAAAATAAATCGCCATTCCTCTCTTCAGGCGGGCTCCTGACTTCAACATCAACTTTTGAAAAAATAAATCGCTATGTCACTTTCGATTGTTCACCATCCTTATCAAATCTTGGAAACTGAGACGGCGTTCTGCTTTTCTGGCGGGCTTCTGACTTTAACAACATCTTTTGAAAATAAACGCCATTCCTCTCTTCAGGCGGGCTCCTGACTTCAATCATCAACTTTTGAAAATAAATCGCCATTCCTCTCTTCGGGCGGGCTCCCGACTTCAACAACATCTTTTGAAAATAAACGCCATTCCTCTCTTCAGGCGGGCTCCTGACTTCAACAACAACTCTGAAAATTAAACGCCATTCCTCTCTTCAGGCGGGCTCCTGACTTCAACAACATCTTTTGAAAATAAATCGCCATTCCTCTCTTCAGGCGGGCTCCCGACTTCAACATCTTTTGAAAATAAATCGCCATTCCTCTCTTCAGGCGGGCTCCTGACTTCAACCATCAACTCTGAAAATTAAACGCCATTCCTCTCTTCAGGCGGGCTCCTGACTTCAACAACATCTTTTGAAAATAAATCGCCATTCCTCTCTTCAGGCGGGCTCCTGACTTCAACAACATCTTTTGAAAATAAATCGCCATTCCTCTCTTCAGGCGGGCTCCTGACTTCAACAACATCTTTTGAAAATAAATTGCCATTCCTCTCTTCAGGCGGGCTCCTGACTTCAACCATCAACTCTGAAAATTAAACGCCATTCCTCTCTTCGGGCGGGCTCCTGACTTCAACAACATCTTTTGAAAATAAATCGCCATTCCTCTCTTCAGGCGGGCTCCTGACTTCAACAACATCTTTTGAAAATAAATCGCCATTCCTCTCTTCAGGCGGGCTCCCGACTTCAACAACATCTTTTGAAAATAAATCGCCATTCCTCTCTTCAGGCGGGCTCCTGACTTCAACAACATCTTTTGAAAATAAATCGCCATTCCTCTCTTCAGGCGGGCTCCCGACTTCAACAACATCTTTTGAAAATAAATCGCCATTCCTCTCTTCAGGCGGGCTCCTGACTTCAATCATCAACTCCGAAAATTAAACGCCATTCCTCTGCTTCTTGTACCGTTTTATTCTTCCTGCATCGCTTCTTAAGCCATCCTTTCTTCCGAATTACCTTGTTTTGGAATTGCTTTCCTCCCGGGTTGTGTTATTTTTCTCTTGACTGCTGGGGATGTCTTTGGAACTAATTACTTACCTGCTGGGGTAATGCTGCTGGGGAAAATCTTCTTTATTTCCTCCTTTCCTTTGACTCATGCGCTTGAATTTGTGCTGGGATCTCTTGTTGTAACCCTCTGCTTTATGTCGGGTTACTGGTTTCAAGACCTGCAATGTAAAGACTGAAGACTTGCCTTTTGTTATACAGGTAGGCGCCTGCTTTGAGTAGCAACTTTTGAATTAAAAATGCATTCTGGCAATAATTTATGAAATATGCAAAGGACAATGTAAAATAAAACAAACGTAAAATATCCTTTTCGAGGCGGGCTCCCTGACTTCAATCATCAACTCTGAAAATTAAACGCCATTCCTCTCTTCGGGCGGGCTCCTGACTTCAACAACATCTTTTGAAAATAAATCGCCATTCCTCTCTTCAGGCGGGCTCCTGACTTCAACAACATCTTTTTGAAAATAAATCGCCATTCCTCTCTTCAGGCGGGCTCTTGACTTCAACGTCAACTTTTGAAAATAAATCGCCATTCCTCTCTTCAGGCGGGCTCCTGACTTCAACGATCTTTTGAAAATAAATCGCCATTCCTCTCTTCAGGCGGGCTCCTGACTTCAACAACATCTTTTGAAAAATAAATCGCCATTCCTCTCTTCAGGCGGGCTCCTGACTTCAACAACATCTTTCTAACTCCATCCCATCCATGTCGCCTTCCTTTGCTTCCTGCACCACTTTCTTCTTCCTGCATCGCTTCTTAAGCCATCCTTTCTTCCGAATTACCTTGTTTTGGAATTGCTTTCCTCCCGGGTTGTGTTATTTTTCTCTTGACTGCTGGGGATGTCTTTGGAACTAATTACTTACCTGCTGGGGTAATGCTGCCGGGGAAAATCTTCTTTATTTCCTCCTTTTCTACTTCCTTCAGAACCTTTATTCTCTCTCGAGATCGCTGGGGATTGAAGTGTCATCAGCTGGGGATTACCCTGTCGGGGATCCCCTTTCCTTCTTCCTCTTTCCAAACCTCCTTCGGGGCTCGCGCTTCACTCCCTTGAAAAACTTGTAGGATATAATGCTGCCGGTGAAATCTCGAAATCAATGTTTCATTTTCCGAGGACTGCTGAGGGTGATACCGGCTTCTTGCCTTTCTGAACGCAAGCTTCCTCGTCTTGTCCTGTCTGTTGGGGGTATAATTTCATCTATCACAGCTTGTTGTTTTCTTTCTTTCAAATCTGCTGGGATAACCGGGTTCAAAGATCATTTCCTCGCGTTATCTAGCTTCTTTCCCTAACCAAGTATTTGGTTTCGAGAAAATTTTCGCAACAGGAGAAAATTTTCTGCCCCAGTTTGAGAATCTTCTTCGTGGCATGCTTTGCTGTCGACAACCCCTTTTTTCCCTGTTTCAAATCAAAGAAAAATTGGTTAGTTTTAAAATGTGGTGGCTGGTTGTGGTGCTCCTGCTGGGGATTGTTCTCCTCCTCTTTCCCTACTATGCGTTTCATTATCAGAACTTGCTGGGGATGTTATTATTTGATGATACTCATGCTGGGGATGGGTTTTTCCATTTATCCTTTCCCCGTTCTGTGTTTCTCAACTTGCTGGGGGTTATTTTGTTGAAGATGAGATTTCCTTTCTTCCTTTACCACTCTGTGTTGTCCGACCACCTCGGAACTTGCTGAAGATAACACTGCCGGTAGATTTCCTCAAAATTGGTGTTTCACTCTTCTTGAAGGTTGTTGAGGATGACACTAGTTCGAAGACCATTTCCCTTAAGACTTTCCTTCTTCCCCAAGTGGGTATTGACTTCCGGAAAATTTTCAAACTGAAAAGAAAATTTTCTGCCCCAGTTTAATAATCTTCTTCGCACCCTACTTCTCTGCCGTCAATGGCATTTCCTTGCATAATAATTGGAAAGTTGGTGGCAAGTTTTGAAGTCATTTCTCACTTGTTCTGACTAGACAGACCTTGATGGGGAATTTTTGATAAAAATGAGAAAGATAAAAAGAAACAAAATAGAAGACAAAGGAAAAAGAAAATGACTCTCTAGCAAGAAATATCTATAAAAACTTATCAAACGCGAATACCAACTCCACTGGTCATGACATGCACATATGGTCTATCCTTCGTCGTTAATTGCCTTTCACGATTTCTGTCTCGTGATTTCCATCTGATTATCACCTTTATTCGACTTGTAGTGCCCGAAGGGTTTTCACTTTCAAGCCTCTCTCATTTTGATTTTCTCTCTGCTTTCGTCGTCTTATGGTGCCTGTGAAGGTTTTCACCGGTAAGACTCTCTCGTTTGTATCACTTTTAGCTGGGGATTGGGGTGTCACTGCCAAGACTCTCTCGTATTTCCTTTCTGCCGAGAATCAGCGTCTTTTCTGCTGAGAATCAGCGTGTTATATTATGATAGGACTCTATCCCTCGCCTGACGCGGCATCTTTTGAAGACTGATCGGAAGGTCTTTCTTTGGACCATAATGTGGGATTTGGATAGGGCTAGAAAGAAAGGGTATTGAAGGCTCAAAACAAAATCAATTTTGGGTTCAACATTTACAACTTTCGGACCTAAATTTATTTACAATAAACACAATTTTTCTTTGCCCCAGTTTTTTTACTTGGGGATTTTTATTTCTTTATTTACACTATGACCGAGCTGTGAAGCGCCTACGTATCCTCTTTAAGGAATCAGGTCAAACGTAGTTCCCAATTCCTCTTTTTCAAGTTTCTTTTTTTTTCACATTTTTCTTTTTATCTCTTATTTTTCTTTTTCTTTTCTTTATCTCTTTTTGCTGTTTTTCTTTTTCTTTACTTTTCTTTATCCCTTTCTTCTTTTGCCTTTCAAACTTGTGTTTCTAGTCTTTGCAACTAATTCCGAAGGAGGGGATGAAAGAATTTAAAATAAGGCTCAAAGGGTTGACGATGGATAAAGTGTTTAGATAGCAGAACAAAATGCCTTCGTCATTCCAATCTTCAAAACATGCCAAGTGTAAACAACACAATTAACATTCGTCATATCTTTAAAGCACAGTTGGACAACACTCTCATTTTCATTATTGTGAATGACCCCACGTCGATTTGGCCAGCTTGCCTTTAACTGTTTCCTTTTTAGTTGCCCCGGTTTCACATGACTCGGGATCCAAATAATCTCAAATTATTTTTATTTCCTTTAAATGACCCGATCATCTTCCAATTGCTTCATGATTAACTTAATTATGTGTGCGCATGTCATGTCACTAGATTCGGCGTTTGAGCACAAGACAAATCTAAAGGGTAAACAGAACTAAACAGATAAAATGACCGGAAGTAACAAAAGACCGAAAGCTTCATTAAACTAATGACGAAATGGTTCAATGATAAAACAAGCAAAACAAACTAGAGTACAGCCCTGAAACAAAACTGGGCAGGACCAAAGCAAACTGCTAGGACAAAAGGGTTTGACCACAAGAAAACCCTGAAAATAACTCGGACAACAAAAATGACCACAAAAACGAACCACCAAAGCTCCATCTAGCTGACCGAAAGATGGACTATCTTCCCAATTTCCAAGCACAACATTTTTAGCTCCAGTCAATACACCCCCCAGAGGATTTGTGTGCCCCATGTCATCATCATTGACCACAATCAACCACCCTTTTTGAATCATTCTTTCTATTTCCTTTTTCAAGGTACGGCAACTCTCAATATCGTGCCCTCTGACATTGGAATGGTATGCACATCGTGCAGTAGGATCGAAGCTTCTTGCACGTGGATCGGGAGTGTATCCGGGGAGCGGCGTAATCAAGCCGACATGTTTTAACTTTTCAAACAGACTTGCATAGGATTCTCCGATAGGGGTGAGCGCCTTTTCTCGCTTCAGCAACCTCTCCTCCCTAAACGCCTTATTTGGCCCGAAACCTGACCCGGGGGGTTTCCGGTATGTTCGTGGGGGTTGGTAAGCCTTTTGTGGAGCTGGGTACCTGGAAGGTGAAGTACGATTTTGGTTGTCCCGGGGAGAGTAGTGGTGTTGGGGACGGGAGTAGCGTTGTGAAAACGTAGTTGGGGGACGAGTAATTGAGTTACTCGAATGGCTGGAGAAGTTGTGATAGGCGGGTATATATGGAGAGTGCGGGAGATCATCCGGCATCGGGTTCATGGTACGGGTAAGGACAGAGTCCAGGAAGCTAGGTGGTGGCGGAGGTGGTGCTTTTCCATCCATCCACGCCCGATACATATCAGCCACATGTTGTCTCAATATTTTGACTTCTTCCACTAACCCGTGGTTCCGTTCAACCAGCTGTTGTCGGGTACCTGTACCAACCCACTCAGTCTTGAGATTATCTGCCATTGTCCTCTGACTTCGTCTTACGGGGAAGAGTTATTTCCGAACCACAACCAACCACCTTTCTGGAAATGGACACAACAAAACAAAGCCAGCATGTCAGCATTAAGGTATCCCGCTTATTGATCATTCTTCTATTTTTTTTTTTTTTTTTTTTTTTTTTTGGTTATGGAAATGGTCGAATCCTATGTGGATTGCCTACGTATCATGACCCCGCATGAATCGGACCGAGCGTAGTTCTTGCAAATTAATGCAAGAAATAAAGATATGTTTATTTGATTTTTTTTTTTTTTTTTTTTTTTTTTTTTTTGAAGGAAAAATTACAGGAACCGACTACAAACTTAAAAAACTTTCGCATTTTGTATCGGAGATTTCTACAAAAAATAAGAATATTTTTGGCGTCAATTATGACTATTTCTACAAAATTGGCCACATAATGGCTTATTTGACAAAATGACTATTTTTGCAAAAATTATTTAAGAAAGATAAACTTGAAATTTTTTTTTTATCCCTGTGGCTCATGGGGCATCGTTCGGCATCACCATAAACCAACGCAAGACTATTTTTCATAAATTGGCCATGTAATGGCTTATTCAGACAAAGTGGCTCTTTTTGCAAAATTTTATTTGAGAAGATGCGAATTCAAAATTTTTATCCTGGGGCCTATGGGGCATCGTTCAGCACCGACACAGGCCAATACAAGGCTGAAGAAGTTCAAATGCCAAAAGTGGCTATTTATGCAAGGACCAGCCATGTAATGGCTTATTGGATAAAGTGATTATTTTTGTAAAGTTGAGTGATGACTCAAAACTTGATTTTTTTGCGGATACAGCCTTTCGACATTTCCGCGAGGGAATATTTTCAGGCTGTGTCCAAAATTATTTACAAATGACTCAAAGTGGCTATTCTTGCAAAAAGCCTTCCGGTGTCTTTTTGAGGGACATTCGGCTTATTTTAAGCAAGAATAGCATCACCCGACTTATTTATAACAAAATCAAAAATTTGACATTTTTTGGTTATTTTTGCAAAAGGGGTATGAACCCGGACTTGATTTTGCGGCTATGGCCTTGCAACATTTCCACAAGGAATATTTCAAGGTTGTGCCCGCAAATTATTAAAAATGATTCAAAGTGGCTATTTTTGCAAAAAAACAGCCTTCCGGTGTCCTTTCGGAACATTCGGCTATTTTATAAAACAGCATCACTTCGATTTATTGAAAACTAAAATTCAACATTTTTGATTTTTTTTTGAAAAAGGGTGGTAACCCCAACTTGATTTTTGCGGCTACGACCTTTCAACATTTTCGCGAGGGAATATTTCAAGGTTGTGCCCAAAAATTATTTATAAAGATTCAAAGTGGCTATTTTTGCAAAAACAGCCTTCCGGCGTCCTTTCGGAACATTCGGCTATTTGCAAAAACGGCATCACTTTGATTTTATTGACAAAATTAAACACACATTTTTTTTGATTTTTTAAAGGGGTGGTTGAACCCGATGAGGGTTGCCTACGTATCTCACTTAGTGGTGAGAATCAAACCTGCGTAGTTCGGTCAGATTAAACAAACGACATCATTTATTTATTCATTTTAACGACATCATTTTTTTTTTTTTTTTTTTTTTTAATCTCTAAAAGCCGGTCGGCATGCAAGTCTATAACAGATAAATGCGCAAGACAAACAGGATGCAGCAGGATAGTCTGTTCATTTCAGGTCACCTGTCCTAGACGGACCCAACCCCTGTGTTGAGTCCCCTAAGCCAAAATGCGACATGATGCAAATAAACGTTTCCTACTAGGGATCCGGCATGAAGCTTTGTTATTCTAGGTTTAAAAACCCGGGTTTATCTGTTCTAGACTTGGCTTACCCGAGCGGACAGCTCGAGCCGAGGAGGAGGCAGCAACCCGGGAATACAGAAGCTTCACCGGTTTTGCAACTTATCCAAACCTCGTTCTAAAATGGGAATTAGACACTATACAGAAAAGAAGTCACACGAAGTGCACCCTTCTTCATGATTTAGAAGACTCGGAGAGGAGATTGGTTCCGGCACAATTTATATGTACAGTTCACAAAATATCAAAGCAGTAAAAACAACATTTGCACATTGATACCAACATGTAAAAGAATCAGATAATAAAATATGCCAAATACAACAGTTATTCCGAGCTCGAATTCTAGCAGCATCATCCCCAGCAGAGTCGCCAGAGCTGTCACACCTCTTTTTTTACGCACCCGCAAGGATGCAAAGAGTTTTTCCAATTAAAGGACAATCGAGATGGGATTTATTTTAATTATTTCAGAGTCGCCACTTGGGAGATTTATGGTGTCCCAAGTCACCGGTTAAATCCCGAATCGAGGAAAAGAATGACTCTATTTAACAGTCCGCGAACCCAGAAATCCGGATAAGGAATTCTATTAACCCGGGAGAAGGTATTAGGCATTCCCGAATTCCGTGGTTCTAGCACGGTCGCTCAACTGTCGTGTTTGGCCTATCTATCTGCTTTTTACAATTGTGTACTTAGTGCAAGTTAATATCCCTTTACCGCTTTTATTATTGGTTGTGATTTACGAAAGAGAGAGTTGCTTAAAAATATGCTTTCGAATCACGTCACATGAAATGCACCCGGATCCTCGACATATTCTTATTCGGGGTTTGGATTTGGGTCGCATGAAATGCACACCCGTATTTAAGAAGATAGAGCTAAAATATACGCCCGGATCGACTACTTATTTACACTGTTGAGATGGGCGTGGCATTCGTTAAGAAACGACGCGTCTCAAAATCTAAGTATTTTATATGTACATCTGTGCGATTAATGTAACTATTGGGCGAGGAGCACCTTTGATTCGAATCTAAAGCTAACTACATCCCGCTGTATTTTACTTAAGAGTTGATTCCAAGTTATTTAAAACTTGCTACGAACCACACCACATGAAATGCGCCTGTGGTTCCTGACACGCTTTGTTTACTCTTGCCCAAAATTGGGGTCGGGTCACATGAAATGCGCCCCCGACTCTTTTTAATCTAATTACGTCATTCCATTGAGTAACAATTCCCTAGCTAATCTTGCTTTTAGCATAAGGTCTAATGTTAACAGATTTGGAGATTACACACACGAGCAGAGAAGATTGGATAGAGATACAACAGACTAATTCAGGTTTACGTGCTTATCTAACGACAGTGTATCTTGGGCCTAGCTACACTTTTCCATAACCAAGACTAACAATACAAGCTTAATTGGAGAATAACAGAATGTAATTGAACATAAGAGCTTTAGACGACTACATGTTTCAATAGACTATAAGCTTCAAACTTCATTCTTTTCGAACCAAGGAACTACAATAACAGAGGTGTGTACCTGGAATGCGGAAGAACAAGGAAGAGTGAGCAATGGCAATGCAGCAACAGCAACAAGAACAGTAACAGGAGCAACAATCAAAGACCAATAACAACCACAGTAAACCAACAACAACAACAACCAGTGAACCAGCTACAACCCAACAACCAACAGTAATCGAACTTTATCAATCACTGAATTAGTGACTAAAACTTGAACCAAGCAGCAATAAACAACCAGGCAGCAACAAACAATAATACACCAGTAGCAAACTGGACCAGCCTCAACAATACTGAAACAGCAACAATATTGGACCAAGCAGTAACAACACACAGCAACAAAAACAATGACTAACAGCAGCCACAATCACTGGAACTACCACAGCCCTCAACCACTGAACCAGCTACAACAATGGCACAGCACCACCCACACAAGAACAACAAGCAATCAAATGGCCAAAACACTCAACTATTGAATCAAAGCACACGAAACAGTAGCCAAAAAATCGATGAAACAGTGACTTCTCTATCCTTTTTCTCTCTATCTGTGACTTTGTGTGTGTATATCAAAATGTCTCTGCTGCCTGTTTTTCTCTTCAGCTATCACTCTCTAATGTGCTCTCTAATCTCCCCCCTACTGTTTTAGTTTGATGCCATCTTTATAGCAAGAAACTCCAACCCCTCCTAAAGGCCTACTATCAATTAACTATTGTCCTGCCCACACCTCTCTCTGCCAGACCCTGCCTGTCAGTCCTAATGCCTCTGTTTCAGCCACTAAGTTGTGCTTAAGCATGGGCTTTAATAAATTTATAACAGGAGACAACTGGTGGTGCACTCTGCTGTACAGCAGGTTCCACCAGCAGTCTTGATGCCTTAACTCTTTCAATTATACCATTCAGACCTACATCAATTACACACTATATCCAAACACCCTCATTAACTCAGAATCCAGCATTGATACCAATCAGCTATAACCAATCATCGCTTAATTACAAACAAGCACAATCCAACAGTGATTCTGTGTGTGTAATCAGTTTCTGCCATAAAAATGCTAATGCACAAGACCTACGAAGCTAATCGACCACATTGATTAGCCGATGACAACACACATAATTGACAACAAATGATCGACCTACAGTTGATTCCTAATGTTTCAGGCAGGGATCAAGGAACTAATCAAAAATATGAATTAATTGCTTGACGACCTTAATCACATTGAACCTATGATTCATTTAAACTACTGAAAACAGAGGGAATTGGCCAAATAAAAGGCCTCAAAGGAGGAGAACAAATCGACTGTTATGAGAAATTAAAAGCATGATAGATAAGAACTGAAACAATGAATAAAACAAACACACATATTCACAAAATCGAACTAAATCGACCAAAGAAGAAACGAATACCTCGTAAGAAATCTGCCGACCCAAGCCTCGAACTAAGATATGGAATTATTGAAGCCAAACGGGCTTTAATCAAGATGTTCTCGATTGAGAACACCTAGACTAAAGTCCCTTGGACTTCAATTACGGCTAACCCGGCTTGAATTGAGTTTCTTCAAAAATTAGGGTTCTTGGGCTCGGATTTGGGGCTTTTGCATTTCCGGTTAGATTCGAAGCAAACGAAAGCCGGCGGGGGTACGAGGGAGGCCATGTGAGGGTTTGGGGTGAGTTTGGGGTGATTTGGCATTGGTTCGAGTTTGACTCGAATCTTCAAATGAAGATTCGAGGAGCTCCGGCATGATTCGAGGTTAGTGGAGGCTGGGTTCATGATGGGGGAGGTGAGGGGAAGGTTTTGGCATTGGTTTGGTGGTGATTGGCCTACCGGAACCGCCGTGAGGCGATTTCCGGCGGGCGGAGTGCGGCGGAGGAGGGCGGCGTTACACCGGACTTTGAGAGCTTCTGAGGGAGATGAAGGGAGAGGGGGGTCTGGCTTGGGGGGGGCGGGGTATGGAATGAGCCTTATATATGATTTGAGAAGTTAAATCCTGATCGTTGGATCAAACTTGATCAACGATCAGGATCTTCTCACTTAAACCAAACGGTGTCGTTTGGTCAAGTCATAGGCTGGATGTATTTTGGCATTAAAGGATTAATCTGGGCCGTTGGATAATAAAATCCAACGGTCCAGATCGAGCGTTACATAGGCTGAAGCTGGACGGATATTTGGGCTGGATTAGAGGAAATTCGTTTGGGCCTGGCTTTTAGACTAAGTTTTGGCCCAGATCGGATCTTCATGATGTACTATATGCATATGTGTATATATATATATATATATATATACATATATATATATATATATATATACACACATATGTATATATACCAACCTATAACACCGCTGTTTTTACTACAATTAACGCACATAATTACATATCACCAAAAAATGTAAATCACATGACTTCGATATCAAACACTAAAAAATGCAAAACCTAGCATATATTTTTTGTATTTTTAATTTAAATAAATAAACGTGCACACAAAAAGATAAAATAACACAAAATCACAAAAATCATGCCCAACACGAAACTATTTTTATTTTTGAATTTTCTGGGAGTACTTCTCAAGTAAGGCAAAAATCACGTGCTCACACCACCCGCTCCCAATTATCAATAATTATATATCGTGGTAGGCGTACCACCCGCTCCCAAATATCAATAATTATATCTCGTGGTAGGCGTACCACCCGCTCCCAAATATATCAATAATTATATCTCGTGGTAGGCGTACCACCCGCTCCCAAATATATCAATAATTATATCTCGTGGTAGGCGTACCACCCGCTCCCAAATATATCAATAATTATATCTCGTGGTAGGCGTACCACCCGCTCCCAAATATATCAATAGGCTACCGGCAACTATGGCCAATGCCAAGATTTAAATCACTTCGTGGTCGGCGTACCACACGATCCCATTTCTTATTATATAAGTGGTCGGCGTACCACACGATCCCATTTCATAAATATATATATATATATATATTATCGGCCTTTAGCCAATAATCTCTATATCAACAATATTTGTAATTACCGGTTTTTAAACCAATAATTTATAATAGCTTCAACAATTTACCTTCATTACCGGTATAACACCAATAATCCTTATTCAACAATTTATTCATAACTAAATTCATATTCCTACAAACTAGGATAGAACAAACACTTACCTCGAGTGCTTATGAACAATTCAATCCGTGGATATGTCTTTTCTTTCAATTTGGCTCCAATTCAACCGTATCTATACACAATTGATTTAATATCATCAATTCTACTCAACAACTAATTCTTAACACCAAATAACACTTTTTCAACATTCCTGCCATGAATAGTAAATTTCAACCCCGGGCCCACATGGTCGGAATTCGGGGTTAGGACCAAAATCCGGTTACCCATCCCCCACGAGTTCATGTATATAATTTGTTTCAAAATCGGACCTCAATTCGAGGTCCAATTCCCCAATTTATGAAAAACCCTATTTTCTAACAAAAACAAGAATTTTACCATGAAAACATTTGATTTCTAATGAAAAACATGTTTAATGATGTTAGGAATTGAAAGAATTAAGTAAAAAGTGACTTACAATCGATTTGATGAAGAAGAAATCCTTGAAGAATCGCAAATGGGTGTTTTGGTTTTGTAAAAATGTGAAGAAATGATTGAAATCCGTGTTTTTCAGGTCTCCTGTGTTCGCATTTGCGAACATGGGTTCGCAATTGCGAACCCCGACCAATTTCTGGAGTTTGAAAAATAAGCTAAGGGTGGGAAGTTCGCATTTGCGAACTTTTCTTCGCATTTGCGAAGCCAAGGCAAAAACTGGGAAGTTCGCATTTGCGAACTATTGTTCGCAATTGCGAACACGGGCTAAATATGGGGAGGTTCGCATTTGCGAACTATTGTTCGCATTTGCGAACCCAGGCAGAATAGTGGCGAGTTCGCATTTGCGAACTATAGTTCGCATTTGCGAACACAGGCACAGTAGGGTCAAGTTCGCATTTGCGAACTATTGTTCGCATTTGCGAACACAGGCACAATAGAGGGGAGTTCGCATTTGCGAACTATTGTTCGCATTTGCGAACTCTGCAGAATAGTGGGGAGTTCGCATTTGCGAACTATTGTTCGCAAATGCGAACTCTGCAGACCAGTTGCAGACAGCAACTTCTAACATGAAAAATTGACCTCGTGGCCTATCCAAAGTTCACCCGAGCCCTCGGGGCTCCAAACCAAATATGCACATAACCTCAAAAACACATTATGAACTTGTTCGTGCGATCACATCGCCAATATCACCTCGTTTTCATCAAATCAAGCCTCAAATGCATGATTTTCATACCTTTAGTTTTCAAAACTTTCAAACTTGGGACTCAAGGTCCAAAACCTCTCAAACGACATCCAAATGTCATCAAACTTTACAGAAATCACATATATAATATTTAAGACTTGTACCGGGCGTCGGAACCAAAATACGAGCCCGATACCAAGGTCAATTAATTTATTTCCTTTAATAATTGTATCAAAAACAATTTCACATAAAAATTCATAACTTGGGCTCTAGGCCTCAGAATTCGACTCCGGACGCATGTCCAAGTCCCATATTTTCCTACGGACGTCTCGGAACCATCAAATCTCGGGTCCGGATCCGTTTACCAAAAATGTTGACCGAAGTCAACCATATCAATATTAATATCATTTTATCCAAATTTCTCATAGAATTCATATTTTCTATCACAAAAATCTTTCCGGCTACATGCTCGAATCGTGCACGTAAATCGAGGCAACATAGAATGAGGTTTTCAAGGCCTCAGAAGCTCGAAATTATTAATAAAATAAGTGATGACCCTTTGGGTCGTCACAATCTCCACCTCTAAAACAACCGTTCGTCCTCGAACGGACAAAAGAAAGAAGTACCGAGTCAGGAAACAAGTGTGGGTAACGGCTCCGCATATCAGACTCGGACTCCCAGGTCGATGCCTCAGGAGGCTGACCTCTCCACCGAACACGCACAGAAGGATAACTCTTCGACCTCAGCTGTCGAACCTGCCGGTCTAGAATAGCCACCGGCTCCTCCTCGTAGGATAGATCATTGTCCAATTGGACAGTACCGAAGTCTAACACATGTGTGGGATCGCCGTGGTATCTCCGAAGCATAGATACATGAAAAACTGGATGCACGGCTGATAAGCTAGGCGGCAAAGCTAATCCGTAAGCCACCCCTCCCACTCTGTCTAGAATCTCAAATGGGCCAATATACCTAGGGCTGAGCTTGCCCTTCTTCCCAAACCTCATCACGCCCTTCATAGGCGACACTCGGAGCAATACTCGTTCACCAACCATGAAATCTACATCTCGAACCTTACGATCCGCATAAGTCTTTTGCCTAGACCTGAGCTGAACGCAATCTCTCCTGAATAGTCTTGACCTTATCTAAGGCCTCCTGAACTAAGTCTGTACCCAACAACCGAGCCTCTCCCGGTTCAAACCATCCAACCGGTGATCGACATCGCCTACCATACAACGCCTCATACGGAGCCATCTGGATGCTAGATTGGTAACTGTTATTGTAGGCGAACTCTGCTAATGGTAGAAACCGATCCCACGAGCCTCCGAAATCAATAACACAGGCTCGAAGCATGTCCTCAAGAATCTGAATAGTCCTCTCGGACTGGCCATCCGTCTGAGGATGAAATGTTGTACTCAACTGAACCTGAGTGCCTAACTCCCGCTGGACCGCTCTCCAGAACCGCGAGGTAAACTGCGTACCCCGATCAGAGATAATAGATACCGGCACCCCATGGAGACGAACAATCTCCCTAATGTAAACCTCCGCTAACCTCTCCGACGAGTAGGAGACAGATACTAGAATAAACTGTGCTGATTTGGTCAGCCTATCAACAATGACCCAAATAGCATCAAATTTCCTCCGAGTCAAAGGAAGTCCAGTAACGAAGTCCATAGTGATCCGCTCCCATTTCCATTCGGGAATTTCAATCCTCTGGAATACACCACCAGGTCTCCGGTGCTCATATTTCACCTGCTGACAATTTAGACACCGAGCGACATACGTAACGATATCTTTCTTCATTCTGCGCCACCAATAGTGTTGCCGTAAGTCCTGGTACATCTTCGCGGCACCTGGGTGAATAGAATACCGTGAGCTGTGGGCCTCCGCTAAAATTAACTCTCGAATTCCTTCGACATTGGGCACACAAACTCGACCCTGCAATTTCAATATCCCATCATCATCTAGATTTACCTGTGTGGCACCTCCCCGCTGTACTGTATCTCTCAACTCACGCAAATGAGGATCATCAAATTGCCTCTCACGGATACGCTCAAATAAAGAAGAACGAGCGATCGTGCAGGCTAACACCCTGCTAGGCTCAGAAATGTCTAATCTCACTAACCGGTTGGCTAAGGCCTGGACATCTAGAGCTAATGGTCTCTGACTGACTGGAATATAAACAAGACTGCACATACTGGCTGACTTCCTACTCAAAGCGTCAGCCACCACGTTTGCTTTTTCCCCGATGATATAAAAAGGTAACATCATAATCTTTCTGCAATACCAGCCACCTTCTCTGCCTCAAATTCAACTCTTTTGTTTAAACAAATACTGAAGACTCTTATGATCGGTGTATACTTCACATACTACACCATACAAATAATGCCTCCGGATCTTCAATGCGTGAATAATCGCCGCAAATTCTAGATCATGCACTGGGTAATTCTTTTCAGGCATCTTTAACTGCCTCGAAGCATAGGCAATAACCTTGCCATCCTGCATTAACACTGCACCAAGCCCAATACGGGAAGCATCACAATAAACAGTATAAGGTCCCGTACCTGTGGGTAAAACCAATACTGGTGCTGTGGTCAAGGTTGTCTTGAGCTTTTGAAAGCTCGCCTCACATTCATCGGACCATTCAAATTGAACACCCTTCTGGGTCGATCTGGTCAATGGGGTTGCAATAGAAGAAAATCCTTCTACGAATCGGCGGTAATAACCGGCTAACCCCAAGAAACTCCGAATATCTGTGGCTGATGTCGGTCTAGGCCAGCTCTTGACTGCCTCAATTTTCTTCGTTATCAAATACCTTATTCTACAAATCCCACTTTACTCAGAATGAGGTATGGTGACCTCGTGATTATTTTCCCGAATTAATGCATCATATTTATCCTTACCTGGTGCTCGTCTCAAAGGCTAAGCTCAACGGTTTCAAAATAGAAATGGCTAATATGAATAGAAACTATACAAGAATTGTGAAATAGTCCTAACGGGCATGACTCTTATTTACGAATGCAATACGAAAATATTAATTTCATAAAAGAAGAATTTTAAACACATAAACTCTTACTAGCAGGACCCAGTCCTCATATGATATCCACCGCAGCTTGAAGCTCGGCTTAGAAATATTTCACATTATGCCAAAAATTGGAGGATCTCATCCTCAACTCTGAATCACAGTGCTTGCACATCATATCATCTGAAATTTTTCATTTCCTTTCTTTCTTCCTTTCAATAATTGTCCGTCAAGGATAATCGCGACATAAAATAAGCCCTCATACTGATAGGGAGCACAATTAACGATTAAAATTAGTTATCCCGAAAATTATATCAAAACCCACTGTAATAAGTAATATAAAGTCACTCTTAGCCTCATGGATATTTTAGTGACTAACACCTAATAATAGGGATGTCTATCCTCATGTAATATCTCAACGTGAGTATTTCCCTAAGTAGGTTTGATGATTACGATGCTCGCTCATGAATGGAGCATGTTAAAAGGACTCGCCTAAATTTTCTTTCAAAAACCAAATTAAATTAAGGGAAAAATTATTCTGTCTATAACAATCTGAATTATACGTGTGATGACCACATTTGGTGTAGTGACCCCCCTCATATCATAAAAATTATATCAATGGCTAGGTCTCCACCTCTAGGATTTTCACCTCCACCTCTAACATCATAACCTCTACATCTGGCTGGCCATGTAGGATAATTATTAACTGCAATGGAGCGTGTAGCCTGAGTGCTTTCCTAAAATTGTATTTCTCCAATATTCCACATTCACAGCAATTCCTTTAAGGATCGGTTAACTTATTGCTCATGGCAATATATATTCGGACACAGTCATTGTGACCTGGTACAACCGTTCAGATCGCACATATCACATATTGCAGAGAATCTCGGGGTGACGTCTTCATAACATTTTCTAAAAATAGAGTTTAGAAGATAGCGTTGCATTGGCCGGCTTGCCCTCTTGGTAATCTTGTCACAAACATTGATGGCCAATTTCCTCTTTTGCTATGTTGGCTTACACTGTTGAGCTACCCCGTTTACTCATATACTCTTCGTCATTCTCTGGGGGCGATCCTTACCCCATGAAAAGAACCAACCTTAAATATGTATAAATTATTTGGAGGACATTTCCATACCATATATATATACATTCCAATAACTCATCATATTTGTCCTTCACAACTCTAACACATCGACCGGACGTCAAGGTCCGTTGAAACCCAACACGATTTATTAGGTGATCTCCTGATATAATTGCGTCTTCCGTTGGGACCATAACTTGTGTGGTAAATACATTATCTTCCCACTACTTCTGTGTGCCTTCCGTAGCACAATAAAATGAACTCCTCGCATTCGACTATTCCCACGTTCTGTAATTCCTCATAAGAACTATCAAGCACAATCTCGTGGGTTCTCAAAAGATGCACCGCTGAAGGTGGCAGCGAAGACTTTGGTGAAACTTGTCCTCTGTAAAACTTTTGAAGGCATAGTTGATCTATCACCAGCAGTCCGTGCCATTGTTCGGCTGGATAAGCGGTACGTGACTACGCCATTCGTGGGAAGACAAGAGTGGAAATTTAACTTAACACTTTGAAGAACAATTTCGCACGATAAGAAAGAACAATTGAGAGACTCTTTCCTAACTCAATAGACTCTGGAGGACAAGTACAGACGTCTCCGTACCTACCTCTCAAACTCTACTAAGCTTGTTCGTGAGTTGTGAGACCTATGCAACCTAGTGCTTTGATACCAACTTGTCACGACCCGGATTTCCCACCATCGGGGTCATGATGGCGCCTACTAAATGGAAGCTAGGCAAGCCAAATATTAATTACATCTCCATTAATTACTAATTTCTTATTAACAACATAAAAATTACAGCGGAAGACTTAGTCAAATGTGATAAAGAAAATCCAAATCTGATACACTACCCAAGATTGGTGTCACAATACTCACGAACTTCTAAGAATAATACACATAATTGTCTGAAAGAAAATACAAGCTGTTTATCTCGATTACATGAGATAACGGAATGAAAAGCATAGATAGAAGAGACAACAGGTCCTGCGGACGCCTGCAAGGCTACCTCGTAGTCTCGGTAGTCGAAAAATCCACAAGTCTCTATTGTCGCTGCTGCTGTCCGTAACCTGTATCTGCGCAAAAAGAGCGCAGAGTGTAGTATCAGCACAACCGACCCCATGTGCTGGTAAGTGCCTGGCCTATCCCAGCGAACTAGTGACAAGGCTAAGGCCAGTCACCCACCTAAACCTGTACAGTTGCAATATAGGTATATATATATATATATATATATACAATACATTTATAAAGAAATACTCTGCTCTAAAATAACAGTCAATAACTCAAGTTATCCAGAATAATCTAATCAACAGAATAAACCTTACTTTCTTGTCTCAATTTCCTCTTTCATTTCATGTCTCGTGGTAGGCGTACCACCCGCTCCCAATAACTATCACAGTAATTATCTCTTGTGGTAGGCGTACCACCCGCTCCCAATTATCAATAATTATATATCGTGGTAGGCGTACCACCCGCTCCCAAATATCAATAATTATATCTCGTGGTAGGCGTACCACCCGCTCCCAAATATATCAATAATTATATCTCGTGGTAGGCGTACCACCCGCTCCCAAATATATCAATAATTATATCTCGTGGTAGGCGTACCACCCGCTCCCAAATATATCAATAATTATATCTCGTGGTAGGCGTACCACCCGCTCCCAAATATATCAATAGGCTACCGGCAACTATGGCCAATGCCAAGATTTAAATCACTTCGTGGTCGGCGTACCACACGATCCCATTTCTTATTATATAAGTGGTCGGCGTACCACACGATCCCATTTCATAAATATATATATATATTACCGGCCTTTAGCCAATAATCTCTATATCAACAATATTTGTAATTACCGATTTTTAAACCAATAATTTATAATAGCTTCAACAATTTACCTTCATTACCGGTATAACACCAATAATCCTTATTCAACAATTTATTCATAACTAAATTCATATTCCTACAAACTAGGATAGAACAAACACTTACCTCGAGTGCTTATGAACAATTCAATCCGTGGATATGTCTTTTCTTTCAATTTGGCTCCAATTCAACCGTATCTATACACAATTGATTTAATATCATCAATTCTACTCAACAACTAATTCTTAACACCAAATAACACTTTTTCAACATTCTGCCATGAATAGTAAATTTCAACCCCGGCCCACATGGTCGGAATTCGGGGTTAGGACCAAAATCCGGTTACCCATCCCCCCACGAGTTCATGTATATAATTTGTTTCAAAATCGGACCTCAATTCGAGGTCCAATTCCCTAATTTATGAAAAACCCTATTTTCTAACAAAAACAAGAATTTTACCATGAAAACATTTGATTTCTAATGAAAAACATGTTTAATGATGTTAGGAATTGAAAGAATTAAGTAAAAAGTGACTTACAATCGATTTGATGAAGAAGAAATCCTTGAAGAATCGCAAATGGGTGTTTTGGTTTTGTAAAAATGTGAAGAAATGACTGAAATCCGTGTTTTTCAGGTCTCTGTGTTCGCATTTGCGAACATGGGTTCGCAATTGCGAACCCCGACCAATTTCCGGAGTTTGAAAAATAAGCTAAGGGTGGGAAGTTCGCATTTGCGAACTTTTCTTCGCATTTGCGAAGCCAAGGCAAAAGTGGGAAGTTCGCATTTGCGAACTATTGTTCGCAATTGCGAACACAGGCTAAATATGGGGAGGTTCGCATTTGCGAACTATTGTTCGCATTTGCGAACCCAGGCAGAATAGTGGCCAGTTCGCATTTGCGAACTATAGCTCGCATTTGCGAACACAGGCACAGTAGGGTCAAGTGCGCATTTGCGAACTATTGTTCGCATTTGCGAACACAAGCACAATAGGGGGAGTTCGCATTTGCGAACTATTGTTCGCATTTGCGAACTCTGCAGAATAGTGGGGAGTTCGCATTTGTGAACTATTGTTCGCATTTGCGAACTCTGCAGACCAGTTGCAGACATCAACTTCTAACATGAAAAATTGACCTCGTGGCCTATCCAAAGTTCACCCGAGCCCTCGGGGCTCCAAACCAAATATGCACATAACCTCAAAAACACATTATGAACTTGTTCGTGCGATCACATCGCCAATATCACCTCGTTTTCATCAAATCAAGCCTCAAATGCATGATTTTCATACCTTTAGTTTTCAAAACTTTCAAACTTGGGACTCAAGGTCCAAAACCTCTCAAACGACATCCAAATGTCATCAAACTTTACAGAAATCACATATATAATATTTAAGACTTGTACCGGGCGTCGAAACCAAAATACGAGCCCGATACCAAGGTCAATTAATTTATTTCCTTTAATAATTGTATCAAAAACAATTTCACATAAAAATTCATAACTTGGGCTCTAGGCCTCAGAATTCGACTCCGGACGCATGTCCAAGTCCCATATTTTCCTACGGACGTCTCGGAACCATCAAATCTCGGGTCCGGATCCGTTTACCAAAAATGTTGACCGAAGTCAACCATATCAATATTAATATCATTTTATCCAAATTTCTCATAGAATTCATATTTTCTATCACAAAAATCTTTCCGGCTACATGCTCGGATCGTGCACGTAAATCGAGGCAACATAGAATGAGGTTTTCAAGGCCTCGGAAGCTCGAAATTATTAATAAAATAAGTGATGACCCTTTGGGTCGTCACAATCTTAATGCAGAATTTCACTATCTTCGGTATCTATTATCCACTTCGGGTCTTGGTTTGTTTTTTCCGATAGACTTCTCTTTCAAGATTTCAGCTTTTTGTGATTCAGATTGGGGTTCTTGTTCGAAAACTCGTCGCTCTGTTACTAGATATTTCATAAGTAGTGGTGGTTCTCCTGTGTCTTGGAAATCCAAGAAATTACCTATTATTTACCTTTTATCCGCTGAAGCTTAATATCGCTTTGTGCGTCGCGTGGTTTCTGAAATCACATGGCTTGTTCGACTACTTTCCGATATCACTGTTTCTCCTTCACTCCCGGTACCTTTTGACTCCAATAGTCAGGCGGCCATCTATGCCAAGAACCTGGTGTTTCACGAAAGAAACCAAGCATGTAAAGCTTGATTGCTATTTTGTCCGCCAACAATTTCTCGCCGGACTAATTTCCCTCAATTTTGTTCCTTCTGCTTCTCAAATAGATGATGTCTTTACTAAAACATTGGCTGGTTTTTATCACCAACAACTCATCGACAAGTTGGGGGTTGTTCCTCATCCCTCCAACTTGAAGGGAGGGGGGTGATGAGATATAGAATAAGATGAAGGTAGAAGAATATGGGGCTCTAGGTTCTTCAGTTGATAGAGAAGAACTGTTCGATAAAATCAGGGAAATGAGCCTTCATCTGTTAATATCTACGTGTGTAGAAGAAAAGGAATTAAAAGGTATTGGGTCTTCAGAACAGACCACCTCAACTCAGCCCAAGAAAAATAAAGGGTCAACTCAGCCCAACTAGAATAAAGCAAGGAAGCCCAAATGTTGCCTCTACATTCATCTAGCCTGATAAAAGATAAACAAGTTTACTGCATAGTTTCTTCTAGAAATAGTACATGTGTTTATAGAGAATAATTTCTGATATTTGAATTACAAATTAGTTATAGTATAGCCAATAAGAGATAGGACAGCTGGAATTGGTTATTAGAGAAAGATGCTTTATTAACTGTATATTATAGGAACATCTGTACAGTTCTTTTACAACAAGGAAATACATAGCATACAAAAGTTCTCTCAAATTTCTCTAAAATCCTACATGTACAAAGTTCATGCAGGCGGTTAGGGGTGTTCAAAACCGATCCGATATCGAAACCGAACCGAACCGAACCGAACCGAAGCTTAATGGCTTACTGATCACAGGTTAACGACTTAATGAACGGGGAACGGATTGAGATCTTTTTTAGTAATGGCTTATTAGTTTGGTTGCGAATTATTTAATTTTCTCAACAGATAATCCGGTAAGCCGTTAATTAAGATATATATATATATATATATATATATATATATATATATATATATATATATATATATATATATATTTATTTATATATATTAAATATATAAAAAAGACAAAAACCCTTGACTTTAGTTTCCACTTTCCAGTACTCTGTTACGCACCTAATGTCCCAAATTCCCAATTCCCAAACGGCTAAACCTAATTCCTAGGAACCCTAATGCCTAAACCAGTAGTCCTCGTCGACTTCCAATAGCCGCCGATCTCCCTTTCGCTATCTTGCCTCTCCCTATCGCCATAGCTCGAGCAGCAGTCAGCAGATTGTAAGTTTCAACTGTCGATCGAATTTGAGTAACTAAAATTCAGATAGCGTAGAAGTTTCTGATTACTACTCTTGAAATAGAGGTGTTCCTCTTGTTTCATACATGCCAATCCTATATATTCTTGAATGCTAATTGATGAGAAATGAGAATTAAACTCGGGGCTATTTTCTCCATGAAAATTGAATATTTATTTTTGTGTATATATAGAAATCAAATAACTTCAATCCTAAGGACCCACTTTATTCATTAGAAGTTTGCACCTTATTATGGTAAGATTGCGAGGAAGATGACCTACTTTTATCTCCATCCAATCAACTTTTAGTTATCTATTCAGGAAATTTTTTCATTATTTATACTAATAACTAGTATATTTATCTGCCCTTCGCGCGGTAAGTTAGTGACTTTAGAAAAGAAAATTTTAATAACACAAATTTAGATAGAAGAGATAAAATATTTCTTTGCTTGGAGACAAGACTTTTCTCCACTACTAACAGAAAGTAAAAAAAAAAAAAAAAGAACTATCCAGTAAGTTGACACCATAGAAATTGATCATAAGGAAAAGTGTATTATTTTTTCTTTTGGATTGAATGTCGCACCTATCAAGGAAAATATGTCAGATCCTATTTTGATATTATTTGCTTTCATTGAGCCATCAGCCATGTAATATATTTAATATTTAGTCAAGGTTTTAGGTAGGATGAATTGTGGCCTTCTTGATGCACTATGATATATGGTATAATTTTAATTATCCCGCTTCAAAGGTTACTAAGGTTATTTTAATCCTATTATCAAAAGAGAAAAGGAAACTATTTTGTTTAAATCCAGTAAACAACAACAATAATAATAGAAAAGAGAAACAACACTTATTTCTATGGTATTATAAGTATTTAAATTATAAAATCATCGAAGAATTACTTATCATGAATACCATAATTAGAGGACTGTCATAATTAATAAAATACTTCTTGTTCAATTACTTTAGACGTCAAATTTTACGATAACTTAGGAAATGTAATAGACATTTCCATTTAAATCTTGGATCAATGCTCTCCTATTCAAACGGATGAGTAGACATGAAGCATACCAAACAAATACAAAAATAATATATGTCAATAAAAATTGTGACATGAACTAATGCTATTGGTATTACTACCAAAATGATAAGTTCCACAAAGATTTATTTGTAATGAAGTATGAGAATTGATCTTTGAGAAGCACATCTAACATTCGATTAGGCTGACCTCTTCCTGAATTCTCAACAATTGAAGTGCATAATTAACATACCATATGTTGTGCCGGGTGGAAAAAGCATATTCTTTCCCTGTATAGCTATAATTAGGGGTACATAAATCGAATCTAAAACCGTACCAAACCGAAAAGTCAAACCAAACCGATTAAAAAATTCAATTAGGTTTGATTTGATTTGGTTAGGTGTTGAGTAAAAAAATCATAACCAAACATGCTTTAAAATATATAATTTTTACATATGCTTCTAAGACTATTCATATGATTTTCTTTAAAAAATATCTAGAAATATTTGAGATTCTCTTATGAGATGTAATATTTAGATAAATATGAAGTGATCTATTTTTATTAACTTTAATAACACTTTCTTATCTAGTGTTAGTAAAATGCGTCAAACTCTTTGTTCTTCCATATTCATATGTCAAGATCTATTAAATTCATATATATTTTTCGAATTTGAAGTGGTATTTCAATAATTTAAAATTAAATAGAATATATCGTTATATAGGTATCATAAAGATTTTATATTTAATTATTAAATTTAGTTAACCTTGAAAGTGTACATAACAAAAAATTATTACCAGGCGACTAAAAAAATAACTATCATGTGTTATTAAGAAAATTCTCCAATAAAAATATGTTAATAGATCATATATTTGTTATTTTTTTTAATTTCTACTAACTATATATTTACTTATCAAAAGTTTAACAAAGCAAGAGTAAAATAATATCCATGTAAGAAAATAATTCGATAAAATCGATATAGTTGATTTAGTTTAGTTTTGATAAATCGAATTAATCCGGTCTATGTACACCCTTAATTATAGTCAAAAAATATTATACGCCTACATTTTATGTCATTATTCTGGCATCTATTGAATTCCCCTTATGTACATAGTGGAACCTTTAGCATATTTGGAGAATGGAAATTTTGAATTATAGACTTTACAGTGAATATTTCAAATGAAAAATATATTTTGCTCGCACCAAACTCTCTACAATTTTTATTGATGCAAAGAGGACAAAAAAAAGAAAAATGCAGAAAGGAATGAACCGTGAGTTCCATGAGAAAGAGAGCATACTTAGTTATGTCACGGTATGTAGTGAGTCTTCGATTTTAATTAATCTTCCAGACATAAATGAGAAGGTGGCTAGAAGACTTCATGGCCAATGAACAGAGACGTTCATTCATTTTGTCAAAAGAAAGATTAGAAAATGAACCGTCACTTTTCTTCATTAGTAGATAAAATGAAACGATGGATAAAGACGTTATAGACAATGAGCAGCTACTTTTTTATTTTCAGTAATTAGTTAAACTTAAAAATTAGAGAAAATAACAAAAAAATGTGATAAAAGATAAATGGGTTTTCTAATACTATATAAATATATAGATTATTATACTACCAGTATACTATTTTTGCTTTTGTAGCATGTAGTTTGCCTTATTTGTAAGTTACTAGTCCCACCCTTTATTGATGATTACTTGATACTAGTAACATGATATCATAAATAAGGGTTTTATAGTATAAGTATATAAAGCTAAACTTGTAAAGGAAATATTCTTAAAATATGAACAGTCTACATAGAAAAATATCACACAAAAAGTAAAAGAAAATAAAATAGGAGATTTTTGCAATAATACCAACCATTGTTGTGGCATTCCATGGGCTGCAACCCTTTTAAGCCACTGGCAAAAGTCAAAAGCTCAGTTGGATCTTCAGATCCTAATATGTTGGACATCATCACATATGCATTCGAAGAATTCTTATGGGCTGCATTGTATCTGTGACGACCCGACCCGTCGTCACGTGAGTCACCGCCCTGTTTCCCTTTATTGTATTGCTTCATGTTACTATATCAGTATTAGGGTTGATCGGGTGTAATTGAATTATTTTTTGGTTGAAAATAAATCACGTAGCCTCTGAGAGGGAAGCTTGTTTTAGAAAAGTCAATCGAAAGTTTACTATGTGGTTAGAGGGCTCGGATGTGAATTCCGATGGTTCTATTAGCTTTGGGGGATGATTTATGACTTAGTAAAGTGATCAGAATTGAATTTGGAGGTCCAATGTAGAATTAGGCTTGAATTGGCGAAGTTTGAATTTTGGCGGATTCCGGTTGATAGGTGAGATTTTGATCCTAGGGTCGGAATGGAATCCTGAGAGTTGCACTAGCTTCGTTAGATGATTTTGGATATGTCTGCAAATTTTCAGGTTATTCGAACGTCGTTTGATTTGGTTTTTGATCGAATGCGCGTTTCAAAAGATAAAGAATTTAGGCTCGAATCCGATGAGCGTTGATGATTTTAGTGTTGTTTGATGGATTGTGATGATTGGAGCAAGTTTGAATGATGTTACGGGATATGATGGCATGATTGATTGAGGTCCCGGGGGCCTCAGATGAGTTTCGGATGGTCGATCAGACCAATATTGGCGTTTTAGAGTAGCAGATTTTGCTGTCTTATTGTTGTAGAGAATTTGTTCTTCGCGATCGTGGGTTAGGTGTCGCGATCACGTAGAAAATTTTTGGGAGGCTGGTGAGTTGCTCTAAGAGATCCCATTCAGTGGTCCGCGTTCGCGGAAGGTAAGATGGTACTGCTTCGCATTCGCATAGGATAAGTGACGTTCACGTTGAAGGATTTGGACCGGTTAGTTTATGCTCTATGCGTTCGCGTTAATTGATCCGCGATCGCGTAAGGTAGGTGAGTATTGCATCGCGTTCGCATTTGTCCAGCCGCGTTCGCATTGGATAATTTTGAGACGGTGGTTTTTTTTGTATATCGCGATCGCGTGACCATTGTCGCGATCACGGTGAAGGTTTTCCAGCTGGGCAGAAGGGTTTTAAATGATATTTCCCCTGCGACTTGGGTTCATTTTCCTCCATTTTTGGGCAAGCTTGAGAGATTTTGGCAAGGAATTAAAAGGGTTTCGGCTGGGAATCGATTGGAGGTAAGTTTTATGAGTTAAATACATGATTTTATCGAATAATTCATCCATTAATTCTCTGAAATTGGGTACAAAAATTGAAGAAATTAGGGCTTGGTTTGCTATGTGATTTTGGAATTTGATGGCTCATTTGAACTCCGTTTTTGATAAATTTTATATGTATGAACTCGTGGCAAAACAAGAATTCCGAAAATATAAGTTTTGTAATTTTTCAAGAAGCGAGCCCGGGGCTCGAGTTTTGCTAGTTTCGAGGTTCTTGCCATAATTCGATTGTTTTCGTTTGGGTATTGTCTCATTTGCATATTGTGACGTATTTACTTTGAAAACAAAAATCACTTAGCTCTTCTGATACACTACGCGTTTGCGTGACACTCATCGTGAATGCAATGAACAAATACCTATTGCAATTATGACAGCAAACCCGATCTCTCACTTAGCCAAAAATGGTCCGTTTGGACCCCCGGTTTCACCCCGAGGCCCTCGGGACCTCAACGCAAACCACCAACCCACTCCAAAGCACGATACGAACTTGTTCCAACCATAAAAACATGTCCTGAAACACAAAAATCATAAAATTAAGGTGGATTCAAGCCTAAATTTTAACTAAAACTTCCGAAACCAACATCCAATCAAAACCCGACCAAATGATGTCCGAATGACCCAAACATATGCAGACATATCCAAAAACATCTAATGAAGCCACTGCAACTATCGGAATTCCATTCCAACTCCCGGATCAAAATCTCAACTATCGATCAAAATTCGCCAAAATTCCAACTTCGCCAATTCAAGTCTATTTCTACACCGGATATCCAAATTGAATTTCGATCGCTCTCCAAAGTCAAAAATCAACTTCCAAAGCTAACCAAACCATCAGAAATCGATTCCGAGCCCTCTAACTCACAAGTCAACATCCGGTTGACTTTTCCAAACTATTCCTTCATCAAAGAACTATTTGTTCCATTTCCTACCAAACTCAATCCATATTGACTAAAATTCACCAAATGCAAATATTGAAAAATGAACAAGCATATAACAGGGAAAATGGGATGGTAACTCATGTGACGACGGACCGGGTCGTCACACCTTGTCTTCACGAGAGGCACCATCACGACCAGGTGGAATTTGGGTCGTGACATTATCCGGCTGCGTAGTATTTATTCTCATTTCTTTTTTTTGTTGCAGTGACTCATACATGGCTGATATACAAAGTGATAAGGTGATGATGGGTGAGAGTGGGGCTTCTCATTCAAATGCAAAAAGTCAAGCTCAAATAACGGAGTCAAACATAACCAAAAAGGGAGAAAAAGGTCTATGTGTGGGATCATTTTAAAGAAATTATTATTTTGGAAGGGAGTATAAAACCAAATCTGGCTATTGCTTTTTGAATATGCATTTAAGACCAAAGACGGTACATCAACACTTTTGTTTTCATATGCTTATGTGTCTTAAATGCCCTGCTATTGTTGATAAAAAACAATCATATTTAGGCTTTCAATCTGCTCCAGAGGGTAGTTAGGGTGATGTAGCTGTTGTTACTTGAGAGTTTGATCAAGAAGAATGTAGGAAAGCATTATGTTGTATGGTAATAGTTGATGAGCTTCCTTTTAGCTTTGTGTTTATAAAAGTGGCGCAACCTTATTTTAGGATCCCTTCACGTAATCCTGTAATTAGGGATAGTGTTGATCTATTTAATGAAGAAAAGCAAAAGTTGAATAGGTTTTTTATATAAACAACATAAAGAGTATGTATTATCGCTTATACCCGCACTTCTATACAAAGAATCAATTACATGTGTATCACTGTTCATTGGATTGATAGTGAATAGAATATGCATACGAGAATTATTAATTTTTGTCCTATTGTTAGTCATAAAGGCGAAGATATAGTAAATGGTATTGGTAGGTGCTTATGTGAGTGGGGGTTAAATAAGACCTTCACTGTCACAATTACATGCAAGCTCAAATGATGTGACAGTAAAAGAATTGTCTAAGCAATTAACAAAAAATGGAAACTAATTTGATGAATGGTACTCGCCTTCACGTTAGATGTATGGTTCACATCATGAATCTTGTGATCAGGATGATTTAAAATAATCTCAAGTGTCTATTGAACGTGTTAGGCATGCAGTGAGATATGTTAGGTAGTCTCCTACGAGGGTGAAGAGCTTTCAAGAATGTTTTGATGCTGAACAACTCAATTCCAAAAAAAAAAAAAAATTTACGCTTAAATGTTCCAACTAGATGGAATTTCACCTACTTGATGTTGCGCAAGGTTGTTGAATTTGAAAGTGCATTTTCACATCATGCTTCTAGTAAAATTGGCTTGAGTCATTATCTTGAGCATTCTTATATTGATGTTGGAATTCCTACAGGTGAACTTTTGAGTAGTGATTGGGAGAATGTAAAAAGAATTACAAAGTTTCTTGAAATCTTCTATCTTCTTACTTTGAAGATATTTGGATCATGTTATGTTACGTCGAATATTTATTTTCTTGAAATTTGCGCAGTTGCTGTCTATTGAAGCAATTGATAGCAAATGAAGATATAGTTTTAAGTGAAATGGCAAAAAATATGAAAGAAATGTTTGATTAGTATTGGGGTGATCCAAGGAAAATGAACAAGATAAGTTTTATCTCATATATTTGGGATCCACGCTACAAGATCGAATCAGTTGGGTTTGCCCTTGTTAAGATGTTTGGTTTAGATCCAGGGGCAACTATACAAGCAGAAGTGATGAAGTACACAACTTCATTATTCAGAAAGTCCAGCTCAAAAAGTGTTGTGCTTGCTTCATCTTCAGATTGTTCTTTATTGGACACTTCGACTTCCGGGCTTTCTGGCAGTCAAGTAAGCACCCAAAATATAGGACTTTTAGAATCACTCATGCAATATATAAAAAAATATAAAAGTCGAGTAGAGGTATCGATACTAGAATAGAGTTAGATAAATATTTAGGTGAAAGAACTGAGGATGACACTAAAGAATTTGATGTTCTTCTTTAGTGAAAATTGAACTCAGCTAAAATTTCCTATTCTTGCAAAGATCGCTTATGATACATTAGCTATTCTGGTTTCATGTGTGGCATTTGAATGTGCGTTTAGTACGGGAGGACATATTATTGATTCATTTAGGAGTTCATTAATTCTAAATTGGTGCAAGCTCTAGTGTGTCTTCAAGATTGACTTCGAAATTGTAACGACCCGGCCCGTCGTTACAGGAATTACCACCCTGTTATGTTGCATTAACATATCTTATGCTTCTATATCAGTGTTAGAACCTATCGAGTGAGTTACGAGTGAATTGAAATGAAAATGAAGCAAATAGCATGTTTGAAGGAAGTTTGAATATGGAAAGTCAACCTAGAGTTGACTATTGAGTTAGAGTGCTTGGAATCGGATTCTGATGATTCGACTAGTTTCGAGGGATCATTTATGACTAAGGAGAGAAATCAGAATTGAATTTGGAGATCCGGTGTAGAAATAGGCTTGAATTGGCTACGGTTGAATTTTGGCGAAATACGAACGGTTGGTGAGATTTTGATCTGAAAGTCGGAATGGAATTCCGACAGTTGCAGTAGCTCCGTTAGGTGATTTTGGATATGCCTGCAAATTTTCAAGTCATTCGGACGTCGTTTGGTCGGGTTTTTGATCGAATGTTAGTTTCGGAAGTTTTGAATAAACTTAGGCTTGAATCCGTGTGTAATGGGAGATTTTGATGTTTATGATGGTGTTTTTAAGTTAAGAGCAAGTTTGAATGAGGTAATGTGATGTATTGGTGGCTTTGGTTGAGGTCCCGGGGGTCTCGGGATCATTTCGGATGCCTAATGGGCAAGTTTTGATCATGAAGTTGCTGCAGAAATTGCAGACAGTGATTGCTCTATACGATCGCATAGAGTCATTGCGATCGCATAGATGATACTTGAGGGGTGAGAAAAATGTGCTATGCGATCGCATAGCAAGGGGTGCGATTGCATAGGCTTATCAGACTGTACATTGCGATCGCATAACCAGTGCTGCGATCGCAGAGAAGAAAAGATGAGGCCTGGAAGGTTGTGCTATGCGATCGCGGAGGTACATTGCGATCGCATAGAAGGGGAAATTGGAAGGAAAATTTAACTCTATGTGATCGCATAGGGCCATTGCGATCGCATAGAAGGAATGGTCTAGCAGTGAAATTAAAACCAGAACAGAACCAGTCGCGGGTTTCACACCCCAAAACACCATTTTTGAGCCCTAGAGAGAAGAAATCACGGGAAAACGCTGGGAAATCATCGGGTATTCAGCGGAGATAAGTTTCTTGACTCAAAAATATCATTTTATGGTAGAATTAACATCAATCTTCATGAATTTGGGTAGAAATTGTGAAGGATTGTGGCCTAGATATTGAAAACGAAAATTTGGGTTTTGAAAGGCCAATCGAACTCCAATTTTGGTAAATTTTATATGTATGGACTCGTGGCGAGATGAGGGTTCTGGAAATATGAGTTTCAAAATTTTTTGAGATGTGGGCCTGGGGCTCGGGTTTTGCAAATTTCGTGATTTCTGATATTTTTCGAGTTCTTTTGATTGGGTGATGTTCCATTAGCCTATTTTGATATATTTGTGCTGATTTGTGCTAGTTTTGACGTGCGTGGATGCCGGTTCGAGGAGCTAAGGCATCGCGGGCATGAGATTTCGTCGGTTCGAGGTGGGTAATACTTGTAAATGATATCCTGAGGGTTAGTAAACCCCGGACTTGCACATCTTAGTGCTGTGTTGAGGTGACTTGCATGTCGGATAACGGGTGTGGGGTAAAGCACCATTGGGGATTGTGACCTTGTCCGTCCCGCATAATAAATAGTAACACCTAATTGTTGAAATGAATTGGACTAATTATCATGCTTGGGCTTCGTGCCGATTATTTGGATCCTTCAGGGATTGGTATCATTGTCTTGATAACACTGTGCATATTTTTATCTAAATTTAAGGTTTAAAAATGGTATTTTGCTATTCAACATTTTTATAAGGTTATGAAAAACTTGAACAAGGTCTTAATAACATTTTTTAGCTGTGAGCTAACATGATATTGTTGCCCGTAGGGCTTTCTTGATTATTTGTTAGACTGATTGGGGCCGAGGGCCATATGTTAGGGCATGACAATTTATGTGAGCATATGCATACACATGCATGGATCGGACTGCACGCCGCAGTGGTATATGGATCGGGCTGCGCGCCGCAGCAGGTGTGATATTAATATTGTGCTTGGGCTGTAGGAGCCCCTCCGGAGTCTGAACCCCCACAATGAGCACGGATACCCAAATTGGATCGGGCTACACGCCGTAGCGGTCATATGCATTGCATGGCATACATACATTGGTTTACGTGTACTACGTGGCATAACATTCAGCACTCATACATTACTGGCACACATGCATTAGTTGCCTTATTGACCAGATCTCCTGGTGTAAATTGATAAGGAGTGCTGAGCCCGAGGGGCTGATTTGAGTGCGGACTTGCACTGCTTGAGATTGTATCCAGGTATTGGTATATTATCATGAAAGAAAGTAGGTAAAAATTAAGATTTCTAAATAATCTACTCACATATGCTGGAAAGGGATAAAAGGCTAGTTCTGTATTGTGTAGCATGAGATAGTGCCTATCGTGGTTTTCATCCCTTCAGCATTATTTACTTTTATTACTGCTGAGTTGGAAGTACTCACACCCGATTCCCTACACCTTGTGTGCAGATCCAGGTACATCACAGTGGAGCTGATTCTATTGCGGCTCGGGAGTGCTTTTGGACAGTCGAGGTAGCTGCCAGTGTTCGCAGGACCTGATTCTCCAGTTTGTCCGTATTTTTGTTCTGATCATCCCACACTTGTGCACATTTATATTCACTATTTACACTTTGTATACTTTGTAGAGGTTTATGACTCTTGACCCTTCGGTCTATGGGAGTTGGTATGCGTTGGGACTTGGTTCCCCTGTTTCGATATATACATCACTGTTATTTTACAATTGATATGCTTAAATGGGATAAGGCGAGCTCATAGCTCTATTATTTTAGTTGATTGGTCGGGCTGGCCTAGCAGTGTGCTGGGCGCCATCACGACCGGATTTGGGGTCGTGACAAGTTGGTATTAGAGCCTAGGTTTACTAGGCCTCGTGAGTCTTGAGCCGGTTAGTAGAGTCTTGTGGATCGGTACGGGGACGCCTGAACTTATCCTCGGGAGGCTGCGAACCTTTAGGAAACACTTCACATTTCTTGGAATTCTTATCGTGCGCACTTGATTCAGCTTGAGATATAATTTTGAAATTCCTTCCGCACGTCTGTGTACGCATCGAGCGCTCAGTAATATAATTGACTTATGGCTTGCAATTCCCTGATTGAGGGGCAAGATATAATCTCCGTGAGTTCATGTTCGGCCAGTCGGGAGGACTTGAGGCCAAATCCTTGGCTATGGCTTGAGCACCTAGGTACTAATTTCGCGAGTCGGTATTATGAAGTTCATACGATCGGTATTGATCTTTATTATGCAAATGGCAGTTTGATAATGGGAAAGCTGTAAGGTATTCTGTTTTTGTTGTGATTTGATATGTAGCCCTAGTTATGGGCGTGAGAAATATGTTCATTGCCTCTTAGCGGAAATGTAAAGTGCACTATGTGTAGTGGAACGAGTTTAAACTCAGGAAGACTAAAGTGACTTTGCTATGTGTATCCTGGTGGAAGGTATCGTGATGAAATGCTAAATTGAGAAGAAGTAGGAGGGTTGATACTCATGTGTAATTGAAAGGTATTTGATATGTGTTATGATTCGAGCAGATACAGCGCAAGTTCAAGTATAAATTGTGATAATATGATTCGTGTAGTATTGAGATTTAATGTTGTTGAAATACATTGTGATATCTTGTTGAGTTGTGGAAGTATTGTTAGAATGATTTGGTGATTCTCTAGCAGGTGGATAGGCCAATTTACAAAGGAAGCTCTGCCGAAAGTTTTGGAAAATTTGGGACTTAGAAAAGATTTTTGTCACCTAAAGAGTGGGCGTAAATGTTGTGTGTGAATGAATGCAAGAATTGCAAAAGAATTAATATTTCTGATGATTCGAACCTCCGCCGAAGCTTGTAAATGACTTGAGTTTAATCTAACTAGAACTTTGTTGCATCATTTGAGTAAGAAGGCTATGAGTGGCTAAAAGTGCTTTGATGTATGACTCCGAGCTAAGTTGGGGAGGTTGTTATTGATTAACTGATTGCACTGTCGTGTGCTGTGTTGGCTCTGTCTCTAGGTATGTTAGGAAATTTTGATAAAGGTCATGGTGCTTCGTAGATATGAAGAAATACTAGGATGTTGTGAACTTATGTTGGTAAAGAATGTTCGGTGTATAGAAAAGAAAGATAGCTAATTGGATCTGTATGTAATCATGTTCTGCGATGTCAGAATTCTAACAAGGCACGAGTGGTTCTGTTCAATAAGACAGTTGAATTATAACCTGAATAAGGGTGAATGACGCCCAAGAATGGTTTGCAATGTTCAAGATTTTGCTTGTAACAGTCAGGTGCCTTAAGATTGTGTATGTGGCTAAAGATGGCGGTTTCGTTAGAAAAGATCAAGGCTTGTGTTATATCATGTGAATGATGGGATTCTACGTATCCACATTGGGAAGTAATGATAACAATTTAAAAATCGCGGGAAGTTCATCAAAATAAAGTGTGGTGGAATGTGGTACTTCTGGGAACACTGAGAGAGTATTCAGTGGCCTATGGCTCTTAGACCGTGTGGTCTTGTGTACGAGTCTTGTGTGGTAAAAAGGGTTGAGGCATTGTCGTGCTACAGTAAAGACTGATATGAAATTAGAGATGAATCAGAAATGAAACTAGGTAAATGGAACAACTTGTTAATAAACCAGAATGGTATAAAAAGGAATACGATTGATTCCTAGTATGTGGTTGAAGTAATGAGTCTTGCAGACATTGTGCAGCAAAGCTCTTGAGTGCTGGTAGTTGTGTAACTTGATATGGGTATAAGGACTCAGTCCTGGCAGTTAAACTTATGCAACGAATGGGAATGAAGAGTTTGTGATGTGTTTTATCATGGTTTGAAAATGAGTATACTCCTGGCGGTATGCGAGGCGTGGAATGTGTAATAAGTTTTCTTCTATATGGGATCACGAAAGTCCTTGACTAGTTGAGTGCGCCGATGTTGAGGCGGAGGAAAGGGGTATGAATTTCCATGTTGTCTTAGTGTGATATGGTATACACGATGTGTTACGGAAAGTTGATAATGGTATATTCTAGGTTTTGAGATCAGTTCATAATATATGAGAAGTCAATAAAATTATTGAGCAGCGCGGACAGCTGCAGGTGAATTAAGAATCGATCTTTCTGATGATTTAAGAAAATGGTACTACTATTCTTGTAATTTGGCAGGGAATATGGTCCAAAAAGGGCCAGGTAATATAAACCGATAATATTTAGTGGTGTGGTGGTATCCTCTTGTTAGATTGACATTGATGATTGAGTTGTAAATGGCATAAGGAAATTTCTGAATGGCTCTCGTAGTATGAATGGACGTTTGATGTGCGTTATGTATTCCTACGGTGGAATACGGAATCAGGCATATTGATTCATGTGTTATATATGTGTAGGAGACTTGAAGTTCTCGTTAATCCGCCTATGCAGTGGTTGTATATCGTGTGCATCGGCACCGTTTTGTGATTATTGGAAATCGGAAGCCCTAGAGGCTCTCTCTTAACTTGATAAAACAAATTCGGACTATGATACTTGATTGCTAACTTGTTGTCATGGGTCAGATTGTCTAGACTAAGGTGATATGGACTATGTCGGAAAATGGCACAAATTGCGTAGCAGAGAGCATCAGAGTATGCTCCAACAAAGTATTTGTACCCAGGACCAGCGGATGGTTGGTAGGTATTGCTTTGTCAATTGGACCTTCGTGGCGGATATCAGTGCAGAGGTTTCTACTATTGATTCAGTTCCGGTATTGGGGAACTTTGTAGGATGCGTTTCGCGTGGCCGAGCTTGAGGCTATATATATATATATATGTTTATTGTAACGAGTAATATATATATATATATATATATATATATATATGTTTGCTATAATGAGAAAATTAGACTCGATATGCATTTCCTTTTGCGAGATTTATGCGTGGATCGGGTGGCACACCGCCATGGGTTATTTGGATCGGGTGGCATGCCGCCATGGGTATGTCGTTGGAGCGGGTTGCACGCCGCAACAGAATATTGTGAAATATAGTTAGTTATATGCTACCTGGTATACAATACTTCCTCGCTTCTGAGGAAAAGACCGTTTTGAGTATCGCTTGGCGAATGGCACATCGGTTGTGTCCTTTCAGGATTTGATAGCATACGTTAATTGTTTCACCGTGGGTGAGGTTGATTGCGTGGGTTCAAGACCTAGATCCGTGCGTGGCTAACCGTTTTGAGCTTAGTGGCTTGAGGTGCTTCATGAGTAATAACGTTGGGATAGAATCACGAATCGTGGCAAGGCCACGTGATGTTATGACCTCTCGAGGAGGATTCGGGTACTCTATTTCTATAATGCGAGACGCGATCTCAGTTCTATATTATGATGGCACAGAGGGATTAAATTGCAGCTCTAATTGCTGGAGACAGTTGTCATGATTTGAGCTGTCATGATTCGAGTGTGTGCGGACGTTTCTATTGGAGCCTATGTTGTGCTCGTCGTGGCTTAGGCCGGTGTTGAGGTGTCTTATCACCAGTGCGGTGTGTTATAATCGAAATGACCATTGGAGTCATTAATGAATACGAGCATATTAGATCTTAGCTTGTTAGAAAGGTAAACAAATCAAGGTTTGGCTTCGAAACCTATTGTAGTATCAGTTTTAAGAGGGAAATAGACTCACGAATGGTTAACCTAAGAGATGGGTTCGGTATATCGCGTGCTTCAGCTGCCGTGGGCAGGATATGGAGGCGTTGGAACAAGACTCTATCTAATGAAAAAAGTTTTTCAGTTGGTATTTGGTTATCATGAGAAATTATTATGAGTAGAGACTATTGTCTCGAGTGATTGGGTTGTTTGATACATCATATGATCTCACCCGGAGTAGTGAATATAGGTTATTGCAGTGGATTCGAGTGTATCCCGAGTATAGGCATGGGATTTGCATTTGGCATATGATTTCAGAAAGTGCAATGTGATTTATGGTTCAGATGGTCTGTGAAATTCTGACTATATGGTGTTTTCGGACTTATGTGAGATAGGGTGACGTATGATCGCCCGGATATATGCTTAGTAAGGTCATTCGGCTATTGGGTTGCTTCTAGTACAACTCCGAGTCCGCTCGAGGACGAGCGTTTGTTTAAGTTGGGGAGAATGTAACGACCCGGCCCGTCGTTACGGGAATTACCACCCCGTTATGTTGCATTAACATATCTTATGCTTCTATATCAGTGTTAGAACCTATCGGGTGAGTTAGGAGTGAATTGAATTGAAAATGAAGCAAATAGCATGTTCGAAGGAAGTTTGAATATGGAAAGTCAACCTAGAGTTGACTATCGAGTTAGAGTGCTCGGAATCAGATTCTGATGATTCGACTAGTTTCGAGGGATCATTTATGACTAAGAAGAGAAATCAGAATTGAATTTGGAGATCCGGTGTAGAAATAGGCTTGAATTGGCAAAGGTTGAATTTTGGCGAAATTCGAACGGTAGGTGAGATTTTGATCCGGAAGTCGGAATGGAATTCCGACAGTTGCAGTAGCTCTGTTAGGTGATTTTGGATATGCCTGCAAATTTTCAGGTCATTCGGACGTCGTTTGGTCGAGTTTTTGATCGAATGTTAGTTTCGGAAGTTTTGAATAAACTTAGGCCTGAATCCGTGTGTAATGGGAGATTTTGATGTTTACGATGGTGTTTTTATGTTACGCGCAAGTTTGAATGAGGTAATGTGATGTATTGGTGGCTTTGGTTGAGGTCCCGGGGGTCTCGGGATCATTTCGGATGCCTAATGGGCAAGTTTTGATCATGAAGTTGTTGCAGAAATTGCAGACAGTGATTGCTCTATGCGATCACATAGAGTCATTGCGATCGCATAGAAGAGCCTGGAGGGGTGAGAAAAATGTGCTATGCGATCGCATAGCAAGGGGTGCGATCGCATAGGCTTATCGGACTGTACATTGCGATCGCATAACCAGTGCTGCGATCGCAGAGAAGAAAAGATGAGGCCTGGAAGGTTGTGCTATGCGATTGCGAAGGTGCATTGCGATCGCATAGAAGGGGAAATTGGCAGGAAAATTTAACTCTATGCGATTGCATAGGGCCATTGCGATCGCATAGGGCCATTGCGATCGCATAGAAGGAATGGTCTGGCAGTGAAATTAAAACCAGAAACATTTCCCTTACGGGTTTACCCAAAACACCATTTTTGAGCCCTAGAGAGAAGAAATCACGGGAAAACGCCGGGAAATCATCGGGTATTCATCGGAGGTAAGTTTCTTGACTCAAAAACATCATTTTATGGTAGAATTAACATCAATCTTCATGAATTTGGGTAGAAATTGTGAAGGATTGTGGCCTAGATATTGAAAACGAAAATTTGGGTTTTGAAAGGCCAATCGAACTCCGATTTTGGTAAATTTTAGATGTATGGACTCGTGGCGAGACGAGGGTTCTGGCAATATGAGTTTCGAAATTTTTCCAGATGTGGGCCCGGGGCTCGGGTTTTGCAAATTTCGTGATTTCTGATATTTTTTGAGTTCTTTCGATTGGGTGATGTTCCATTAGCCTATTTTGATATATTTGTGCTGATTTGTGCTAGATTTGACGTGCGTGGATGCCGGTTCGAGGAGCTAAGGCGTCGCGGACATGAGCTTTCGTCGGTTCGAGGTGGGTAATACTTGTAAATGATGTCTTGAGGGTTAGTAAACCCCGGACTTGCACATCTTAGTGCTGTGTCGAGGTGACTTGCACGCCGGATAACGGGCGTGGGGTAGAGCACCATTGGGGATTGTGACTTGGTCCGTCCCGCGTAATAAATAGTAACACCTAATTGTTGAAATGAATTGGACTAATTATCATGCTTGGGCTTCGTGTCGATTATTTAGATCCTTCAGGGATTGGTATCATTGTCTTGATAACAATGTGAATATTTTTATCTAAATTTAAGGTTTAAAAATGGTATGTTGCTATTCAGCATTTTTATAATGTTATGAAAAACTTGAACAAGGTCTTAATAATATTTTTTAGTTGTGAGCTAACATGATATTGTTGCCCGTAGGGCTTTCTTGATTATTTGTTAGACTGATTGGGGCCGAGGGACATATGTTAGGGCATGACAATTTATGTGAGCATATGCATACACATGCATGGATCGGATTGCACGCCACAGTGCTATACGGATCGGGCTGCGCGCCGCAGCAGGTGTGATATTAATAGTGTGCTTGGGCTGTAGGAGCCCCTCCGGAGTCTGAACCCCCATAGTGAGCACGAGTACCCAAATTGGATCGGGCTACACGCCGTAGCGGTCATATGCATTGCATGGCATACATACATTGGTTTACGTGTACTACGTGGCATAACATTCAACACTCATATATTACTGGCACACATGCATTAGTTGCCTTATTGACCAGATCTCCTGGTGTAAATTGATAAGGAGTGCCTGAGCCCGAGGGGCTGATTTGAGTGCGGACTTGCACTGCTTGAGATTGTATCCAGATATTGGTATATTTTCATGAAAGAAAGTAGCTAAAAATTGAGATTTCTAAATAATCTACTCACATATGCTGTAAAGTGATAAAAAGATAGTTCTGTATTGTGTAGCATGAGATAGTGCCTATCGTGGTTTTCTTCCCTTCATCATTATTTACTTTTATTACTGCTGAGTTGGAAGTACTCACACCCGACTCCCTGCACCTTGTGTGCAGATCCAGGTACATCACAGTGGAGCCTGATTCTATTGCGGCTCGGGAGTGCTTTTGGACAGTCGAGGTAGCTGCCAGTGTTCGCAGGACCTGATTCTCCAGTTTGTCTGTATTTTTGTTCCGATCATCCCACACTTGTGCACAGTTATATTCACTATTTACACTTTGTATACTCTGTAGAGGCTCATGACTCTTGACCCTTCGGTCTATGGGAGTTGGTATGCGTTGGGACTTGGTTCCCCTGTTTCGATATATCCATCACTGTTATTTTACAATTGATATGCTTAAATGGGATAAGGCGGGGTCATAGCTCTATGATTGTAGTTGATTGGTCGGACTGACCTAGCAGTGTGCTGGGCGCCATCACGACCGGATTTGGGGTCGTGACAGAAATAAAAAATTAAAACAACCCATTAGTGTTGAGGAAGATCTTGATAAAATCGAGTAGCTTGAACAAGGTAATAATATTTACTATATTTGTTGTATATAAGTGTTGTTGATATGCTTATATTTATCGTACGACTCATTATTTTAATTTTTTTTCTTCAGATTTAGCGAGCAATAGAAAAAATCCTTCCATAATTGATGTGTAGTATTAATATATTTGGTAAGGTCAGTAATCTGCTACTCTGCCTATTCCCTATTTTTTTTTTTTGGAATTAGAGGTACATAAAGATAATGCTTCTCTTTATATATATATATATATATATATATATATGTGTGTGTGTGTGTGTATTTTTCTTCTTAAATCCAAGCATTGATTTTCGCTATTTTATCTATTGTTGAGTAGGTAAAGTTTTTTCGCATATATTTGAACATGCTATCATAGTCTAGTTATTTAGTTCAATTGGTTTTAGCTCATAAGTACATTACTGTTTTATTTCTCCTTCCGCCGATTGGAATATTATTTCGTTTTAAATTAACTACATCCCTTGAAAGGAAGAAACACCCAATAGAAGGTATTTAGATGTAGACATATTCATGCTTTCTCTAAGTTTGAAAGAGCAGCATTGTTTATATCTGAAGTAGAGGTGGAACTGGAGAGCAGCTTCGGTCTTGTTGAGCAGTAGCTTTTTGGTCTTGTTGAGCAGTAGCTTTTTGGTCTTGTTGAGCAGCAACTTAATGGCATCAGTCAGTTGGCTAAACGAGTGTTGAACTTGTTTAATTCTTTTTGGTTTTGGTGGCAAGAAGGCAGACTAGCTCCTTCGTCTCGCATGATTTACATTTTCGGTAGATTAATTGATGCATTTTGGATTCTATCCCTCCTATTGTAAAACTTAATTTTCTATTTGAGGTGCTTTAAGATAATGAATTGCTGAAATCATTCTATTTTTTCTCAGATTAAATGTTTATCTTGCATTTGTTGTATACAGTTCATGATTTATAAAATGATGAAACATGGGAATATTCTCAGTTTCAACCTTTTAGAAGTAAGTTGCTTTAAAGTGAATCAAAAGATGAAAAAACCGCTGATAAACATTTGAGATTTGATTACTTCAGTACCTAGTTAAAGATAACACTGGATAAACCCTGAAGGCAGAGTGCTACTAGATCATTACTTATTTTTAAAAGATATGTATGTTTGGTATAATTTTGATTTGTGAATATATATGCTAGGCCGATAAACCGCCCGATAAGAGCTAAATCGATACCAATTTGCCCAATATTTTATCGGATGGCTACGGATTAATATATTTAAAAGCCGATAATTGTTAAGTCAAACCCCTCTATACTTGAATTAGGTAGGGATAATGTTTGCGTACAGACTCTCCTCCCCATACCCACTTGTTAGGATGCCAAACTGTTAAAAAAAATAATCGTCCAATCTACCCGATAAGCAACCCTACAGGCGGTAGTAAAATCAAGTTATGCCAACTTAAATGTGGACTTCACAAACTTCAAACATTCATGTCTCAATGCAACTTTAAGCCTAACTTTGAGACATTTAGGTCAAAAGTTAGGCTTTTAAAATATAAATATTCGCTGAAATTGAAGTTTAAATCGTAAAATTTGTACGAAATGCCCAATTTGGTCGCCCCCATTTAACCTCTACCTATAATTTTAAAATTATTTAACCTATACCCTTATTTTATAACTTTAGGCGCCTCCTTTTTCCTGCTACATGTGCGCTCCTTTATTCCTCCTTTCTTTTCCCTTCTTCTTCTTCTTCTTCTTCTTCTTCTTCTTCTTCTTCTCTTCCAAACACATGAGATATGTGTAAGTATTATTGATCGTATATGAAATACATAGTGATTCAGCACTAAGGTATGAATTTTACGTTAAGTACATCTGAAATTCATTCCCCCCAAAAGAATTAAAGATGATTTTTCCGAATGCTGAATTTCCTGATAATTCCATTATAGCAACTAAATCTTAATGACTACTTACCATTGTTATTTAGAACTTCATCTAAGAATGCTGGAGTTCAGCAAATACAACGTAAACTTCAACCGTGAAGTCATAACAAACATAACAAAGTTCAGCTAAAATGTGCTGAAGTTCAGCAAATATATAACAAAATTTTAGCTTAAAAATGCTGAAGTTCAGCAAATAGAGAATAAAACTTCATCTAATAGTGTAAAGTCCCGTAAATTTCTATAATTAATCGGACTCACTTTGAATTCAAGAATACAGTGTAATTAAACTCAAACTATACGGTTATACGAATGGAACGAAGTCATGAGAGCACTTGTAATAAACATTGGTATAGCTTCGAATTAATTATTATTCCATGGAATAAGTATTTAAATTAGAGTATTCACTTTAGTAATAATTGAAATTGTTTAGTAAGAAAGAAAAAGTGAGAATCTTGGAACTAGGAACCATGTTACTAAGCTAAGTCATTTGAATAAATTGATAGAATTTGAAACATCTGGTACCTAATCTTGTTGACCGTTCCTCGTGTCGGTGATGATATAGTCCTCCAATAAATGAAAAATCTAACATGACGTTGTAAAGATCAATGCTAAAGGAAGATATTGAAATGTGTTTCATTTTATTATTTTATTTTATTTTATTTTCTAAATGGTTAATTGATGCAAATGCTTCTTTCTTATATCAATTGTTATTTCATATCTTACAACTCTTTAAGGCTTGTCCTATATTTTTGTTGGGGAATAGATCACGATTCGTACTAGGCATGTGGAGCTTAAGCCTTTCGGCTACATTTTTATTTTTATTTTCATGGACTGAACCTGAGCAGCTTGGACCGCGTGGATAGGGTAGCTCTACATTTCCTGTTGATACTTTTGGTGAGACTCTACCCTCTCACCCATGGAGCAATTTATTATATTATCATTCTTTTGAGCCACCGAATTATGTGATGGTTGTCTATGTCATCCGTGTCATAGAGATTTCATAGACAATAGTAGTATTCATTTCGGGTTGTAACCATATGGTTACTCATACGTAATGCATGAATAAAACTTCCTTCCACCTTTTGGAAGTTTTCTTTCGAGGTAAAATAGTTGTTGTCACGGCCCATTTTTATAATAGGTCATGATGGCATCCGACACCATTGCCAGGCAAGCCAACGCGAAAATATAATTAAAATCTTATTTTTTTAATTACATTTTTACCCAAAATAAGTGTAACAGATTTCTCAATTTAAAGTTAAGGCCAGAGGTGATAGATAATGTATAAAAATGATTACATAACCTAAAATAAATGTCTACTAACGTGTGTGCCAAGACCTGATGTCACAAGCTATGGCAACTAGTAGAATATACAAAAGAACCACATTATTCTACTGTTCGAATCACGATAGACAGCAAACGTAAGTACATAAGAAAGACTTCTTTGGGCTGTTGAACGACGTGGAAGGAGAGCAGCTCACCGTGGAAGTCTCGGGTCCGCTCAAGGATGCGTACAAGAGCGATAACTAGATCCACCTACCTCTGATCCTGTATAGTTAAGTACATAAGTGTAGTATGAGTACATAAACAATATGTACCTAGTAAGTATCCCGTCTAATCTCGAAGAAGTAAAGACGAGAGGTTGACTTGATACTTACTAGGGTTAAATAAGACAATAAAATGCTATACTAAGCATGTGGGTCGTTTTTTAAGCAATTGTTTAAAGCAAGAGGTAAAAATCATGTTCTTAACAATATTCCAATTGGCTATCCACATTTCGAAGTATTTGTAAAACAATTGTTTACAAGCTTTCAGATAGATATCGTGCGCACATCATGCCGAGGTAAAAAAAAATGTACATTGCTGAGGGTCGAACGACACAAACCATAGATGCATGTATGTTTTACCGAGGCAATCAGACCGATACATAAATATCAAAAAATACACATTAAGGTGCATTTATATACAAATAAATTCTTGCAGGTGTTTAACAAGTTCATATGTTCACCTTTATTCCTTTCCCAATCTCTAGCATATGATAAATGATCACATTAGCAAGTTGTTACAGAGATATTCACAATTTAGGCATGATTTGGGTCCTAGACTACCCAAGCAATTAACATCATAGCAGCTACGTATGGACTCTCTTCACCCAGTGTGTGTGTAGCCCCTGTATTTAGTAGAAATTTCTCAATTATGTTACCTATGGGGACAATTCCCTCTTACGAGGTTAGAAAGGAGACTCACCTCACTCCAAAGCACAATTCCAAATATCAAGATCAATTCCAAGCCCTCAATTCGGAGTCAAACAATCCCAAACTAGTTAAATAAAGTAAAAACTAGTAAATATAGACTTATAAGATCGAGTTCTAGCTATTTAAGTAATTTTTCCAACCTTTAACGCAATTTTCCTAAACTTTGACGCCGGGCCCACGTGCCCGAATTTCGAAATTTTTCGAAGGAAGTTATTATCTAACACCTAAGGATTGCTAATATTTGATTTCTAATAAATTCCATAACAAATCCCGTAGTTAAATCCAAGTTTTACTAAAACATTAGGTTTAGCTCTAACCCTTTGATTTTGCCTAAGTTCGAGTGTTTAATCTATCTAAAATACAGGTATTAAACTAAGGTTGAATGGAATAGACTTACCTCTTGATGCTAATTGGAAATATTCTCTTTAAAGCTCTCAAAATCGCAAATGAGAGACTGAAAAATGTCAAAAATGGGTTTAGAACCCGACTTTAATGAACCTTACCGGTTCAGTGATTTCTGCATCTGGGGTCAGAGTGCCGCATCTGCGATCCTGCATCTTCGAGATTTATACTGCATCTACAAAAAGGGGAGGTTGAAGCTGGGATTGCATCTGCAATCTCAGGGCTGCATCTGCAGAGTCGCTTCTGTAATTTTATGGCTTGGCCACCTAGGCCGCTTCTGCGATGAAAGGGTTGCTTCTGCAATGAAAGGGCCGTATTGTAACGACCCAACCCGTCGTTACGGGAATTACCACCCCGTTATATTGTAATTACATAATTCATGCTTTTATATAAGTGTTAGAGTCTATCGGGGGAGTTAGGAGTGAATTGGATTGAAAATGAGGCATATAGCCTTTTTGAAGGAGACTTGAATAAGGAAAGTCAACCCGGAGTTGACTATTTGGTTAGAGGGCTCGGAATCAGGTTCTGATGATTCGGTTAGTTCCGGGAGGTGATTTGTGACTTAGGGGAGCGATCGGAATTTGATTTGGAGGCCCGGTGTAGTTTTAGGCTTGAATTGGCTAAGGTTGAATTTTGGCAACTTTGGGAATTTTGGTGTAAATTGACTTATTTCGAATGGGTTGTGTTTAATTAGCCTATATTGATGCATTCTCATTGATTTTGAGCAGATTCGGCATTCAAGGTGATTGAATTGCGAGGCGAGCGCAAGGCGGATTAAGGCTTCTATCGGATCGAGGTGAGTGGTGGTAGTAAATAATGTACTGAGGGTTTGAAACCCCGTACTTGCACTTTACAGTGCTATATAGAGATGAGACACGCGTTCTATGACGGGCGTGGTGACATTGTGATAGGGGTTCGGACTTAGTCCTTCCCGGCTAATAGAATACTGTGTTGTACGACTGTTAATGAGGTTATAACTGTACAATTGGGCTAATAGCCATGTTTGGGGCCTTGTGCCGATCTGTAGAGCATTAGGGAACCTATAGAGCTACGTGACCCTTATATCGTGTTGGAAACAAAAACTCAGCCGCAGCTCTAGCTGTATAGCATAATATGAGCCCGTACTAGATGTGTACATTGAGAGAGATTATCTAGGGTGGAATTCCCTGTTCTAGGCTGAGCAGACCTGAAAGGCCAAGTCTATACCGATTGAGATGAGATAGGGTCAAGGACCTACTATGAGATGTTATATTGGGCCTGAAAGGCCAAGTCTATATTAACTGAGACAGGGTCAAGGACCCATTGTGATATATTATATTGGGCCTGAGAGGCCAAGTGCATACTGACTGGGATAGGGTCGAGGACCCATTATGCACGCCGCAGCAGTATATATATTGGATCGGACTGCACGCCGCAGTAATATACATGTAATATACATGTAATATACATGTGGGACGGATTGCACGCCGCGGTATTATTGCGCTTGGGCTGTAGGAGCCCCTTCGGAGTCTGAGTCTGCACACATTCTCAGTGAGCGCTGGTATATTATGGGATCGGGCTGCACGCCGCAGCAGTATAATTATATATGTATATATATATATATATATTGGATCGTACTGCACGCCGTAGTGATATATGGTGGACCTGGCTGCATGTCATAGCACCATAGCGCTTGGGCCTAGGGAGCCCCTCCGAAGTCTGTATACACCCCCGGTGAGCGCCGTCGACGTTAAATGGAGCGGGCTGCGCGCCGCAGCGGTATATGTAATGGAGCGGGCTGCGCGCCGCAGCGGTATATGTATTGGAGCGGGCTACGCGCCGCAATATCATACTTATTCATATTCATATATATACTAAAATACTGATATGATATAGACATATGTATATGTCTCCATATATTGAGATAGCTGTATACCGTAGTGGTATGAGTGAGAATGTGGTCAGTGTGGGACCTAGATGGCATAGATGTGGACCGGATATTGGGGGTATTCATTATAGTGATGACTTACCTGTGAGGTTACCCTTAGAACTGTATAGTGATAGTACAGGTGTTCTCACTTCCAGTCGTTGTTTATTATTGTTACTCACTGAGTTGAAATATACTCACCCCACTCCCCCGCGTTTTTTGTGTGTGCAGATATACAGGATTAGGAGGGCAGTTGAGCTATTGCAACTGCTTGTGTTATCGCCATTCTATGGAGACTTCGAGGTAGCTGCCGACGTCCGCAGGACCCGATATTCCTTCCTACTGTCTTTGATTATGTATTGTTATTTCTTTCCGCTCTGATACCAACTTGTCACGACCCCAAATCCGGTCGTGATGGCGCCCAGCACACTGCTAGGCCAGCCCGACCAATCAACAATAACCATGGAGCCACAAGCTCACTTTATTCAAGGTTTTGAGATCAGTTCATAATATATGGGAAGTCAATAAAATTATTGAGCAGCGCGGGCAGCTTCAGGTGATTTAAGAGCCGATCTTTCTGGTGATTAAGGAAAATGGTACTGCTATTCTAGTGATTTGGCAGAGTCTATGGTCAAAAAGGGCCAGGTAAAATAAACTGATAATATGTAGTAGTATGGTGGTATTTTCTTGTTGGATCGACTGTAATAATTGAGTCGTTGATGACATAGTGAAATTTATGAATGGCTTTCGTGGTATGAATGGACGCTTGAGGTGCGTATGTAATCACACGGTGAAGTACGGAATCAGGCATAGTGATTCCCGTGTTATGTATGTGTTGGAGACTAGAAGTTCTCGTAACCCGCCTACGCAGCGGTGGTATATCGTGTGTATCGGCACAGTGTAGCGGTTATCGGAAATTGGAAGCCCTAGTGGCTATCTCGTCACTTGATATGACGAATTTGAATAATGATATATGATTGCAGGCTGGTTGTCATAAGTCAGACTATCTAGACTAATGTGATACAGACTTATGTGAGATAGGATGACGTATGATCGCCGAATATATGCTGGGTAAGGTCATTCAGTTATTGAGTTGCTTCTAGTACCACTCTGGTACGCTCGAGGACGAGCGTTTGTTTAAGTTGGGGAGAATGTAACGACCCGACCCGTTGTTACGGGAATTACCACCCCGTTATGTTGTAATTACATAATTCATGCTTTTATATAAGTGTTAGAGTCTATCGGGGGAGTTAGGAGTGAATTGGATTGAAAATGAGGCATATAGCCTTTTTGAAGGAGACTTGAATAAGGAAAGTCAACCCGGAGTTGACTATTTGGTTAGAGGGCTCGGAATCGGATTCTGATGATTCGGTTAGTTCCGGGAGGTGATTTGTGACTTAGGGGAGCGATCGGAATTTGATTTGGAGGCCCGGTGTAGTTTTAGGCTTGAATTGGCTAAGGTTGAATTTTGGCAACTTTGGGAATTTTGGTGTAAATTGAGTTATTTCGAATGGGTTGTGTTTAATTAGCCTATATTGATGCATTCTCATTAATTTTGAGCAGATTCGGCATTCAAGGTGATTGAATTGCGAGGCGAGCGCAAGGCGGATTAAGGCTTCTATCGGATCGAGGTGAGTGGTGGTAGTAAATAATGTACTGAGGGTTTGGAACCCTGTACTTGCACTTTACAGTGCTATGTAGAGATGAAACACGCGTTCTATGACGGGCGTGGTGACATTGTGATTAGGGGTTCGGACTTAGTCCTTCCCGGCTAATAGAATACTGTGTTGTATGATTGCTAATGAGATTATAACTGTACAATTGGGCTAATAGCCATGTTTGGGGCCTTGTGCCGATCTGTAGAGCATTAGGGAACCTATAGAGCTAGGTGACCCTTATATCATGTTGGAAACATACACTCAGCCATAGCTCTAGCTGTATAGCATAATATGAGCCCGTACTAGATGTGTACATTGAGAGAGATTATCTAGGGTGGAATTCCCTGTTCTAGGCTGAGCAGACCTGAAAGGCCAAGTCTATACCGATTGAGATGAGATAGGGTCAAGGACCCACTATGAGATGTTATATTGGGCCCTGAAAGGCCAAGTCTATATTAACTGAGACAGGGTCAAGGACCCATTGTGATATATTATATTGGGCCTGAGAGGCCAAGTACATACTGACCGGGATAGGGTCGAGGACCCATTATGAGGTATTATGTATATAGATACCTGTATTGGATCGGACTGCACGCCGCAGTAATGTACATGTAATATACATGTAATATACATGTGGGACGGACTGCACGCCGCAGTATTATTGCGCTTGGGCTGTAGGAGCCCCTTCGGAGTCTGAGTCTGCACACATTCCAGTGAGCGCTGGTATATTATGGGATCGGGCTGCACGCCGCAGCGGTATAATTATATATGTATATATATATATATTGGATCGGACTGCACGCCGCAGTGATATATGGTGGACCTGGCTGCACGTCATAGCACCATAGCGCTTGGGCCTAGGGAGCCCCTCCGAAGTCCGTATACACCCCCAGTGAGCGCCGTCGACGTAAAATGGAGCGGGCTGCGCGCCGCAGCGGTATATGTATTGGAGCGGGCTGCGCGCCGCAGCGGTATATGTATTGGAGCGGGCTACGCGCCGCAGTATCATACTTATTCATATTCATATATATACTAAAATATTGATATGATATAGACATATGTATATGTCTCCATATATTGAGATAGCTGTATACCGTAGTGGTATGAGTGAGAATGTGGTTAGTGTGGGACCTAGATGGCATAGATGTGGACTGGATATTGGGGGTATTCATTATAGTGATGACTTACCTGTGAGGTTACCCTTAGAACTGTATAGTGATAGTACAGGTGTTCTCACTTCCAGTCGTTGTTTATTATTGTTACTCACTGAGTTGAAATATACTCACCCCACTCCCCCGCATTTTTGTGTGTGCAGATATACATGATTAGGAGGGCAGTTGAGCTATTGCAACTGCTTGTGTTATCGCCATTCTATGGAGACTTCGAGGTAGTTGCCGACGTCCGCAGGACCCGATATTCCTTCCTACTGTCTTTGATTATGTATTGTTATTTCTTTCCGCTCCGAGCTTTGGTTGTAAACCTTATTACACTTATGTTCTTTAGAGGCTCATGACTCTTGACCCTTCGGTCTATGGGAGTTGGCACATGTTGGGACTTGGTTCCCTGTTTTAAATATATCTATCTCTGTTGTGCTTAAATTGGATAAAGTGAGCTTGTGGCTCCATGGTTATTGTTGATTGGTCGGGCTGGCCTAGCAGTGTGCTGGGCGCCATCACGGCCGGATTTGGGGTCGTGACATGTATCTGCGGTCCAAGAATCGCAGATGCAATTATGATAGAAGCAACAATCCTTCAGCCCTATTCTAAAATTTCCACTTCACTCGAGCCTCGTCCGATTGACGCTCAAGGCTCTCGAGCCCTGCTCGAACATACCGACAAGTCTTAAATTACGAGACAGACCTACTCGAACCTTCGGAACACCCGAAACAACGCTAAATCTAGAAATTACCCCCTAAAAACAAATGAATCATACTTATGAATTTCAAGTTCTTAATTTCCTCCAATGAACCAAAATGCTCTAAATCTACTCGAATTGACAACAAATTTTACGGACAAGTCTTAAATGATATTTTGGACTTGTATCAGGCCTCAGAACTAAAATACGAGCCCCATACCTAGGAAGTCAATGATTACTCGTTAAATCTTTAAAACTTTAAATTAACAATTTTTAATAAAAATTCATTACTCGGGCTAGGGACCTCGGAATTCGATTCCAAACATATGCCCATGTCCCATATTTACCCACGGACGCTCCGAGATTGTTAGAACATGAGTATGGTCCATTTTTCTAAAAATATTGACCAAAGTCAAAATTAGTCTTTTAAGAATATTCTAAGAACTCAAAGGGGCATATTTCACTCTAAACTCCTATAAAGAAAGCACGAAAAGTTTTATTTAAGGGAACGGGGTTCTTAAAGGCAAAACGACCAGGAGGGTTGTTACATTATCCACCTGAAACACAAATGTTCGTCCTCGAACGAACATAGAAAAGTACCTGAGCTACTGAATAAATGGGAATATCTGCTCCGCATGTCCTCCTCGGACTCCCAGGTCGCCTCGTCGGCTGGTTGGCCCCTCCACTTGACCTTTACCGCAAAAATCCTCTTGGATCTCAACTAGCGGTCCTACCTATCAATAACGTCAAGTGGCTCCTCCCCATAGCCCAAACTCTCATCCATCTGAATAGTACTAGCGTCTAACACATGGGAAAAGTTGGCATGATACTTTCGAAGCATCGACACATGAAAAACTGGATGAACTCCTGAGGGGGGGGGGGGGGGGGGGGTAACGCAAGCTCATAGGCAACCTCCCCAACTCTTCTTAACACCTCAAAAGGGATTATAAACCTTGGGCTCAACTTGCCCTTCTCCCCGAACTTCATAATGCCATTCATGGGCGAAACTTTCAAGAGAACCTTCTTGCCAACCCTAAATGATACATCCCATGCATACTAAATCCGCGAAACTCTTCTACCTAGACTGAGGTGTGAAAAGCCTCTCCTGAATCAACTTCACCTTATCCAAGGCATCATGTACCATACAACTTAGCCTCACTAGGATCGAACCATCCCACAGGGAAACAACAACGGAAACCATATAGAGCATCGTACGGAACCATCTCATTGCTGGACTGATAGCTATTGGTATATGCAAACTCCGTCAAGGGCAAGAAATGATCCCACTACTGTGACGACCCGGCTCGTCGTCACGGGAATTTCCACCCCGTTATGTTGAAAATTGTATGTTTTATGCTTTTATATCAGTGTTAAAGTCTATCAGGTGAATTAGGAGTGAATTGGATTGAAAATGAGGCATATAGCCTTTTTGAAGGAGACTTGAATAAGGAAAATCAACCTGGAGTTGACTATTTGGTTAGAGGACTTGGAATTGGATTCTGATGATTCGGTTAGTTCCGGGAGGTGATTTGTGACTTAGGGGAGCGATCGGAATTGAATTTGGAGGCCCGGTGTAGAAATACGCTTGAATTGGCTAAGGTTGAATTTTAGCGAAATCCGAACGGTAGGTGAGATTTTGATCCGGGAGTCGGAATGGAGTTCCGATAGTTGCAGTAGCTCCGTTAGGTGATTTTGGATGTGCCTGCAAAATTTCAGGTCATTCGGACGTCGTTTGGTCGGGTTTTTCATCGAATGTGTAATTCGGAAAGTTTTAAGAAATTTAGGCTTGAATCCGTGTGTAATTGGTGATTTTGATGTTTAGGATGGTGTTTTTATGATTGGAACAAGTTCGTATCGTGTTTTGGGGTATGTTGGTGGTTTTCGTTGGGGTCCCGGGGCCTCGGGGTGAATCCGGACCATCATCCGGCATTTGGAAGCATGAAATGGTCTGCTGAAATCTGCAGATCACTGGGCATAAAATAAGCCTTCGCGTTCGCGAAGGAAGGTTCCGCGTTCGCGAAGGCCAGGTTCAGTAAGGCATCGCGTTCGCGAGGGCAATGCCGCGTTCGCGAAGGTTGGGGCCAGTTGGCCATCGCGTTCGCGATGGGTGGGTCGCGTTCGCGTAAGAGGAAAAGGTAAGGCATCGCGAACGCGTGACTTCACGTCGCGTTCGCGTAGAGTAAAAGTCAGGAGGCTGCGGAGTTGATCTTTGCGGACGCGTGAGAGAGTGCCGCGTTCGCGATGAAGAAGAGGAAAAAGGCATCGCGTTCGCGTGAGAGGCGTCGCGAACGCGATGAACAAAAGAGGCTGGCAGTGAAGATAAGTTCAGAACAGAACCAGTCGCGGGTTTAATACCCAAAAACGCCATTTTTGAGTTCTAGAGAGAGAAACTCACGGGAATTGCTGGTAATTCATCGGGGATTCGTTGGAGGTAAGTTTTGTGGCTTAATTACATCATTTTAACATGAAATCATGGGTTAAATTTCGGTAAATAGAAGATTAAAGGTGGGTTTGAGCCCTAGGCCTAAATTGAAGAAAAACACCGATTTGAGTGGGCAAATGGAGTCCGATTTTGGTAAATTTTATATGCCTAGACTCGTATCGAGATGAGGATTCCGAATATGTAACTTTTGTAATTTTTCGTCAAGTGTACTGAAAGTCGGGTTTTGACAACTTTGGGAATTATGATGTAAATCGAGTTGTATTGATTGGGTGTCGTCCCATTGGCCTAATTTGTTGTATTTCTACTGTATTTGATCAGATTCTATGCGTGCGGAGCTTGATTCTCGTGGCAAGGGCATTTCGGAGTAATCGTCGCGCCGTATTGAGGTGAGTAATAGATGTGGGTGATGACCGACGGGTTCGAAACCCCGGTATACCACTTTGTGACGCTGTATAGCGGCGAGACACGTACTCTCTTGTGAGTGCGGGGTCGATTGTGATTGGGGACTATGGCTTAGTTCGACCTGTTGATACTGTATTATTGGCTATTCTCGAGCCGTTGAACCCCCTTCTTGGGCGGTTGAGTATACTTGTGGGCCGTGAGCCAGTTATTGGATCCCGCGAGGATCGTTATAATTGTCTTATCATATAGACATGCTAGTTTACTACTAGTCCGCAACTATTTCTGTTATTATGCTAATTCCAATCTCTGGAACTTGATATTACTGTTTTCCAACCGAAAAATGATAAAAAGAGTTTTCAAAAACTACTTTTGAGACTGCGAGGCTGTATCTGCATATTAGCTGACTAGTAATGGATCGGGCTGCGCGCCGCAGCGAGATATATGTTGGATCGGACTGCACGCCGCAGAATATCTCTATGAGATGTGCTTGGGCTGTAGGAGCCCCTCCGGAGTATGAACCCCCACAGTGAGCACGGGTACCCAAAATTGGAGTCGGGCTACGCGCCGTAGCGGTCATATCATGCATTGCATTGCATTTAGCTACATCTGCTAGCTCTTATGCTATTTATTGGTAATTGTTGGTACAGGTACAATGAATATTGATTCTGTGACAGGGTAGCTGATTATAGCTTTACATAGTGCTTTATTGCGGATTTCTTATCTGCGCTGTCTTACCCTTGTTTATTACCACCGAGTCTGGCAGTACTCATTTTACTCCCTGCACCTTGTGTGCAGATCCAGGTACCTCTCAGCAGTGATCCCAGTAGCTGTGCGAGGCGACATCTGTGGGATATACGAGGTAGCTGCAGAGTCTGCATGACCCGATATTCCTTCTTACTGTCTCGATTTTGTATTGACTTTTCTTTCCGCACTTGGTATCTTGTAAACCTTTATACACTCATGTTAAGTAGAGGCTCATGACTCTTGACCCTTGGTCTATGGGAGTTGATGTATTATGGGACTTGGTTCCCCGTTTTCGTTACATGTATCGCTGTTATTTCGTGAATTAATTTGCTTAAATGGGTTAAAGAGAGCTTCTAGCTCCGTGGTTGATATGGATTGGTCAGGCTGGCTTAGCAATGTGCTGGGCGCCATCACGACCGGATTTGGGGTCGTGACAAGTTGGTATCAGAGCCTAGGTTTACTAGGCCTCACGAGTCTTGAGCCGGTTAGTAGAGTCTTGTGGATCGGTACGGGGACGCCTGTACTTATCCTCGGGAGGCTGCGAACCTTTAGGAAAACTTCACTTTTCTTGAACTCTGTCGTGCGATCTTGTTGTTCTGAGAACTGAACTTTTATATTCTATTCTCTCGCAGATGGCGAGAACGCGAGCATCAGGACGAGGTGGACGAACTCCATTGCCACCTGTTAGAGGCCGTGGGCGCGGTCGTGCTAGAGGTAGAGGTAGGGCGGCTGAGGCAGTGCCAGCTGACCCGCCCGTTGTACCAGTTCAGGAGCAGCCCCCAGTGGTTGATGCTCCAGCGGTCCCAGTTCAGGGCCAGACTATATCTATTGCTATTCCTGGTCTTCAGGAGACTCTTGCTCAGATATTATCAGTGTGTTCCGGTTTGGCTCAGGTAGTCTCAGCTACTGCTACTGTAGCGACATCTAAGTCAGGGGGTGGTCAGCAGACCCCCGCAGCTCGCACAGCTGACCCGGTTGTTCAGGGACTTCAGACGCCAGAGGCGGTCCCCGCTCAGGTGGTTGCACCGATTATTCCTCCAGCAGCACCAGCTCCAGCTCCAGAGCATATGATTCAGGCTATGCCGACGACGAGCAGCGTCGTCTTGAGAGATTTGGTAGACTTCAGCCACCCCATTTCAGTGGCGCTGAGGGCGAGATGCCCAGGGTTTCTTGGATAAGTGTCGAAAGATGCTGCGTACGGCTGGTATTCTTGAGTCCAGCGGAGTTTCATTTACTACATTTCAGTTCACCGGTCCCGCATTTGATTGGTGGGAGGAGTTTGAGAGGCGTAGGCTTGCAAGAGCAACACCTCTCACATGGCAGCAGTTCTCTACTCTCTTTCTAGAGAAATATGTACCTCAGTCTCATCGCGAGGAGCTACGTCGCCAGTTCGAGTGGTTAATTCAGGGCGACATGTCTGTGACCCAGTATGAGCTTAGATTCACTCAGTTGGCTAGGCATGCCACATGGATGATCCCCACCGATAGGGAGAGGATCAGGAGGTTCATTGATGGCCTCAACTACTCTATCCGTATTCTTATGACCGGCGAGCGAGTTCTGTCATCATCGTTTGAGCAGGTTGCTGATATGGCACGCTCCATTGAGGCGGATCGTTGCAGAGAGAGAAAGGAGCGGGAGGCCAAGAGGCCTCGTGGTTCTGGTAGTTTCAGTGGTGCTCCATCTAGAGGGCATTCCCGGCAGAGCAGAGGTCGCTCATCTAGACCTTCTCATTCAAGCCGCCCAGAGCAGAGCGGAGGTTCTTATGGTCGTGGTCGATAGGGGTTTCAGCAGGGTCAGTCATCACTTAGTGCCCTCCCAGCCCAGAGTGCAACACCTACTTCTCCGGCACCAGGTGCATGTTATGAGTATGGTAAGTTTGGCCACATGAAGAGACAGTGCCCTCGACTACGTAGGGGCAGGACTCAGCAGAGGGATCAGCCCTCCTCTTCAGCACCATCTCAGTCTAGTAGAGGTGGAGGTCAGTCTTCTCGTGGTCGCCCCAGGGGCGAGGAGAGATCTGGTGGAGGCGAGGCACGGTTCTATGCACTTCCTGACAGGCGTGATGCAGTTGCCTCCGATGCTGTGATTACAGGTATCATTTCTGTCTGTCACAGAGATGCCTCTGTTCTATTTGATCCAGGGTCCATATATTCTTACGTGTCCTCTTATTTTGCACATCACTTGGGTGCGACTCGTGGTAGTCTTGATTTACCTGTTCATGTATCCACCCCCGTGGGTGATACGATCGTTGTGGATCATGTCTATAGATCCTGTGTTATATCTATTGGGGGTCTGGAGACCCAGGCAGATTTGTTATTGTTGGGGATGGTGGACTTTGATGTTATATTGGGTATGGACTGGTTGTCTCCGTACCATGCTATATTGGACTGTCATGCTAAGACAGTTACGTTGGCCATTCCTGGTATTTCTCGGATTGAGTGGCGGGGTTCGACCGATTTCGTCCCTAGCCGTGTTATTTCGTTCCTAAAAGCTCAGAAGATGGTTGAAAAAGGGTGTTTATCGTACTTAGCTTTTGTGAGAGATGTGGGAGCTGAGTCTCCTAGTATTGATTCTGTACCTGTTGTGAGGGACTTCCCGGATGTATTCCCCTCAGACCTGCCGGGCATGCCGCCGGACAGGGATATTGATTTTGGCATTGACTTGGTGCCGGGCACTCAGCCTATATCCATTCCTCCTTATCGAATGGCACCAGCCGAGTTGAAAGAACTAAAAGAGCAGCTTCAAGAACTTCAGGATAAGGGTTTCATCCGTCCTAGTGTGTCTCCGTGGGGTGCGCCGGTATTATTTGTTAAAAAGAAAGATGGTTCCATGCGAATGTGTATTGATTAAAGGCAATTGAACAAAGTGACAGTGAAGAACAAGTACCCTCTACCGCGCATAGATGATTTGTTTGATCGGTTACAGGGTGCGAGGGTGTTTTCTAAGATCGATCTTCGTTCAGGCTATCATCAGCTGAAGATCAGGGACTCGGATATTATGAAGACTGCATTCAGGACCCGATATGGTCATTATGAGTTCCTTGTGATGTCGTTTGGGCTGACCAACGCCCCAGCAGCATTTATGCATCTGATGAACAGTGTGTTCAGGCCTTATTTGGATTCATTTGTGATTGTGTTCATTGATGACATTGTAGTCTACTCCCGTAGTCAGGAGGAGCATGCTCAGCATTTGAGTATTGTGTTGGCAGAGATTGAGGGAGGAGAAGCTATATGCTAAATTCTCCAAGTGCGAGTTTTGGCTCGAGTCCGTAGCATTTCCGGGACATGTGGTGTCTCGTGATGGTATTCAGGTTGATCAGAAAAAGATAGAGGCGGTGCAGAGTTGGCCTAGACCGTCCTCAGCTACAGAGATCAGGAGTTTTCTTGGCTTGGCGGGGTATTATCGCCGGTTTGTTCGGGGATTTTCATCCATTGCTTCTTCATTGACTAAATTGACCCAGAAGGATGCACCATTCGTGTGGTCGTATGAGTGCGAGGAGAGCTTTCAAAAGCTCAAGAAAGCTTTGACCACAGCTCCAGTGTTAGTATTGCCATCAGCTTCAGGTTCATATACCGTTTATTGTGATGCCTCGAGAGTGGGGATAGGTTGTGTGTTGATGCAGGAAGGTAAGGTGATTGCTTATGCTTCTCGGCAGTTGAAGCCACATGAGAAGAACTATCCTGTTCATGACTTGGAGCTAGCCGCCATTGTTCATGCATTGAAGATTTGGAGGCACTATTTGTACGGCGTGTCTTGTGAGGTGTATACCGACCATCGTAGTCTCCAACACTTGTTCAAACAGAAAGACCTTAATTTGAGACAGCGGAGATGGCTAGAGTTGCTGAAGGATTATGACATTACTATATTATATCATCCGGGGAAGGCCAATGTGGTGGCCGATGCTTTGAGCCGGAAGGCGGTCAGTATGGGGAGCTTGGCATATATTCCAGCCGAGGAGAGGCCATTTGCTTATGATGTTCAAGTGCTAGCCAATCGGCTAGTGAGGTTAGATATTTCGGAGCCCAGCAGGGTATTGGCTTGTGTTGTATCTCGGTCATCTCTATATGATCGTATTCGTGAGCGCCGGTATGATGATCCACATTTGGCTGTCCTGAGGGACAGAGTTCAGCATGATGATGCTAGAGATGTCACCATTGATAGTGACGGCGTATTGAGGATGTAGGGCCGGATATGTGTGCCCAATGTTGATGGCCTTCGTGAGTTGATTCCGGAAGAGGCCCATAGCTCGCGGTATTCTATCCATCCAGGAGCCGCGAAGATGTATCAAGATTTGAAACAGCACTATTGGTGGAGAAAGATGAAAATGGACATTGTCAGACATGTAGCACGGTGCCTCAACTGTCAGCAGGTTAAGTATGAGCACCAGAGGCCCGGTGGTGTATTTCAGCGCATTGTTATTCCCGAGTGGAAATGGGAGAGAGTCACTATGGATTTTGTTACTGGACTCCCTCGGACGGCGAGGAAGTTTGATTCTGTATGGGTGATTGTGGATAGACTGACCAAGTCAGCTCACTTCATTCCAGTTAGTACTACCTACTCATCGGAGCGATTGACAATGATCTTTATTCGAGAGATTGTTCGGTTGCATGGAGTTCCGGTGTCTATCATATCCGACAGGGGTACTCAGTTCACTTCTCAGTTTTGGAGAGCATTTCAGCGAGAGATGGGTACGCGGGTTGAGTTGAGTACAACATTTCACCCCCGGACAGACGGGCAGTCTGAGTGCACTATTCAGATCTTGGAGGATATGTTGCGAGCTTGTGTGATTGATTTTGGTGGTTCGTGGGATGAGTTCCTACCACTTGCTGAGTTTGCCTACAACAACGGTTATCAGTCGAGTATTCAGATGGCCCCGTATGAGGCATTGTATGGCAGGGCGGTGTAGATCCCCCGTGGGATGGTTTGAGCCTGGTGAGGTTAGATTGATAGGGACTGAGTTAGTCCAGGATGCTCCGGATAGAGCAAAGTTGATCCAGGAGAGGCTTCGTACAGCACAGTCTCGTCAGAAGAGTTATGCGGACCGTAGAGTTCGAGAGTTGTCTTTCATGGTTGGTGACAGAGTATTGTTGAAGATTTCACCTATGAAGGGTGTCATGAGGTTTGGGAAGAAAGGAAAGTTGAGTCCCGGGTACATTGGTCCTTTTGAGATACTTAGGAGAGTTGGAGAGGTGGCATATGAGTTGGCCTTGCCGCCCAGCTTATCCAGCGTTCATCCGGTATTCCATGTGTCTATGCTCCGGAAGTACGTTGGAGATCCGTCTCATGTATTAGATTTCAGCACCATTCAGCTTGATGGTGATCTATCCTATGATGTGGAGCCTATTGCCATTTTGGGACGTCGGGTGAGAAAATTGAGGTCTAAGGAGATTGCATCAGTTAAGGTTCAGTGGAGAGGTCGACCCGTGGAGGAGGCCACTTGGGAGATCGAGCGGGATATGCGGAGCAGATATCCTCACTTGTTTGACACTTCAGGTATGTTTCTTGACCCGCTCGAGGACGAGCGTTTGCTTAAGAGGGAGAGAATGTGACGACCCGGCTCGTCGTCACGGGAATTACCACCCCGTTATGTTGAAAATTGTATGTTTATGCTTTTATATCAGTGTTAAAGTCTATCGGGTGAATTAGGAGTGAATTGGATTGAAAATGAGGCATATAGCCTTTTTGAAGGAGACTTGAATAAGGAAAGTCAACCCGAAGTTGACTATTTGGTTAGAGGGCTCGGAATCGGATTCGATGATTCGGTTAGTTCCGGGAGGTGATTTGTGACTTAGGGGAGCGATCGGAATTGAATTTGGAGGCCCGGTGTAGAAATAGGCTTGAATTGGCTAAGGTTGAATTTTGGCGAAATCCGAACGGTAGGTGAGATTTTGATCCGGGAGTCGGAATGGAGTTCCGACAGTTTCAGTAGCTCCATTAGGTGATTTTGGATGTGCCTGCAAAATTTCAGGTCATTCGGACGTCGTTTGGTCGGGTTTTTCATCGAATGTGTAATTCGGAAAGTTTTAAGAAATTTAGGCTTGAATCCGTGTGTAATTGGTGATTTTGCTGTTTAGGATGGTGTTTTTATGATTGGAACAAGTTCGTATCGTGTTTTGGGGTATGTTGGTGGTTTTCGTTGGGGTCCCGGGGGCCTCGGGGTGAATCCGGACCATCATCCGGCATTTGGAAGCATGAAATGGTCTGCTGTAAATTGCAGATCACTGGGCATAAAATAAGCCTTCGTGTTCGCTAAGGAAGGTTCCGCGTTCGCGAAGGCCAGGTTCAGTAAGGCATCGCGTTCGCGAGGGCAATGCCGCGTTCGCCAAGGTTGGGGCCAGTTCGCCATCGCGTTCGCGATGGGTGGGTCGCGTTCGCGTAAGAGGAAAAGGTAAGGCATCGCGGACGCGTGACTTCACGTCGCGTTCGCGTAGAGTAAAAGTCAGGAGGCTGCGGAGTTGATCTTCGCTGACGCATGAGAGAGTGCCGCGTTCGCGATGAAGAAAAGGAAAAAGGCATCGCGTTCGCGTGAGAGGCGTCGCGAACGCGATGAACAAAAGAGGCTGGCAGTGAAGATAAGTTCAGAATAGAACCAGTCGCGGGTTTAATACCCAAAAACGCCATTTTTGAGTTCTAGAGAGAGAAACTCACGGGAATTGCTCTGGTAATTCATCGGGGATTCGTTGGAGGTAAGTTTTGTGGCTTAATTACATCATTTTAACATGAAATCATGGGTTAAATTTCTGTAAATGGAAGATTAAAGGTGGGTTTGAGCCCTAGGCCTAAATTGAAGAAAAACACCGATTTGAGTGGGCAAATGGAGTCCGATTTTGGTAAATTTTATATGCCTAGACTCGTATCGAGATGAGGATTCCGAATATGTAACTTTTGTAATTTTTCGTCAAGCGTACCGAAAGTCGGGTTTTGACAACTTTGGGAATTATGATGTAAATCGAGTTGTATTGATTGGGTGTCGTCCCATTGGCCTAATTTGTTGTATTTCTACTGTATTTGATCAGATTCTACGCGTGCGGAGCTTGATTCTCGTGGCAAGGGCATTGCGGAATAGTCGTCGCGCTGTATTGAGGTGAGTAATAGATGTGGGTGATGACCAGCGGGTTCAAAACCCCGGTATACCACTTTGTGACGCTGTATAGCGGCGAGACACGCACACTCTTGAGAGTGCGGGGTCGATCATGAACTGGAGATTATATATTAGTCCGACCTGTTGATACTGTATTATTGGCTATTCTAGAGCCGTTGAACCCCCTTCTTGGGCGGTTGAGTATACTTGTGGGCCGTGAGCCAGTTATTGGATCCCGCGAGGATCGTTATCATTGTCTTATCATATAGACATGCTAGTTTACTACTAGTCTGCAGATATTTCTGTTATTATGCTAATTCCAAACTCTGGAACTTGATATTACTGTTTTCCAACTGAAAAATGATAAAAAGAGTTTTCAAAAACTACTTTTGAGCCTGCGAGGCTGTATCTGCATATTAGCTGACTAGTAGTGGATCGGGCTGCACGCCGCAGCGAGATATATGTTGGATCAGACTGAACGCCACAGGAATATCTCTATGAGATGTGCTTGGGCTGTAGGAGCCCCTTCGGAGTCTGAACCCCCACAGTGAGCACGGGTACCCAAAATTGGAGTCGAGCTACGCGTCGTAGCGGTCATATCATGCATTGCATTGAATTTAGCTACATCTGCTAGCTCTTTTGCTATTTATTGGTAATTGTTGGTACATGTACAGTGAATATTGATTCTGTGATAGGGTAGCTGATTACAGCTTTACATAGTGCTTTATTGCGAATTTCTTATCTGCGCTGTCTTACCCTTGTTTATTACCACTGAGTCTGGCAGTACTCATTTTACTCCCCGCACCTTGTGTGCAGATCCAGGTACCTCTCAGCAGTGATCCAGTAGCTGTGCGAGGCGACATTTGTGGGATAATCGAGGTAGCTGCAGAGTCCGCAGGACCCGATATTCCTTCTTATTGTCTTGATTTTGTATTGACTTTTCTTTCCGCACTTGGTATCTTGTAAACCTTTATACACTCATGTTCGGTAGAGGCTCATGACTCTTGACCCTTGGTCTATGGGAGTTGATGTATTATGGGACTTGGTTCCCCGTTTTCGTTATATGTATCGCTGTTATTTCGTGAATTAATTTGCTTAAATGGGTTAAAGAGAGCTTCTAGCTCCGTGGTTGATATGGATTGGTCAGGCTGGCTTAACAATGTGCTGGGCGCCATCACGACCGAATTTGGGGTCGTGACAACTACCCTCCAAAGTCAATCACACAAGCTCCAATCATATCCTCTAAAATCTAAAATGTCCGCTCCGACTGCCCGTCGGTCTGAGGATGGAATGTTGTGCTAAGCTCTACACGAGTCCCCAACTCACTCTGAATTGCTCTCTAGAAAGGGGAAGTGAAATGATGGCCCTTGTCTGATATAATGGAAACAGGCACACCGTGCAACCAAACTATCTTCTAAATATAGATCTGAGCATACCTCTCCGTTATTAAGTACTCGCCACTAGAATGAAATGAGCCGACTTGGTCAACCTGTCAACAATGACGCACACTAAATCAAACTTTTGTATGGTCTGCAACAACCCCTCTACGAAATCCATGGTGATACGCTCCCATTTACACTCTGTGATAAACATCTGCTGAAGTAGGCCACTCGGCCTCTGGATCCATACTTGACCTGCTGGCAATCCAAACATTTAGCCACATACTCCACTATGTCTTCTTCATCTGCCGTCATCAATAATGTTGCCTCAAGTCATGATACATCTTCGTAGCTCCTGGGTGAATAGAATATTGCAAATTGTGTGCCTCATCTAGGATTATCTTCCTCAGATCATCAACAACAGGAACACAGAGACGACCTTGAAGTCACAAAACACCATCCTCGCCAATAGAAACTTCCTTAGAACCTCCCTGAAGCACCGTCTCTCTAAGGACTGCCAAATGTGGATCATCGAACTGTCGGGCCTTTATCTCCCCCAGTAATGAAGACTGAGTAACCATACGTGCAAGAACTCAGCTGGGCTCCAAAATGTACAATCTTACAAGCCTGTTAGGCAAGGAGTGAATGTACAAAGCTAGTGGTCTCTCCGCTACTGGAATAAATGCCAAGCTACCCATACTCTCCGCCTATCTGCTCAAGGCATCCGCGACCACATACGCCTTGCCCGAATGATAAAGAATAGTGATGTGATAATCCTTTAGTAACTAAAGACACCTGCACTGCCTCAAATTAAGATCCCTCTACTTGAATAAATGCTGCAAGCTGCGATGATTTGTGTAAACCTCACATGACACCCTATACAGATGATGCCTCAATATCATAAGAGCGTGAACAATTGTGGCCAACTAAAGATCATGCACATGATAACTCTTGTCATGAATCTTCAGCTGACGTGCAGAATATACAATAACTCGCCCCTCCTACATTAACACACATCCTAAACCAATGGGTGAAGCGTCGCAATACACCGTATATATTCCCGAGTCAGAAGGCAATACAAGAACTGGTGTTGTAGTTGAGGTTGTCTTGAGCTTCCTAAAGCTCTCCTCACAATCACCGGACCAACATAATAGAAGACCATCATTGGTCAATCTAGTCAAAGGTGATGCAATATATGAAAAGCCCTGCACAAATTGCCGGTAATAACCTGCTAGCCCAGGAAACTCTTGATCTCAGTCACTGAAGTAGGACGTGGACAACTATGAACTGCCTCAATCTTTTTGGAATCCACCTTAATACCCTCTCCTGACATGAAATGTCCCAAGAATGCAACTGATTCTAGCCAAAACTCGCACTTGGAGAACTTAACATATAACTTATGTTCCCGCAAGGTCTGAAGCACTACTCTTAAATGTTGCTCGTGCTCTCCCAGGCTGCGAGAATATATCAAGATGTCATCAATGAATACGATGACAAACGAATCAATATAAGTCCAAAATACCCTGTTTATCAATCCATGAACGCTGCTAGGGCATTAGTCAAGCCAAAGGACATTACCAAAAACACAAAATGGCCATATCTAGTCCGGAATACAGTCTTCGGAACATTCGAGTCCCAAATCCTCAGCTGATGATACCAAGACCTCAGGTCTATCTTAGAGAACGCCCTAGCACCCTGCAACTAGTCAAATAAATCATCGATACGAGGCCCACAAATATTAATGTTTGATGGTAACTTTGTACAACTGGCGGTAATAAATGATATCCACATAGTCTTGCCCTTCTTCTTCACAAATAACATTAGTGCACCATAAGGTGACACATTGGTCCTAACAAATCCCTTCGCCAATAATTCCTCAAGTTGATCCTTTAACTGTTTCAGCTCTTGAGGGGCCATACAGTATGGTGGAATAGATATAGGCTGTGTTCCTAGAGCCAAATCAATATAGAAATCAATATCAAGATCTGGTGGCATGCTAGGAAGGTCGGAAGGAAAAACATCAGTGAACTCTCGAACTACTGGTACTGAATCAATCATTGAAGACTCTATGGTGGTGTCTCCAACATAAGCTAAATACGCAAAACATCCCTTCTCGACCATATGCTGAGCCTTCAGGAAAGAAATAACCCAACTAGGTGTATCAACTGTAGAACCCTTCCACACTAACCTCGGCAACCCTGGTATAACCAGTGAAACAGTCTTGGAAGGAAATCTAGGACGACATGATATGGAGATAACCTATCTATGCCCAGGATGACCTCAAAATCCATCATCTCAAGCAACAGAAGATCTGATCTAGTCTCGAAACCACAAAAAGTGACCACACAAGAAATCACCCGCAGAAGTCGACACATGAACACAAGTGCTAAAAAGCTCAGGAGAAATAACCAAGAAATAGGCGAACAGAGATGATACATATGAATAAGTAGACCCTGGTCAAATAATACTAAAGCACCTTTACCACTGACGGAAATATTACATGTGATGACGGCATTTGAGGCCAATGTATGTGGCCTAGGCGGAAGAGCATAACATCTGGCTGGGGCACCGGCTGGCTGGCCCCTGCCTGATTGAGTAGTAGCTGGATGACCTCTCCCTATCTGACCTCTACCTCTAGGATGGCCCCTACCAGCCTGCCCTCTTCCTCTAGAAGGTTGGGCAGCTAGTGCTGAAGTCATGGGCTGCTGACCCTGCTGCACTACCTTGCCCTGAAGTCTGGGGCAGTATTTCTTAATATGACCACCATCTCCACACTCGAAACAACTATGCGGTATGATGACTTGCTGTCCTGATGACTAACTTTGAAAGCCCGTAGATCCACTAGGAGAAGCCTGGATAGCCGGTGGGCGGTATGAACTCTTTGGCATAGTAGTGAAATATAAACCAGAAGAATGTGGGGGATCTGAATACCCACCGGAGGAACACTGAATAGAAGGTAGGCGATAAGAACCCTCTGGCATGACACTGAAATAAGGATACGCTGGAACACCCCGAGTAGGTGGTGGTGCTGAAAAAGTAGGCCAACTGGGCTGACCCCTACCAAACTGAGCCCTACCCCTAGCTGAGGTGCCTCTGAAGTCTCTAGAGAATCTAACCATTTTATCCTACTGCATTTGCTCTCTACCCCTCTGAAAATATCCCTCCATCCTACGAGCAATCTCTACCACTAGTTGATACCATGTACCCATCTCTACCTCTCGGGACATACCCGATTGGATCGTAAAAAAATCTCTGCACTTTCTCTACATCTATGGGAAGTATCATGAGTTCATGGTGAGACAACTCAAAGAACCTCGCATCATAATGGATCAGCGACATCTGCCCCTGCTCAAGATACTCAAATTGATGCCGTATCTCTTCTCTCTCAGAGGGTGAAATGTACTGATCCAGGAATAACTATGTGAACTGGCCTCTGGTGAGGGGAGTAGAACCTGCTGGCCTGCCAAGATAATAGGATCGCCACAACCTACAGGCCCTACCCTCTAGCTAAAAAGTAGTAAAGTCAACTCCATGGGACTCCAATATCCTCAAATTGTGCAGTCTATCCCTACACTCGTCGATGAAGTCCTGAGCATCCTCATGACGCTTGCCCACGAAGATCAGAGGGTGAAGTCTGGGCTGGGGTGCCACTGCAGCTACTAGCTGATCCCCATCCACGAGTAGTGCACTCGGAGTCTGATACACTGTAGCAACATGTCCTAGAGCTTGAGAAGTAGGGGTCTGTGCTCCCCCTCCCGCCTGTGAGGTTGCTAGATTTGCTGGACATAAACCAGCCTGAGTCATAGTATCTATGAACTGTAGCAAGCGTCCCATGATCTTCTAAAATCTCGATGCTATCATAATATCTATCGGGGTAGGCTCAGCAGTAGGCACCTCGCCCTGCTCCTTGATAATATGGTCTCCTGCTGGATCTGCTAATAGTGCTACGGGAATAGCCTTGGGACACCCTCATCCCCTACCATGAGTCGGTGCCCTCCCCCAGCCTCTACCTCGGCCTCTAGCAACGTGGGGAGCAACTCTGCCTGTGCCTGGAACATCAACCGTGTGTGTACTCACCATTTGTGAGATTACAGAAGGGGGAGTTTTAGTTAAACAACCAATGCACTATAGGAATGAATAAAGAGTAGTTTTTCCTAACAACCTATAGCCTCCCGAAGATGAATACAGACATTTCTGTACCGATGTACAAGACTTTATTAGGTTTGCCCGTGACTTGTGAGACCAGCGCGAACCTAGCGCTCTAATACCATGTTTTCATGACTAATTTTCGTAATAAATAGGTCATGATTGTACCCGACACTGTTGCCAGTCAAGCCAATGCAGAAATATAATTGAAATCTCATTTTTTTTTACATATTTAGCCAAAATAAGTGTAACAGATTTCTCAATTTAAAGTTAAGGCCAGAGGTGATAAATAGTGTATAAAAATGATTATACAACCCAAAATAAATATCTACTAATATGTGTGCCAAGACTTAGTGTCACAAGCTATGGGCAACTAGTAGAATACACAAAAGAACCACATTATCCTACTGTCCGAATTAGGATAGACATCAAAAGTAAGTAGATAAGAAAGACTTCTTCGGGCTGCTAAACGACGTGGTAGGGGAGCAACTCACCGTAGAAGTCTCGGGTTTGATCAAGGATGCGCACCTTCCTCAGATCTTGTCCAATTAAGTACAAAAGTATAGTAGGAGTATATAAACAATATATACCCAGTAAGTATCCCATCTAATCTTGAAAGATAGAGACGGAAGGTTGACTTGATACTTACTAGGGTCAAATAAGACAATAAAATGCTATACTAAACATGTGGGTAATCATTTAAGCAACAATTAAAGCAAGAGGTAAAAATCATTTTCTTAACAATATTCCAGTTAGCTATCCACATTTTGAAGTATTTGCATAACAATTGTTTACAAGCTTTCACATAGATATCATGTCCACATCATGACGAGGTCGACGACCTACTCCAATAGAAAATAAATTGTGCACTGCCCAGGGTCGAACAACACGAACCATAGATACAATCATTTTTTCACCGAGGCGATCGGCCCGATCCATAAATATAAAGAAACATCAATAATACACAAGAAGGCGCATTTGTATACAAATCAATTCTTGTAGGGGTTTAACAAGTTCACATGTTCACCTTTATTCCTTTCCCAGTCTCTAGCATATAATAAACGATCACATTAGCAAGTTGGTATGGAGATATTCACTATTTAGGCATGATTTGGGTCCTAGACTACCCAAGCAATTAACATTATAGCAGCTACGCATAAACTCTCATCACCTAGTGCATGCGTAGCCCTCGTGTTTAGTAGAAATTTCTCAATTATGTTACCTACGAGGACAATTCCCTTGCACAAGGTTAGATAGGAGACTCACCTCGCTCCAAAGCACACTTCCAAATATCAAGAACAAGTCCAAGCCCTCAATTCAGAGTCGAACTATCCCAAACTAGTTAAATAAAGTAAGAACTAGTCAATATAGACTTATAAGATCAAGTTCTAGCTATTTAAGCAAATTTTCCAACCTTTAATGGAATATTCCTAAAATTCGACCCCGGGCCCATATGCACAGATTTTGAAATTTTTTGAAGGAAGTTATACTCTACAACCTAAGTGATAGCTTTATTGACAACGATAAGGATGTAGAAACACCAAGAAAGGCATCCACAAGGTCTCAAGCTAAGGAGAAGCAAGACAAGGTTTTTAGTCTTCAATGGGATATCAAGAAGGCGCTAATGGTGGAAAAAGATCCATAAAATTTTAGAGAGGATTTATCTAAGTGCTACACTCATTTCATGGTCCAAGTCCAAGTCCAAGAGGAGGTTGATAGGTGTCCAAGCACCAGCTGAGGAGGGTCTAAATTAGGGGCCTAAATCAACTCGCAAAGGAGTCAACTTGGCACCGAAGTTTCCTTATTTTATTTCCTAGTTTGTTAGGACATATTTGATTCTTTCCTAGGCAGTTAAGGTTTTTTTTTTCTTTTCCTAAGATGATTGGAATTACTTTCCAAGAATGATTTGGGTTTTGCTTTCTTGTATTTTCCTTTTCCTAAGTTAGTTGGACTTGTTGTCCAAAGTAGTTTAGGACTTTATTTCATTGTTTCTTAGCCTTAATTTCGTGAACCTTCTATATAAAGGGGTATCTTCTTTGTTTTTGGACTTAGATTATTCAGATTATTATCAATAAAAAGGTGAGATTTTTCTTGCGCTGTGTGTGGCTACTCTGGTATTTATTCCTCAATCTTCAAGACTCATCTTAATACTGTAAGATTAAACTCTTTCGAAATCTTACAAAACTTCTAGGTATTCAAGAAAGGTGATAAGTTTAGGCTTATTGTTGTTTTTGTTATTCTAAAGGGTCGGGTTTCATAATCTATCTCTTATTTTTAAGTCTCTACGAAAGGCGATTAGTTCTTCATTAGCTAATTGTTGTTGTTAGGATTCAACTTCAAGAATAGACTTCTTGAATTCAAGAAACTCTTTCTTGAATTCAATCTATCTTTGATTTCTGTCTTTTTCGTTTATTTATTATCTTTTAGCTTCCGCATGTTCTTGATTTTATTTAGTAATTCTTGAATCCCCTATCGCGTTGTTATCAAGTGGTATCAGAGCATAGGTGAATCAAGATTTCAATCTTTATAATCTTGGGAAGTTCTTGAGCAAAAAAAAAAACCAAAAAAAAAAATGGAAATCATCCCAAAAAATGTTATTGCGCATTATTATTTTTAGAACAGGGGATCCTTGTTCTTGAAGATTAAAAAAACTTATTTCCTTATTCTCGTGGGTTTTAGATTTCCAAAAATTCTTTTTTTTTGCCTACTAACCAATTCCTATTCTTTCTAGGTTTGGTCATTTACTTTTATTTATTTTTCAAACTACATACTCTTAGCACTAAGGGTTGTGACTAGTGAGGTTTATTAATAAATCTAAAGATTAACGACCAAGAGTTGCATTGAGTGGAAAAAGGTAATAGAGGTGAGAATATCAGAGGGAAAAGACAAATTGAGAGATATATATTGCTTTGTTGAGGATGTCTCGTACAGATAATGATGATGAGCAAATGATTCTTCAAGAAGCCGAAAGCAAAGGAAGGAATGATTTCACCTTGAAAGCTATGCACGAAGAATTTGAATGGTGGAATTTGCAATTCCAAGAGATGAGGGACACCATTGTTGAGAAAAATATTACCATAGCTGAACTTAGGAAGGGACATAATGCTAAACCCCAAGCTAGGAGAATTGTACCCGCCCCCATTGTAAATCAAGAAAATTGAATCGATGATTTTAATGATGATATTGATTTTTATATTGTAGGAAGAGATAGGAGGGGACAAAGGGGAAGACTTGAAGGTGATAATATAAGTAGTATAAAGATGGCATTGCCATCTTTCAAGGGAACAAGAGATCCAGACTTGTACCTTGATTGAGAGAGAAAAATGAAAGACATCTTTGACTGCTAGAACTATTCGGAGGGTAAGAAGGTTAAACTTACTGCTGTTGAGTTTTTTTGACTATGCAACAATCTGGTGGAAAAAGCTTTCTAGGGATAGATTGCAAGAAAGACAAGCACTCGTTGCTACGTGGGGTGAGATGAAGAGGGTAATGAGAAACAGATTTGTGCCATCACACTTTCAAAGAGATCTACAACAACGTCTTCAAACTTTGAGTCAAGGGTCCTTGTCTGTTGATGAGTACTTTAAGGCTATGGATATGGCTATGATCCAAGCTAATTTAATGGAGGAAGAGGAGGCTACAATGGCTAGGTTTTCGAATGGTTTAAATAAGGAAATAGCTGATGTAGTCGAATTACAACAATATGTAACTTTAGATGAGTTAGTTGAATTAGTGGTAAAGGTCAAAAGACAAAACAAAAGGAGATAGCAATATAGCTCATGGAGAAGCTGGCAACGACTATTCCAAAGATGCAATGGCCGATATCTGAGGAGACACATACTCTTAAATTACATGAAGACAAGCGCAAGAGCAAATATAAATCCAAGGATGGGGGTAAGCATTTATGCCTAAGACATCTATTTTTATTTCTTCTATTCAATGCTCAAGTGTCAACGGAGAGGGCATAAGGCTTATGAATTCAAATAGAAAAAACATTATAATCAAAGATGATGGAGGATATGAGAGTGAAAAAAGTGAACCATGTGAAGACAAGAAGAAAACTTTGTAGAGAATGAAGAAGGAGAAGAGATAGAGTATATTGATAGTGGGTTGAATTTTGTGGTTAGTAGGCTTATGCCCATTAATTTGGGTCACTCTAATGAAGAACAAAGGGAAAACATATTCCATACTCGATGTGGGATTAAAGATAAAATTTGTTATATGATAATTTATAATAGGAGTTGTGCTAATGTTGTGAGTGCATATTTGGCAAAAGGGTTAGGGTTGGAATGGACAAAGCACCCTAGACCTTATAGGTTGCAATGGTTCAATGATAGTGGAGAGGTCAAGGTGAATAGACAATGCATGGTCTCCTTTAAGATTGGAAGGTACCCTGACGAAGTTCAATGTGATATAGTACACTATAAAAGCTTGTCATATGTTGTTGGGGCGCCCCTAGCAGTATGATAGAAATTATATTCATGATGGGAGGAAAAATAGATACTCTCTTGAGCATAATGGCAAGAAGTAGATTCTTGCACCTTTAACTCCTTCCCAAGTGTATGAAGATTAAAAAAATGAAAGAATCAATGTGGAAACATGGGGAGCAATCAAAACGAGACACTAAAGGGAAAGAAAAGGAGAGAAAATATAAAGTGAGGCATGAGGAGAGAGGGGGCCGCAATGAGTGGAGGAAAAAGCTGGGGACGAGTGAAAAAAAAAGCATTGGTGAGAGGAAAGAGGCTAAGATTGAAAAAAAAAAGTAAGCCTTGCAAAATCCAAAGAGTGTTTAATTGCAAAAAAAGATGGGCTTCCTATTATCTTGCGCACATATAAGGAAGTTCTACTTAAAAATAGTTCATTAATATCCTCTTTCTGTGGTGTTATTTCTAACCTTTTGCACGATATTAAAGATGTTTTTCCTGAGAATCTTCCTAAAGGTTTACCACCTTTAAGAGGAATAGAGCATCAAATTGACTTTGTGCTGGGATCACTAATTCCTAATAGGCCTTCTTATAGGAGCAATCCTGAAGAAATAATAGAATTGGAAATACAAGTAAAACAGCTGCTTGGTAAAGGATTTATGAGAGAAAGTATGAGTCCCTGTTCTGTGCCCCTACTTTTGGTGCCAAAGAAGGATGGCACCTGGAGGATGTGCATGGACTGCCACACCATCAATAAAATAATGGTAAAGTATCGCCATCCTATTCCTCATTGAGATGATATACTTGACCAATTTCATGGTTCTCACATATTCTCTAAAATTTATTTGAAGAGTGGATGTCACCAGATTAGAATGAATCCCGTAGATGAGTGGAATGGATTGTATGAATGGTTAGTGATGCAGTTCGGGTTAACTAATGCACCTAGTACATTCATGAGGTTAATGAACCATATCTTTAAGGATTTTCATGGAAAATTTGTAGTCGTTTATTTTGATGATATTCTGATCTTTTCTAAATCTTTAGAATAGCATATCGAACATTTAAAACAAGTTTGTAATGTGCTTAGGGAGCAACAACCGTATGAAAATCTATCCAAGTGCACTTTTGTGTAGATAAGGTAGTTTTTCTAGGTTTTGTTGTGAGTTCTAGAGGTGTTGAAGAAGATGAAGATAAAATCAAAGCGGTTAAAGATTGGCCTACACCTAATAGCATTACTGAAGTTAGAAGTTTTCATGGACTTGCTAGCTTTTATAGGAGATTTGTTAGAGATTTTAGTTCAATCGCTGCACCTTTAATTGAAGTCATTAAGAAGGATAATGTCTTTAATTGGGGAAAAGAACAAGAGCATGCATTTAATATTTTGATGTATAACTTGTGTTCTGCTCTTTTGTTACAATTACCTGATTTTACTAAGTCTTTTGAAATTGAATTTTATGCATCTGGTTGAGGTATTGGAGCGGTTTTAATGCAAGATTCTAAACCAATTGCTTATTTTAGTGAGATGTTGAAAGGGGCTTGATTGAATTATTCTACTTATGATAAATAATTGTATGCCTTGGTAAGGACTCTCACTATATGGCAACATTATTTTTTGCCAAAGAGTTTGTGATAAAAACTGACCAAGAGTCTTTAAGATACTTGAAAAGCCAAGGTAAATTGAGTAGAAGACGAAGACATTCCGAATAGTTGAATTCATTGAGAAATTTTCTTATGTCATTAGCTGCAAGCAAGGTAAAGACAATATAGTTGCTGATGTGCTTTCAAGAAGGTACGCTCTTATTTCTACTCTTAATTCTAAATTGATGGGATTTGATCATATTAAGGAATTATTTGATGATGATTCTAATTTTGTTGTAGCATTTTTGGCATGTTTAAATGGGCATTTTGGTAAGTATAATCTGAAAGATGCGTTTCTTTTTAAAGAGAATTATCTGTGTCCCTAATTGTTCTTTGCGATAAGTTTTTGTGAGGGAAGCACATTGTGGGGGGGCTTATCGGACACTTTGGTGTGCCTAAAACACTTGAAATGCTTGCTAAAAATTTCTTTTGGCCTAATATGAGAAAAGATGTAGAAAAATTTTGTGCTCAATGCCTTCAATGCAAACACGCTAAATCTCAAGTGTTGCCACTTGGTTTATACACGCCATTACCTGTGCCTATTTCATCTTGGATTTCTAATTCTATGGACTTTGTGTTAGGGATTCCTAGAACAAGGTATGGTAAGGATAGCATCTTGTTATGGTAGATAGGTTCTAAAAAATGGCCCGTTTTATTCACTATTTAAAGACTAATGATGCTTCTCATGTTGCTAGTTTATTTGTTAGAGAAGTTGTTAAATTGAATGGTATACCCCAAACTATTGTTAGTGATAGGGATGCTAAGTTTCTAAGCCACTTTTGGCTGCTTTGGGGAAAATATGGAACAAAATTATTGTTTTCTACTTCATGTCACCCAAAAACTTAGGTAGTAAATAAAACCTTAGGAAATATGTTAAGGGTTGTTCTAAAGGAAAGTTAACTTCTTGGGAGTATCACTTTCCTATGGTAGAATTTTCTTACAATCGAATTGTTCATTCATCTACTGGTTATTCTACTTTTGAAGTTGTTTATGGATTTAACTCCTTTACACCCCTTGACTTATTATCTTTGCCTACTAATGAGATGGTTAGTCTAGATGGAAAGAAGAAAGCGGATTTGATGAAAACTATTCATGAGCATACAAGACTTGCAATTGAGAGGAGGAATGAGCAAATAGCTTTACGAAGAAACAAAGGTCAAAAACTAGTTATCTTCGAGCCTTGTGATTTGGTTTGGGTTCATATGAGGAAGGAGAGATTTCCTTCAAAAAATTAAGACAAAAGTGCACCCTAGAGGAGATGGGCCATTTAAAGTACTTGAAAGAATTTGCGATAATGCTTACAAATAGGACCTTCTAGGTGAGTTTCAAGTAAGTATTACTTTCAATGTTGCTGACTTATCCTTGTTTGATGTAGGTTCAAATTCGAGGATGAATTATTTTTAAGAGGAAGGGGATGATAGCTTCATGGATAAGGATAAGGTTGCAGAAGCACCAAAAGAGCCATTCACAAGGTCTCAACCTAAGGAGAAGCAAGACAAGGTTGTTGGGCTTCAATGGGAGATCAAGAAGGCTAATGGTTGAACAAAATATACAAAATTATGGTGAGGATTTAGCTAAGTGCTACACTCATTTTATGGTCCAAGTCTAATTCCAAGATGAGGTTGATTGGGGTCCAAGCACCAGCCAAGAAGGGCCTAAATTGCCTAAATCAACTCGCAAAAGAGCGAACTTGGCGCCGATGTTTTCCTATTTTGTTTCCTAGTTTGTTAGGAAATATTTGATGCTTTCCTAGGAAGTTAAGGTTTTTTTTTCTTTTCCTAAGATTATTGGAATTAATTTTCAAGAATGACTTGGTTTTTGCTTCCTTGTATTTTCCTTTTCCTAAGCTAGTTGGACTTGTTGTCCAAAGTAGATTAAGACTTTATTTCCTTGTTTCTTAGCATTAATTTTGTGAACGTTCTATATAAAGGGATATTTTCTTTGTTTTTAGACTTAGATTATTCATATTATTATCAATAAAAATTGTGAGATTTTTCTTGCACTCTTGAGTGTGGCTACTCTTGGATTTACTCTTCAACCTTCAAGACTCAATGTAAGGTGGTAAGATTAAACTCTTCAGAAATCTTAGATCACTTCTATGTATTCAAGAAAGGTTATAAGTTTAGGCTTATTGTCGTTCTTGTTATTCTAAAGGGTCGGGTTTCACGATCTATCTCTTATTTTTAAGTCTCTACCAAATGCGATTAATTCTTCGTTAGCTAATTGTTGTTGTTAGGATTCAACTTCAAGAATAGGCTTCTTGAATTCAAGAAACTCTCCCTTAAATTTAGTCTATCTTTAATTTCCACCTTTTTATGTTTCTTTATTTTCTTTTAGCTTCCGCACGTTTCTTGATTTAATTTAGTAAATCTTGTATCTCTTATCATTCTGTTATCACTAAAGATCACTAATATATGATTTCTAATTAATTCTATAACAAATCTCGTAGTTAAATCCAAGTTTTACTAAAACCCTAGGTTTAGATCTAACCCGTTGATTTTGCCTAAGTTATAGTGTTTAATCTACCTAAAATACAAGTATTAAACTAAGGTTGAATAGAATAGACTTACATCTTGATGCTAAGTGGAAACCTTCTCTTCAAATCTCCAACAATCGCAAATGTAAGAGTGAAAAGTGTCAAAATGAGTTTAAAACTCGTCTTTAATGAACCTCATCGGTTCAGTGATTTCCGCATCTGCGGTCATGGGGCCGCATCTATGGTCCAGCATCTCAGAGATTTAGACTGCATTTGCGAAAAGGCGAGGTTCAAGTTGGGACCGCATCTGCGGCCTCAAGGCTGCATCTGCGGAGCCGCACCTGCGGCTTGGGAGCCGTATTTGCGATTTTCTACCTGGACACCTGGGCCGCTTCTACTATGAAGGGCCGCTTCTGCGGTCCCACATCTATGGTCTAAGAACCGCAGATGCGGTTATGACAGAAGCAACAATCCTTCAGCCCTTTTCCAAAATTTCCACTTCACTCGAGCCTCGTCCGATTGATGCTCAACGCTTTCGAGCCCCACCCGAACATATTGACAAGTCTGAAGTCATTAGACTGACCTACTAGAACCTTCAAAACACCCAAAATGCTAAATCTAGAAATCACCCCGTAAAACCAAATGAATCAAACTTATGAACTTCAAGTTCTTAATTTTCCTCGAATGGGACAAAACACCCTAAATCTACTCGGATAGACACCAAATTTTATGAGAAAGTCTTAAATGATATTTCGGACCTGTACTAGGCCTCGGAAGCAAAATACGAGCCTGATACTTAGGAAATCAATGATTATTTAGTTTCTTTATATCCTTAAAACTTCATATTAACAATGTCTAACAAAAAAATATTACTTGGGATAGGGACCTCGGAATTCAATTTTAGACATGCGTCCAAGTCCCATATTTTCTCACGAACCCTCCGGACCGTCAGAACACGAGTCCGGATCCGTTTTCTAAAAATACTGACCAAAGTCAAACTTAGTCTTTTAAGAAAATTCTAAGAACTCAAAGTGGAATATTTCACTCAAAGCTGCTCCAAACCCCGAACTAACCATCTATGCAAGTTGTAAATTAGATTATGCAAGCACAAAAATTTTTTATTTAAGGGAACGTGGTTCTTAAAGGCAAAACGACAGGCGGGTCTTTACAGTTGCTTAAAGATATTTTCTTATGATTTGGCTTATATCTTAAGATGATTGTATTTAAAGAAATTTCCATATCCCTATTCAGCATATCGATAAGTATTAATTTATGGGATGGTTCACTCAAGTCGGGTAGAGTACCGGGTGTCAGTCACATGGTTTTAGAGCGCGATAAACTTGGGATCAGAGCCATAAATTCTAATTTGAGTCCTAGGAAGTCTATGGAATCGTGTCTGGTAGGGTTATCCTTATGGGTGTGTTGTGCACCACTCTTATATCGAGAAGACTATATTGACATTATAAGAATACTTCACTCTTTCTTCTTAATCTAGAATTGTGCAATAGAACTAAGAAATATTTCCTAACTCATACGCTATATCTAGTGGCGGAAGATGGTGAACACGCATGGTATTAATGTGAACTGAGAAGCTACTCCTATACTCGATGCGGCTTCGGGAGGGGTACCCGCTAGACCTAGAGGCCGACCCCCAAGAGATGCAAAAGCATGGACCACATTAGTTCCAATGGCTCCAAGGATGGTCCAGGAGCTCGAGGGTGAAGTTGATTGGGCACCTGCTCCACCTCCAAAACTAAATTACTTGGAAAATACCCTCACTGATATTAGAACGTCTATGAATACTTTGTTGATCTCATGGCTATGTAGACTTAACAGAACCTTTAAATGGGTATCTAGGGAGTCCAACAAGGAGGGATGATAATGCTAGTGGTTGAGTACATGGCACAGTTGGCCATGAAATTTTTGAGACTTGAGCCACCAATTTTCACTGGTATAGATCCTACTGCAGACCCACAGGATGTCTTAGAGGAACTGAAGAAAGCTACTACTTTGCTGGGAGTTAAAGACTATCAAGTGATTCGATTGGCAGCTTACCAGTTGAAATACATTGTTGGCCTCTAGTTCAAAGGGGTACAGAAAAGTAGACAGAAGGATGCACCTCCAATGGTTTGGGCAAAGTTTAAGAAGATCTTCATCATGAAGTGGTTACCACTGAGAGTGAGAGCTACTCTTGCGATATTATTTGAGATCTTGACATAGGATACCATGGCAGTTCTAGAGTATAGCATCAAATTTGAGAAATTATCTCGTTATGCTCCCACCTTATCCCCATTGAGGATGAAAAGATTGATCGCTTTGCTTGTGGCTTAATTCTAAGCATTAGAAAACATTCAGCCATTGGGAGAAGAAATACTACATTTACTAACTTTATAGATCTAACAATAGGTCTTGAAAGGATTCAACAAGAGGAAAGAGCCAATAAGGAGCAAACAAAAAAGGCCCGTACTTTTGGGACTTTCACTTTAGTGCCTAGTTTAGGGAGGGGGCAGAGCAGCAGAGGGACATCTGGTTCACCACAGTCTAGGGTCCAGACAACTTTCAGTAGCCCTTCTAGGGCATACAGTTCCGAACATGGAGACTAGTCTAGGACCTTTCAGAGTGATCACCGTACTATACAGCAGGTTCAGAGTAGTGTGAGTTCTCATCAGCGTCAGTCTAGTATTACCAAGGGACCTCGTAGTCCGTGCTATAGTTGCGGGTTGATGGGTCATATTAGAAAGTTTTTCCCTAATGGGCAACTGGGTTCGAGAGCTCATCCAACACCTTCTACGGCTACTACTTCTGTTGCACCACCCCCACCTAGGGGTAATGGAGCCCACAGGGGCAAACTACAGGAAAGGTATCGCAAGTAGCTGCCGCCTCTCAGAGGACTCGTCCTCGTTTCTATGCCATACCTAATCGCCCTACTACAAAGGATTCAGATGTAGACGTCACAAATATACTTATTGTTTGTACTCTAGATGATTATGCTCTTATCGATCCCGAATCTACTTTTTCCTATGTTACTCCGTACTATGCTTTGGATTTTGGGATAGAGCGAGAACAACTACTTGAACTGTTTTCTATGTCGACTCCGGTGGGAGATTCTCTTATAGCTACCATATCTATAAGGATAGTGTGATTATAATTCAAGATCGAGAGACTACAATAGATCTTATTGAGGTAGAAGTGGTTGACTTTGATGTGATCACGGGAATGGATTGGTTATACAAATGCTATTCTATTCTTGATTATCGGGCTAAAGTGGTCAAGTTTGAGTTTCCCAATGAGTCAGTTCGTGAGTGGAAATGCAATATTGTTGAGCCTCGAGGTATGTTTATTTCATACCTTAAGGCAAAAAAAATGATTACAAAGGGATGTCTTTATCATTTAGTCAGAGTCACCGACACAAATGCGGAGGTAGCAAGCATTCAATCTGAGCCAGTCATTAATGAGTTTCCTAATGCTTTTCCTGATGAGCTTCCGGGTATTCCACCAGATTGTGTCATCTACTTTGGGATATATGTGGTGCCATATACTCATATCTATTCTCCCATACCGAATGGCTCCAACCAAGTTAAATGAATTGAAGGAGCAATTGAAAGATTTACTGAATGAAAGGTTTATTAGACCTAGCATGTCTCATTGGGGTACACCAGTGTTGTTTGTGAAAAAGAAAGATGGTTCTTTAAGGATGTGTATTGACTAAAGACAACTTAACAAAGTAAGCATCAAGAATAGGTACGCACTGCCTTGGATAGATGACTTGTTTGACCAATTACAAGGGACGAATTTCTTCTCAAAGATTGATTTAAGGTCAGGGTATCATTAGTAGAAAGTTCGAGAGAAAGATATTTCCAAAATGGCCTTTCGGAGCTGCTACGAGCATTATGAATTTTTCGTGATGTCATTTGGGCTAACAAATGCACCCTCAGGCTTTATGGATGTAAGGGATTTCAAACAATTTCTTGACAGATTCGTGATCGTTTTCATTGATGACATATTAGTCTATTCGTGAAGTCAATAGGAGCATGCCAATCATTTGAGAATAGTGTTGCAAACTCTTTTGGAGAATGAGTTATATGCCAAATTCTCTAAGTGTGAATTTTGGATTGAATCCATGGCATTCATGGGTTATGTGGTATCTCACGGTGGTATTAAGGTTGATCCTCAAAATATTAACGTGGTTAAGAGTTGGCCTAAACAACCTACACCGACATATATACGTAGTTTCTTGGGATTAATAGGCTAATATCGGTGGTTTGTTGAAGGATTTTCTACTCTTGCATCTCCGTTAACCAAGTTGATGCAGAAAGCAGCAAAGTTTCAATGGTCGGATGCTTTTGAAAGAAGCTTTAGCAAGTTGAAAGCTAGATTGGCTACAACACCGGTGTTAACCTTGCCAACGGGTTTAGATGGATTTGTGGTGTATTGTGAAACCTCTAGAGTTGGACTGGGTTGTGTCTTGATGCATAAAGGTAATGTTATGGCTTATGCTTTTAGACAGTTGAAGATTCATGAGAAGAACTATCCGACCCACGACTTGGAACTTGCCGTGGTGGTATTTTCTTTGAAAATTTGGTGGCAATATTTCTATGGTGCACTGTGAAGTATATACCGACCATAAAGCTTGAAATATATATTCAAGCTGAGGGAATTAAACTTGAGACAAAGGAGATGAACTTTTGAAGGATTAAGATTTAAGCATTCATTACCATCTAGTAAAGGCGAATGTGGTAGCCAACGTGCTAAGCCGAAAATCAGGAGGTACCTTGGCATATTAACGATAAATAAAAAGATTTACATATGTTTCATAGCACGTTCCTCCCTTATTGAGCATGTCAAGGATAAGTAATTTGACGATCCAAATTTGGTGAATATTCGAAATGGTGTGCAATCTGAAGATATCCTTGCATTTTCTCTTGTCGATGATGGGGTGTTGAAGATGAACGGTTGCTTGTGCATGCCAGATATCGATGAGCTTCGTAGTAAGATTATGGCAAAGGAACAAAGTTCAAGATATTCTATACATCTAGGGTCCACAAAAATGTACAAAGACTTGCAGGAGATTTAATGGCGGAATAGAACGAAGGAAAATATTTCGGATTTTGTGGCTAGATGTTTAAATTGCCAGCAAGTAAAGGCTGAGCATGAAAGACCTGATGGGTTGGATCAGAATATTGAGATTCCACTTTGAACGTGGGAGATGATTAATATGGACTTTGTTGTGGGTTTGCCTCGCACTCGCTCGAATCATGACTCTATTTGGGTGATTGTAAACTGACTTAAAAAGTCGGTGCATTTCTTACCGGTAAATGTGACTAACACGTCACCACATTATGCTAAGTTGTACTTGAAAGATATTGTCAAACTTCACAGTATTCCAGTTCCATTATATCTGATAGAGGGGCCAAGTTCACTGCTCAATTTTGGCAGTCCTTTCAAGAAGGATTGGGTACAAGTGTTAATTTGAGTACCACTTTTTATCCACAGACTGACGGGCATGCTGAGAGGACTATTCAGATGCTTGAGGATATGTGGAGAGCTTGCGCCCTTCATTTTGGTGGGAATTGGGTCAAACACTTACCTTTGATTGAATTTGCCTATAATAATAGCTACCAAGCTAGTATCCAGATGGCTCCCTATGAGGTTTTGCACAGACAACGTTGTAGATCACCTATTGGATGGTCTGAGCCGACTTGGGTAAGACTAGTTAGTACCGACCTTGTACATGATGCCTTAGAGAAGGTGGTTTTGATTCAACAACGACTTAATAATTCTTAGAGCCGACAAAATATGCTATATAGATGTATGCCGACATAATTTGGAGTTTAAAGAGGGTGATCAAGTGTTCTTGAAAGTATCGCTAATGAAGGGCGTTATGAGATTTGGAAGAAGGGCAAGCTATGTCCTAAATTCATTTGTCCATATCGAATCTTTAAAAGGATTGGTGACGTAGCCTACACGCTAGAATTTCCTGCATCAATTGTTGAAATGTCAAATTTTCAGCATCCCACATCAGTGGGTTAGCAAAATTAGATGGGAATTTTCCCTATAAAAGAAGGCCTAATGTTTAGGATTTAAACATACCCGTCATTTGCCTTCTTATCTTCTTAAGGCATTTGTATCTTCTCTCTTTAGTATTATTTCACTTGTATTTGGAGTGGAATAAAATATTGGTTGTGTTCGAGGAGTAGGCAAAATTAGCCGAACCTCGTAAATTCTGGTGTTCTTTATATTGTTGCTTTATTGTCTTATATATTATTTGGTGGCTACCATAATTTTTGGTATAGTAGTTGTGACTCGTTCACACTATATATATTTGGCTTCTGCAACAATTGGTATCAGAGCCAAGGTATTATCTCGGTATGCTCTGTGGTTGCAGCGTAGTCTGATATTCCATATTAGAAAAGATTTATTCTGGTAACTGAGTCAAGGTTCTGTCTCAGTATGCTCTGTAGTTGCAGCTTAGTCTGATCTTCCACATCAGAAAGGAAATAATCTTGATTTATGTCGTCAGCTATTAAATAATATTTATGTCAAAGATAGGAGACAATAAACAAGAAGAATCTACATCATCAAGTGTCAGCAATACGTCATCATTGGCATCTTCGCTTATGACAAGAATTGTGTCAAATGCGAAATTTGAGGTAGAAACTTTTGACGGGTCCGGACATTTTGGGATATGGCAAGGCGAGGTTCTCGATGTCCTTTTTCAACAAGGGCTAGATCTTGCTATTGAAGAAAAGAGACCAGATGGTATTGGAGAAGAATATTGGAGAATTATCAACCGTGTTGCTTGCGGTACCATTCGATCCTACCTTGCTAGAGAGCAGAAATATCCATACACAAAGGAAACTTCTGCAAGTAAATTATGGAAAGCACTCGAGGATAAATTTTTGAAGAAAAACAGTCAAAATAAATTGTACATGAAGAAGAGACCTGTTTCACTTCACCTATGTTCCTGGTACCACGATGAATGCAGATATCACCAGTTTTACTAAGTTGGTCACATATTTGAAAAATATGGATACAACTTATAATGATGGTGACTTGGCCTTGATGTGGTTGGTGTCACTTCCTGACGAGTATGAGCACCTTGAAACTACTCTCCTCCATGGAAATGACGTAGTTTATCTTAGAGAAGTTTGTTCGGCTTCGTACAGATATGAACAAAGAAAGAGAGAAAAACAGAAGGGCGGAGAAGGAGAAGCACTGTTCGTGAGGGGTCGTCCTCAAAATCAAACGAGGACAAGGAAAGGAAGATCTAAGTCAAGATCTAAACCCAGCAAAGATGAATGTGCCTTTTGTCGAGAAAAGGGGCATTGGAAGAAAGACTGTCCGAAGTTGAATAATAAGGCCAAACATAATAATAGAAAGGCCATTATGGATTCAAATATAGCCGATTGTGATAATTCGGATTTCTCATTAGTTACAACGGAGCCGTCAACGTCATCAGACATATGGTTGATAGACTCGGCTTGTAGTTATCATATGTGTCCCAACAGGGATTGGTTCGTAGACTTTCAAGAAGGAGAATATGGAGTCGTCCAAACAGCAGATAACAGCCCTCTTACATCATATGGAATTGGTTCAATATGATTAAGGAACCATGATAGAATGATCAGAACATTAACAGATGTTCAATATGTACCGGGTATGAAGAAAAATCTCATCTCTGTGGGAGCCTTGGAATCGAAAGGGTTCAAAATTATTGCAGAAAATGTAGTGATGAGAGTATGCTTCGGTGCACTAGTGGTAATGAAGGCCAATCGGAAGAACAATAACATGTACCGTTATCTCGATAGTACAGTTATTGGGACAACGACAGTGACGTCCAGTGACAACAAAGAGGCAGAAGCAACCAAGCCAGCACATGCGCTTGGGACATGCTGGAGGAAAATCCTTGAAAACTCTATCAGATCAAGGATTGTTGAAAGGGGTAAAGGCTTGCAATTTGGAGTTTTGCGAGCATTGTGTCAAAGGGAAATAGACAAGGGTTAAATTTGGTACAGCAATCCATAATACTAAAGTCATTTTGGATTATGTACACTCTGATGTTTGGGGTCCTTCCAAAACACCTTCATTGGGTAGGAAGCACTATTTTGTGACCTTTTTTGATGATTTTTCCCGAAGAGTATGGGGTGTATACAATGAAGAGCAAAGATGAAGTGTTGGGAATTTTTCTCAAATGGAAGACGATGGTGGAGAATCAAACATGCAGGAGGATCAAGTATATTCGCACAGATAATGGAGGTGAATACAAAAATGATCATTTCAATAAGGTCCGTGAAAATGATGGCATCGTCCGACACTTCACTGTCGGACATACACCACAATAGAATGGAGTGGCAGAACGCATGAACTGGACCTTGCTGGAGAAGGTACGATGTATGTTGTCCAATGCTGGCTTGGGCAAAGAATTTTGGGCTGAGGCAATTACATATGCATGCCACCTCATTAATCGTCTACCATCTGCTGCTATTGATGGCAAGACACCATTTGAAAAATGGTATGGAAAGCCTAGCCTGCTGTAGATTATGACTCTTTGCACATGTTTGGCTCAACTGCATATTATCATGTGACAAAGTGCAAATTGGATCCAAGGGCAAAGAAGGCTATTTTTATGGGGATTACTTCTGGAGTCAAAGGATACCGCTTATGGTGTCCTATGACAAAGAAAGTAATATTCAGCAGGGAGGTTACCTTTGATGAATCTACTATGGTAAATAAGGTAACAAATGAAGATACCAAACGAGATGATGGTGTTTCTAAGCAAGTGGAGTTTGAGGGAAAATTTATTTTTCCTACACAAGAAGCAGAGGAGGAAACAAATGAAGATTATCCTCTGGAAGGAGAGCCAGTAGAGGAGATTCCAACCCATGAACCTCAACAACAACTTGAATCAATAGCAACCAGCAAGCCAAAAAGGAAAGTAACGAAACATGTTCGTCTCATAGAGACAGTTGCTTGTGCAACCGCAATTGCAGCTGATGATGTTCCCACCACTTATAAAGATGCAGTCCAAAGTTCAGAAGAAGATAAGTGGAGGATTGCCATGAATGATAAAATACAGTCCCTTCATCAGAATCATACATGGATATTGGCCAATCTCCCGGAGGGAAAGAAAGCAATTGGGTGCAAATGGGTATTTGCAATGAAGGAAGGATTTCCTAACAAAGTAGATGTTCTCTACAAAGCAAGGTTGGTGGCCAAAGGATATGCTCAAAGGGAGGGAATTGATTACGATGAAGTGTTTTCTCCAGTTGTAAAATATTCCTCCATTCGAATTATGTTGGCTTTGGTAGCATAGTTGGATTTGGAACTAGTTCTGATGGATGTAAAAACTGCGTTTTTACATGGAAACTTGGAGGAGGAAATCTATATGACTCAGCCAGAAGGATTCAAAGTTGATGGAAAGGAAAATATGGTGTGCAAACTTGAAAAATCATTGTACGGGTTGAAACAATCTTCCAGACAATGGTACAAGCGATTTGACAAGTTTATGTTGCAGCAAGGGTACAAGAGAAGCAAATACGATCATTGTGTGTATTTGAGCAAGCTTAAAAATGGTTCCTTTATATATCTTCTCCTATATGTTGATGATATGTTGATAGCTTCTAAGAATTTGGAAAAAATTGATAAGTTGAAGATTCAACTGAAGAAGGAGTTCGAGATGAAGGATCTGGGTGAGGCGAAGAAAATTCTTGGAATGGAGATAATAAGAGATAGACGTTCAAAGAAACTCTGTTTATCTCAGAAAGAATATAAGAGAGTACTACAACGTTTTGGCATAGATGATAAGACTAAGCTAGTTAGTACTCCACTTGCTCCCCATTTTAAGCTAAGTACTACTATGTCGCCATTGGATGAAGCTGAACGAGATTATATGTCAAAGGTACCATACGCAAATGCTGTTGGTAGCTTGATGTATGCAATGGTTTGTACGAGACTTGACATTTCACAAGCTGTTGGAGTTATTAGTAGATATATGCATAATCTAGGAAAGGAGCATTGGCAAGTTGTGAAGTGTATTTTGCGGTATATTCATAATACTGTAGATGTCGGGTTAATTTTTGAGCAGGATGACAATCAGTCTGTAGTTGGATATTGTGACTCAGATTTTGCGGGTGATCTCGACAAACAAAGATCAACTACTGTTATGTATTTACTTTTGCAAAGGCACCAGTCAGTTGGAAGTCTACTTTGCAGTCAATAGTTTCTTTGTCTACAACAGAGGCAGAGTACATGGCAATTAAAGAGGCTGTGAAGGAGGCAATTTGGCTTCAAGGATTGCTAAAGGAGCTTGGTATTGAACAAAACAGTATCACAATTTTTTGTGATAGTCAAAGTGCTATTCAATTAGCGAAGAACCAAGTTTATCATGCAAGGACAAAGCACATTGATGTTCGGTATCATTTCGTACGAGAAATCATAGAAGAAGGTGGAGTCACGGTGAAGAAAATTCATACTACGGAGAATCCTGCTGATATGCTGACAAAGGTGGTGACTGCGATCAAGTTTCAACATTGTTTGGATTTGATCAACATTGTTGAACACCGAAGATTGAAGATGAAGACACAACCAAAATTTGTTATAGAGAGAAAATTGAAGATGTGAAATTTTGCCAAGGTGGAGATTTGTTGAAATGTCAAATTTTCAGCATCCTACATCGTTGGGTTAGCAAAATTAGACGGGAATTTTCCATATAAAAGAAGGCCTAATGTTTAGGATTTAAACACACCTCTCATTTGCCTTCTTATCTTCTTAAGGCATTTGTATCTTCTCTCTTTAGTATTATTTCACTTGTATTTAGAGTGGAATAAACTATTGGTTGTGTCCGAGGAGTAGGCAAAATTAGCCGAACCTCGTAAATTCTGGTGTTCTTTATAGTGTTGCTTTATTGTCTTATATATCATTTGGTGGATGCCATAATTTTTGGTATAGTAGTTGTGACTCATTCACACTATATACATTTGGCTTCCGCAACATCAATAACTTTAGTTCATCATGTTTTCTTGCTCACATCATCTCATCGGAGGCAGTGGAAATAAATGACAGCTTAACTTATGAAGAAGAGCGAATTCAGATTCTTGATAGGCAAGTCCGTAGGTTGAGGACTAAAGGCATAGCTTCAGTTAAAGTGTTATGGCATAATTATGACGCCGAGGAGGCTACTTGGGAGGCCGAGGATGATATGGTATCCGATACCCTCACTTGTTCGCAACTTCAGGTATGACTATTTCCTTGAAAAATTCGAGTTTGGATTTTATCATGCTTTAGTTCCATGGAGCGAGTAAGCAATATATTTATCTTACTTATGAGTTGGGATTTTGTACGATAATGTATTCCCCGTGGTTGTCAGACTTGTCTCGTGGTAATAGATGTTATTGTTATGATGGCAAAAGAGACTATACGATTGTGTTTGGAGTTACATGGAGTTGTGGAGCCATTTATTGATTTAATTGTGATGGGTAAATCCGTGTGTGGTATTTTTATATTGTATTATTGTGGGTCGCTATCAGATTAAATTTTTTTGAATATGCCTATAAACAAATAAAACTCTGGCGAAATTTTTAGTAATTTGGAGAGTTAGTCAAATCTCAAAGCTTTAAGAATTAGGAAGTAGGGAAAGTCTTGGAGATGCTTGGAGATCATGCTTTTTGGACTTTAACACAACAAAAGAATTATATTCGAGGTTGCATTTTTTTAAGTGGGGGAGAATGTAAAGCCCCGTAAAATTTTATAGTTAATCAAAATAATTTTGAATTAGAGAATACAGTGGAATTAAAACTCAAGCTACATGGTTATGCGAATGGAACGAAGTCATGGGAGCACTTGTAATTAACATTGTTATAGGTTGGAATTAATTATAGTTCCACGGAAGTATTTAAATTGATTAAGAGTATTTTTAGTAATAATTGAAATTGTTTAGTAATAAAGGAAAAGGGAGAATCTGGAACTATGAACCATGTAACTAATCTAAGTCATTTGAAAAAATGATAGAATTTGAAACAAACATTGGATTACTATGTGTCGAGCAATGGGGGGACAAGAAAATGTATTAAATGGAAAGACAAGGAACAAAAGAGAACGAATTTGAAGGAAAACTTACTTGTGATTGGCCAAAGGCAAACGCAATGGGCAGTGAAGTCTGTCCAACCCGCCCAGGAAGGCGTCTAAGTTTTGTATCGAAGGGGCAGGTCGCGCGATGGGGATGCGTCGCACCTGTCCCGCAAGAATTACTGAAGCAGCCTTTTTATAGGTTATCCGAGAGTGAGAAATATTATTTGGGTCAAGTTCTTTTGGGTTAGAAATAAGAGAGAGCTTATACTCCATTAATGCATCTTCAAAAAAATAATTAAATTTCTTTCATTGGTAGATTTGGTTCATTTATTACATCTCTTAACCCTCAAACATCATGGAATTCATAGATCTTTGAAGAAAATCTTAAGGACATTTCAAGAACTCAAATCTTGAAAATTCTTGGGTTTGGCAAAGAGGTAATCTCTTTACTCCAAACTTAGGTATTATACTCCATGGACATAGTAGGGTGTATTTATGAAGGTAGAATTTTATTTAAACATCTACTCATGAAATCCTATAAGAGTCGATTGGTAGGGATGATGAATAGTATTGGGTCTTGTTTGAATAATGTTATTTGAGCTTCTAGTGAAACGACTAAAATCTTATAATGTCCGACCCATTTTCCATAATATGTCATGATGGCGCCCGACCCCATTGTCAGGCTAGTCAATGCGGAAATGTGATTAAATTCTCATTTTACTTTAACCAAAGACAATTATAATAGATTTTCGAATTAAAGGTAAGACTAGTAAAGATCATAATATATCAAACCACAATACAACCCAAAAATAAATGTCCACTACTGTGTGTGCCAGAACCCGGTGTCACAATCTACGAGCGACTAGTAGAATATATATAAAAGAATAATGCACCATCCTACTGTCCGAATCAGTATAGAGAGAAACAAAAGATAAGGAAGGACTTTTTCGGCTGCGGATCGGCATGAAAGAGAAGCAGCTCACCGTAGAAGTCCCAAGCGTGCTCACTGATGTGCATCAAAATGATGTCCAGATTCACATGCCTCAAATCCTGTACATTCAAATACAGAAGCGTAGCATGAGTACATAAAAAACATGTACCCATTAAGTATCCCGTCTAATCTCGAAGAAATAGAGACGAGAGGTCGCTTCATACTTACTAAGGTCAAGACAATATGATAATAATATGAGATATACAACATGAAGGATCTCCAATAACACAAGTTTAAAAGAAGAAAAGTCATATTCATGTTCTTGACCATAATTCAACTACCATTTTCTCTTTTTCATACTTAACAAGTAATCATGTCATGTCTAAACTTAAGCATACATATCATCCGCAATCATGCCGAGGTCGACGGCCCGCTCCAACTGAAAAAATAAATTATGCATTGCCGAGGGTCGAACGGCCCGAACCATAGATGCATCTATTCTCACGGAAGCAATCATCCCGATCCACAATTATCAAGAAAAATATCAAGGATGCACACACAGGCTCATTTATATACAAGGAAACTCCTACCAAGGCTCAACAAGCTCATATGTTCACTTTTCGTCTCCTCAAGTCTCTAGCAAATCATAAATGATCCTATTGACATTTAAAATAAAAGATATTCTCCAATTAGGCATGATGTGGGTCCTAAACTACCCAAACAATTAATATTATAGTAGCTATGCACGTCACCTAGTACGTACGTAGGCCCCCACATTTAGCAATAATTACTCATTTATAATCCTATGGGGATAATTCCCTCTTACAAGATTAGAAAGGAGACTCACCTCACTCCAAAACGTACTTCCAATATCAAGAACAGGTCCAAACCCTTAATTCTTAGCCGATCGAGCACAAACAAATTAAAATAAAGTAAGAACTAGTCAATAAAGGCTTACAAGGTTGAATCCTAACTATTTAAGTGATTTTACAACCTTTCCCACAAGTTTCCTGAATTCCGACGCCGGGCACGTGCCCGAATTCTGAGATTTTTCGAAGGAAGTTGTTCTTTATCACCTAAGGATCACAAATATATGATTTCTAGTTCATTACATAAAAAATTCCATGCTTAAATCTTAGTTTTGCTACAACCCTACATCTAGCTCTAACCCTTGATTTTTACTAAGTTTTAGTGTTTAATCTATATAATGTTAATGTAATTTAACACATAATGGCGGAAGATTGCTTACCTTGCAATAATATGTTGAAACTCTCTCTTTGGAACCACCAAAACTGCCTAAGTGTAGAGTATTGAATGGGGGAAATGACTTTGAGCTCGGATTAAATGCATTCACTACCTCCTAGTGATTTCTGATTCTGTGGTACCAGGATCGCTTCTACGGTACCAGGACCGCTTCTGCGGGGACCGTTTCTGCGAAAATTGACTTGATTTTGTGGAAACGACCCAAGATGCTTGGACCCCTTCTACGGTCAGGGCTTCCGTTTTTGCGGGTCCACTTCTGCAGACGCCCAGCCACTTCTGAGACACTGGGCTTGGGGAAATTTGACCGCTTCTGTGTTCTGGGGTCCGCTTAAGCGGGATCACTTCTACGGTTTCCCCTAGGTCTGGCCCGTTCCTCTTTTGCGATGAGAAGGCCGCATCTCCGATACCGCTTCTGCAGTCCCAGAACGTATGATAGAAGCAGCAAAAGCTAATCTCTCCCTCAATTTCTAACTTCACTCGAACCTCGCTTGTTTGACGCTCGGGCCTCCCGAGCCCCGCTCGAACATACCAACAAGTCTGAAATCACGAACCAGACCTACTTGAACCCTCGAAACACTCAATACACCGCTAAATCGAGGAATCAAACCCCAAAACCAAATGAACCAAATCATTGAACATCAAGTTCTAAATTTTCTTCCAACGGGTCAAAACGCCCTTAAACTGCACGGATTGGCACCAAATTTCACGGGTCAGTCTTAACTGATATTTTGAACCTGTACCAAGTTTCAAAATCAATATTCGAGCCTGATACCTAGGAAAATAATGATTTCTTAGTTTATTTAAATCTTAAAACTTTAATTTAAAAATTTTAAAGAAAAATTCATTACCCGGACCAGGGACCTCAGAATTTTATTACGGACATACGCCCAGGTCCCACATTTTTCCACAGACCCTTCGGGACTGTTAAATCACAAATTTGGGTCCCTTTCTCGAGAAATATGTCTGAAGTCAGACTTGGCATTTTTGAAAAACTTAAAGAAGCAAATGGACATATTCTTACTCAAAACTCTTCCAATTTCCGAACTACCCATCCTTGGAAGTCATAAATTAGCTAAAATAGGTGTGTAAGTTATATTTAAGTGAACGGGGTTCTAGTACGCAAAACGACCAGTCAGGTTGTTACATTCTCCACCTTTTAAACAAACATTCATCCTCGAACAGACATAGAAAAGTACCCGGTCTACTGAATAAATGGGGATATCCGTTCCGCATGTCCTCCTTGGACTCCCAGGTTGCCTCCTCAACCGGTTAGCCACTCCACTAGACCCTCACCATAGAAATCCTGTTGGACCTCAACTGGCAATCCTGTCTGTCAATAATGGCCACTTGCTCCTCCTCGTAGCCCAAGCACTCATCTAACTGAATGGTACTGGAGTCTAACACATGTGGTAGGTCAGCATGATACTTCTGAAGCATCAATACATGAAAGACTGGATGCACTCCCAATAAACAGCGAGGAAAAGCAAGCTCATAGGCAACCTCTCCAACTCACCTCAACACCGCAAAGGGACCAATAAACCTAGGGCTTATTTTCCACTTCTTCCTAAACCTTATAATGCCCTTCATTGGCGACACTTTCAATAGAAGCTTCTCGCCAATCATGAATGATACACCATGCGCCTTCTGATCCGCGTAAATCTTCTGTCTGGACTGAGCTGTGCGGGGCCTCTCTGAATCAACTTTACCTTATCCAGGGCATTTTGTCCCAAATTTGTACCTAGTAACTTAGCCTCACCAAGCTCAAACCACCCGATAGGAGAACAAAAATTCCGATCATATAATGCATCATACGGGGCCACCTCTATGCTGGACTGATAGCTATTATTGTATGCAAACTCCGCCAAGGCAAGAACTGATCCTACTGCCTCCAAAGTTGATCACACATGCTCTAAGAATATCCTTTAAAATCTGGACTATCCGCTTTGACTTCCCGTCGGTTTGAGGATGGAATGTCGTGCTAAGCTCTACGCGGGTCCCCAACTCACACTGAACAGCTCTCAAGAAATGGGAAGTGAACTAAGGGCCTCTGTCTGATATGATGGAAACCAGCGCACCGTGCAACCTAACTATATCCCGAATGTAAATCTGAGCATATCTCTTCGTAGAATAAGTAGTTGCCACTGGAATGAAGTGGCCCAATTTGGTTAACCTATCCATAATAACCCTCACTGAATCAACCTCCCACAAAGTCCACGGCAACCCAACCATGAAATCCATGGTGATGCACTTCCACTTCCATTCCGAAAGGGGCATCTACTAAAGTAGGCCACCTGACCTCTGGTGCTCAAATTTGACCTGCTGGAAATTCAAATATCTAGCTACATACTCCACGATGTCCTTCTTTATCCTTCGCCACCAGTAATGCTGCCTCAAGTCACGATATATTTTTGTGGCACTTGGATGAATGGAGTACCTTGAACTGTGGGCCTCCTCTAGAATCCTATCTCAAGCCATTAATATTAGGAACACATACACGACCCTAAAGTCGTAACACACTATCCTCACCAATAGAAATCTCCTTGGTGCCTCCCTGAAGTACCGTCTCTCTAATCACCGCCAAATGTGGATCATCAAACTATCGGGCCTTAAGCTGCCCCAAAAACAAAGACTGAGCAACAACACATGCTAGAACTCGGCTGGGCTTCGAAATGTCTAATCTCACAAGTCTGTTAGGTAAATACTGGATGACCAAAGCTAATGGTCTCATCTCCGCAGTAATAAACTCCAAGCTACCCATACTCTCCACCTTTCTGGTCAAAGCATCTGCGACCATATTCGCCTTTCCTGGATGATAAAGAATGGTAATGCCATAATCCTTTAGTAACTCAAGCCACATGCACTGACTCAAGTTGAGATCTATCTGCTTGAACAAATGCTACAACCTGCGCTGGTCAGTGCAAACCTCACATGACACCTCATACAAATAGTGCCTCCATATCTTCAGGGCATGAATAATCGTCATAAACTTTAGGTCGTGCACAGGGTAATTCTTCTCACGGACCTTCAGTTGGCATTAAGCATATGCAGTAACTCGCCCCTCCTGCATCAATACACATCCCAAGTCAACATAAGAAGCATCACAATATACCATATACATCCTTGAACCGGAAGTCAATACAAGAACTGGTGCCGTAGTCAAAGCCGTCTTGAGCTTCTGGAAGCTCTCCTCACAATCATCGGACCAACAGAATGGGGCACCCTTTTGGGTCAATCTGGTCAGAGATGATGCAATAGATGAAAATCCCTGCACAAATTGCCGGTAGTAACCTGCCAACCCCAGGAAACTCCTGATCTCGGTCCCTGAAGTAGGACGTGGCCAACTCTAAACTGCCTCAATCTTCTTGGGATCCACTTTAATACCCTCCCCTAACACTGGATGCCCCAAGAATGTCACTGACTCCAGCCAAAACTCACACTTGGAAAACCTAGCATAAAGTTGCTTCTCCCGCAAGGTCTGAAGCACTACTCTCAAATGCTGCCCGTGCTCCCCTAGGCTACGTAAGTATATCAAGATGTCGTCAATGAAGACGATAACAAATGAATTAGTATAAGGCCTGAACACCCTGTTCGTCAAGTCCATAAATGTCGCTGGAGCATTTGTCAAGCCAAATGACATCACTAGAAACTCATAGTGGCCATATCTAGTCCTGAATGCTATCTTTGGAACATCTGAATCCCGAATCTTCAGTTGATGATACCCTGACCTCAAATCAATCTTAGGGAACACCCTAGCACCCTGCAGCTAGTCAAACAAATCATCAATGCAGGGCAATGGATACTTATTCTTGATGGTGACTTTGTTCAACTATCGGTAATCAATGCACATCCACCTGTTGATACCCAATTTTTCACTATGTATTTTTTGTACTCAAAATTCATTCAAATTAGCATGTATATGCATATAGAAACATCCACAAGGATTTTGATATTTTTCCACATTTGTTAAGGATTTTCAAAACCAATTTATGGCCTATTCTACACTGCAAAATCAAATAATTAATCCTAAAATTTGTTATTTTGGTGAATAATTTATTTTATTTCCAAATTTACACAAAGAATATAATTTACATGATTTTACAAGCCTGTTTGGTATTTTTAAATTAAAACTGCATGAAATTGCAATTTTAGCCTATTTCTCGAGTTAGTAGCATTTGTAATCAAAAAAATCATTTCTAATATTTTTAATTGGTACTTATGCATTTTTTATCAAATCAGTAACTTTAATTTGATTTTTAACATCATATACTATTTTATAAAAATCAAAATTGGGGAAAATTGGCTATTTAAATTGTAGCCCATTTTACTTTCAATTGTAAGCAAATTGTGACCCCAATCCCAGCCCCTAATTAGACCAAAATTATATGACCCAATTCATTTCTTACCCAACCCAGATCCAATTAGATAAACCCTCCCGGACCCCATCTTAAATCGTGGCCGTTGATTGTTTTAATTAACCGCACACGTTTACCCTTTCCTTTTTAATTCAACCCAAACCCCAAACCCTAATCACTTCTCACAGATAGCCGCTCTTGTATCCCCTTCATCCCCAAATTCTCTGAACTCCCCTCTGAAACCCTAGCTCTTTTTCACTGGTCTCCGACCTTATTTCAGCGGAAACCATGGCCTCACAGGCCCTATGTAATCTATGCTCACCCCCACTCGCCTTTATACTCACTCTATTGAAATATCCAAGGCTTGACCTTGAAGACTCTGACTCACTGATCCTCCAATTCAGGTTCTATGGCCATCTCCGACTCATTTTGGGTGAGTCCTAGCCTTGCGAGTCCATCTCCGACTTAGGACCAGCCCATTCTAGGCCTTTCTCATTTTTCTAGGGTTTTCTCTAAAATCCTAAGTTCCGAGGTTCTTCATCTTTGTTTCTCTTTAAGATCTGCTTCGGATCTGTGTTATTTTCTAAGATTTTAAAGTGTTTTCCACATTCTTATTGATTTTTGTTTTCAAAACAGTTCATCTTCTCGAAACTTAGGGTTTCCTTGACTTTTACTTATTCTACTGTGATTCCTTACATTATATCTACTTTGCTGTAACTCCTGAGTGTTTTCATTATGATTTCTATGTATTTTTCTTTCTAGGGTTTCCGAGTAATTTCTTTACTGTAGTTTTCTTTCCTTTTGTCTTCCATGAAATGTTTGGTCCTTTGAATTTTCCTGAGTTGCTTTGCCTGATTCTCTATGCTTTCGTCTTTTATCTTAGATTTATGGAAGAAACTCAAGATTTTGGGGTTTGTTTTTTTCAAACTACCTGTGTGCGATTGTTTTACTTCCTATTTGATTTCAAAAACCCTTAATTTATGAAAACTTGTCTCATGTTCTCTGACTTTACTAATCTTTGCAAGATCTTCTGGTTTCTCTCATGACTATGTTCTTCTACTTTTGATTGCATGACCACTCTGATTATTTAATTCTAGCCTCGTATGTTTAAAGTTAGGCACTCTTTATAATCAGACCTTTCTCTTTAAAAAACAACCCTATTTTTGGGGATTGATTTCAGAACTACATTATGTAAGCTTATATGATTTTTTCTTGGCTAATTTGGACCTATTTTCTAACTTAATTCATTGTTAAGCTCGAATCATGAATTCCTTGATTTTACTATGTGATTATTGATTTTACTGTTACCTTATTTACCTAAACCGAGTATTTTAAAATTTCTCTTATGTATTTACCCTTTATTTCATAACAGGATACTTGCTTTTCTTTCCTTAAATAAAACTCTGCCCTTATTATTCTAGTTCAAACTCCTTGATTAAAGGGGTTCCCTTCTCCTGATTGATTATGATTGATAGTGAGTTAGTTCCTTGCCTTATGCCCTGCCCACTTTCAAACTATGAATACCCCACTCTTCTTCTTTAGACACACGAACAATTAGTGTTCAACACACACACACACTTTAAAACCCTGCTTGTTTTTTCTCAAATATTTGCTGAAGCTCGAGTGAATTCTCTGGCTGATTTCTTGCTTTATTCTATTGTTTGAATTTGCAACCGGTATGTCTCTATGATTTAAATATGATTCTCCAAAACTATGTGTTCACTTCTCCCTTTGCATAACCCTTCACTATATGTTTAGCCTTCTTGCATCATGCGACTGTACATTAGTCTGTTATGCTCTTTCCTAATGATTCTGCATCTTTAAGTGATGTTAAGCTTTTCTTACCCTCCGCTGATGTTATATGAATGTTTTCATGTGATTCCATTCCCTTTAACCCCCTTTTGTATGAGTATTTGTTCTAGGCCGGGGGTAGTACCTTGTTGCTATCCATGACCTAGGACCAGGATTTTGAACCTTTACTCAAATCAGTCATATTCATTTAACCCTCCCCCCTCCCCTTTATATGTTGAGACTTGACTAGGGCTTGGGAGTATCTTAATCACGACCCAGGACTCTGTCTGACTTCTGAAGTCTGCTCTTTATCTATTTAAACAAAGTAAAGGGTCAGGGGTGTGCCATCCCCCACTCATGGCTGGGCATGAACATCCTTTGCTTTGGCCTTCCTCTAATCCCCTCACTTTACACTTATTCTTAGCTCTTTAAGTCCTACCCCCTGTGGTAAGCCATGCTTAGGGACCCTGGAGCTCCCTCTGAACTTGGATGCCTAAGGGATGGTACTTCCACACATTGCACTACTCAATCTAATCTCTAGGGTGTAAGCATTGCCTGGGCTTCCTGAGAGCCCTTGGAACTTTGAAACACTCTTAGAGAAGGCCTTGGAACCTGGAATGCGGATTTGGTGAAACACGTGTTATTGGATATCAAGATTGAATTAGGCTGGTCGGATCTAGCTGTAGGATGTGATGTATTTTATGTTATTTACTTTATTTTTAGTATAATTTTGTAAAAAGAAACTCAGGGAAATATTAGTAAAGGGAGTGGGAGGGGTTTACTTTATTGCATGTAATGAAGGGTAAATACCATGCCTATAGGACATAATGTTATAATTCAGTCACCTAGATACCATGCCTATAGGTTTGATGCTTTTAATCAACAAGATACCATGTCTATAGGCTCAACACTTTAAATCACCTACATACCATGTCTATAGGTTCAACGCTTTAAATCACCTAGATACCATGTCTATAGGATTCAATGCTTTAAATCACCTCGATACCATGTCTATAGGTTTTAATATTTCTTAACCCAATCATTTAGAAATCATGTCTATAAGATTTAATGTTCAATCTTGCTCAATTATTAGAAATCATGCCTATACGACCTAATAACCAAATAATTAGTTGCATATAGAAATCATGCCTATAGGAAATGCGTAGACGCTAGGCAAACTGTTGGATAATCAAATGCTCATTTGTACCAGTTTAATAACCACAATAAGTCTTAAAATCTATGTGTAGATAATCTGCCTTAGGCTATCAAACTCATCTAAATTTGTATAAGCAATAATCTGGCCGCGTTTTCAACAAAACTCGCCCAAACTTGTTTATTTCAAACTCTTATCGGTCTTAAATTTTCTAAACCCGCATCTTCTGAAATAGTTTTCAACTTTCTGCCTGAATTTTATTCAAGATAGTTTTTAACTCATCCTTACTTCCAAAGTCATTTCACTTTCTCAACTCTTATTTACAACTCTACTGTATTTTACTTAAACAATTCCACTGATTTTCAAAGCCATCTCTAACTAGTGTAATTTTCAAATTGTTTTTCCAAACTCCTCTGTATTAGGTTCTTAATCAATAATCTGTTTAAAAGTACCTCAATTTCTAACAATTGGGTCCGGCTTGCCTAATGCAGACTTTTTATCCAACTCTATGTGTTAAACTAATCTGTCCATTAACAGTTTTAATATTAAGCCCAAATCAGTAATTGGAAGTCATGCTAAACTACTTGTTGTATGGATTGAGGGGTTTCATGTGCAACTTTGTATGTTTGTTTATTACCCTTACGTGTTATCTGTTTTGTTTGACGCTTTAGCATTTTTACCTTTAAACTCCATATATGCCTCTACGCCTTTTCCTTTCCCTTTAGGATTAGGAGTCCAAAATACCCTAGGACTAATAGGTTGGGACGGGTAATAGCATGCAATAAGTAAACGAAATCAATCGCGCTTAAATATCTTAATGGGTGGGTAGGGTAGAATATGGAGATGATGATAATGGTGCGCTAATATCTCGTACGGGAATGACTTGCTGGATATTGCACTGATGTGATCCTTATTATATTTAAACCTAGGACTCTTCCTCTTTATTTATGTGATAGGATGTTTTCTTAAAAAACATTTATGTTTTCCTTCCAAAACCACTTGTGTCTTTTTCTCCCTTTTAAAGCTTTCAACTTAATTTGTATTCCCTATGTGCAGACCTTGTTTGTTTACTCTTACCCTTATTAAAGTCACAACTAAGCAAGGCCGGGAACCACACTAGTAGATCTTGAGGGGTGCCTAACACCTTCCCCTCGAGATAATCTCAAGCCCTTACCCTAACTCTGGTTTTTCCTCTAAATCCTTTTCTTTTCTCTAAAAAGTGTCATAATGCACTATAATCATTAGGTGGCGACTCTTCAAATTTTGTAACCCGGTTCCTCCAAAGAGAATGAGAGTTATTTTGTCCATAATGTCGAAAACCTGATTTCGCCCTTTAGGGGGGTGAAAAAGGGGGCATCGACACCGCATAGTCCATCCTTAATCTTCACAAATAGCACTGGTGCACCCCAAGGCGATACACTGGGCCTAACAAACCCTTTTGGTAACAACTCCTCCAACTGTTCCTTCAACTCCTTCTGATCCTTAGGAGCCATACGGTACGGCAGGATAGATATAAGGTGAGTGCCTGGAGACAAATCAATATCACGATCTGGAGGCATGCCAGGAGGATCAGAAGGAAAAACATCGGTGAGCTCAGACTACTGGCAGTAAATCAATCGTCAGGGACTCTGTGGTGGTATCTTGAACATAAGCTAAATAAGCCAATCACCCTTTCTCAACCATGTGCTAAGCCTTCAGGAAAGAAATAACCTTGATAGGCGTATCAACTGTGGAACCCTTCCACTCCAACCTTGGTAACCCCGACATCGCTAGTGAAACAGTCTTGTCATGGAAATCAAGGATAGTGTGATATGGAGATAGCCAATCCATACCCAAGGTGACCTCAAAATCAATTATGTCAAGCAACAGAAGATCCGCTCTACTTTTGTAACCACAGAAAGTAACCACACAAGACCGGTGGACCCGATCCACATCCATAGAATCGACCACAGGAGTGGACAGATGGACAGGAACACCCAAAGGCTCAGGAAAGATAGCTACGAAACGAGCAAACATAGATGATACATATGAATAAGTAGGCCCTTGATCGAATAATACCAATGCATCTCTACCGCTGACGGAAATAATACCTGTAATGATTGTGAGCACATGATTTTTGCACTAGGCAAACAAATTCCAAAATTAAAATAAAATAATATTTTTAAGTGTAATTGCATGCCTTGTTTGAAATTAGCTACACTTTGTGTGTTTGAATAGTTGAGAATTAGAAAAGAAATTAAAAAATAGTTTAAATATTTGCATTGTTTGATTTAAGTAATTAAAAAAGAAAATTAACAAAAAATAGTAATTAGCGGAATATAGTAGAAAATAGCAAAAAATATCAGAAAAATTGGAAAAAATAGGAAATTAAAAGAGTTTGAGTAATTAGAAAAAAGTATAAAAAATAGCGAATAAATTACAATAAGAAAATACATAAAGAATAATTAAAATACCAAAAATACAAGAAATAGATGGGTATAAATACTTTGGGCCAAAAGAAATTGAAATCAATGGCCCAAGTACATTGGCCCAAAGAGCCTGTCCAGCTCAATAGATGCTAGTAATCTCAGCCGTTCATCAAGCCAAATCCAACGGTTAAGATAATTAACAGAATTAATTAATCAATTGAAATGCAAGATCAAATCTCAACCGTTCGTTTAAATTAATCTAATGGTTGAGAGCTTGGGTCTCATTTGAAATGAAATAGTGTCGTTTGTGTAACGCAAGTAATGGCCGTTGATCTTCATCAAATCAACGGCCCAGATCACCTCAAGCTCCCCGACTATAAAAGGGTTCGGTCTGTTTGAGACCGGCCATTTGCAATCTCCCCAAACCCTAGCCGCCTAGATTCTCCCTTCTCTCACCATTCTTCTTCTTCATCTCCCATCTGAAACTTTGCCGGCCATGGGGGCCACCACCCTCCACGGTGGTCTCCGGCCACCCCTTTACCTCCCCTCTTTCCTTCTTCATATTCTTCACCTCAAACATCCCGCAGAACTCTAAAACCCTAAATAACCCTCCCCTGTTCTTGATTGTCCGGTCACCGGAATCTACCTCCGTTGACCACAAACTATGAGACTCCTCTCCAAACCAACACCAAAACAACCACCATGGTCCGATCTAACCCCCCACAACCTTGGTTTCCCTCGAATTTTCCTTGATCCCATCGAATATCCAAAAAGAAGTCGCCGGAACCCTAACTCTGGCGACTAAAATGGCCCTCTTCAAGATCTTACCTTTACCCTTCCTGAATACACCCTCCAAACCAAAAAACCTTAAAGACTTCATCTTGAAGTCTAAAAAATAGAAAACCAGACAAAAAGAAAATAAAGAAAAAGAAACAAAGAAAAGATACTGAAAGAGCCTGAAAAGAGAGTGAGAAGAGTGAAGAGGGAAGCTCAGGGGACCGGCCCTGCAAGCTAAGTCCCCCCTCTCTATTTGCTTAGTTGCTTTCTTTTACTTGATTCATGTTCATGCTTTCTTCTGTTTTGTGTTTGTTGTCTTGATGTGTTTTGTTTATTTGTTTGTCCCATGTGCTTCTTCATCTTCGGTAGTATTAGGGTTTTTCCTAACTTGTTCATTTTTCATGTCTTTCTTCTGTTTTGTTTGTTTCGATCATGTTTAGTTTCTTTGGTTTTAAAAGATCTATCTTTTACCCTTCCTTCTTCATCTTCTTGGTATTATGATTCCTGATCTGTTAGTTTTCAACAGCATGACCATTCCTCTTTTTATGATTCCTTACATGTTTAGTTGTCTAGTCATTTTTATTCATCTCTTATACTATGGTTATCTCGTTTGTTTGGATCCTGTTTTGATTCTCTGTTTTGAAGATTTGACCTCGATATCTTTGTTGTTCTTCTTCTTCTGTTAGTAGTAGGATTCCTCATCTTGTTGGATCTTGATGTTTCTTCTGTTGTTTTGCATGTCTAGTTCTAGTACTAGTTCAGTTTTTTGACTCTCATTCTGTGTCATCTTTATATTAGGTTATCTTTTGTTAGCTTTCAATAGCTTGGATGTTCTTCTCTTCTGTCACTTTGCATGCTTAGTTTTAGTGCTAGGATTAGCCGTTTGGTTCCCCATTCCCCTTCATTAGGGTTATTTTGCTTTACCTTTGTCTATTTCTCTAGTCTCCCTATTCCTCTTCATTTGATGATTAAAACCAGGGCTTTTATTTAATGATTGGTTTATACCACCTCTTGTGTGCCTTCAATCTGCTAAAATAAGCATGCTAATCTGATTCTGCTTCTCTTTATGTTACTTGGCATGATAGATTTAGGGATCTTTCTTCACTGTCTCTCCATGATTCTTCAACTCTTTATCTTCATCTTAGCTATCTCATGTATATATCAAGCTAGGGTTAGAGATTCTAATTTCCATGCTTATGTTGTTCTGTTAAAGTCCATTGTCCTTATGTCTAAAATGAGCCATGTTTTATCGCCTGTTGATTGTTTTGTGAGATTTAGCTTCTATGTGTGTCTATGCCCATGAACTTTAAAGGTTTTTGGGGTTTTTCAATGTATCATCTGACATAAATTAGTTGAAACTAAGTCTGATTGATATTAATTGACACATTGCTACATGAAATTGGGTTATGTGAATTGATTGATTAAAATTCAACACTATCAAATTTCCCTTCTGAGTTTTAATTTATTGATGCACAATGTTTGGTCTCATGCGGGTATGTGTGCAATTGTATGTTAAAATGACTGAGTTTGCAATAGTTTATTATTAGGATGAGCAGTGATTAATACCCATTAACCTTAGGGGAATTGGTTATAGCTGTTAGTGCTAAGTTTCATAAAATGGCTAGTTTTCAAATAGGTTAAAACTAAAAATCAAATAACAATAGGTTATAAGATAAATAAGTGACCAAAGAGTGGTCAATTTTGCAAATTGACCAACTCTACAAGGTCCAGCACACTGGCCCACCTTAAAAGGGCTAGTTGTGTAACAAGTGGTGCAAGTCTGCAAGTTTAGACTTACCAAGGCTCATTTAAGCCCTGAATCACAGATGGCTAGGTCTGCAAAGGCCTTAGCCCAGCCTGTGTTAAGTTAAATAGGTTAGTTATGTAAATGATTGGTTAAGTCTGCAGGTTCAGACTTACGAAGGCTCATTTGAGCCCTGAATCACAGGTGGCTAAGTCTGCAAAGGCTTTGGCCCAGCCCGTGTTCAGCAAATGGGTTTCAATTACCCAAGCCAAGTCTCAACTTGAGACTGGCTAAATCTTAAATAGGTTAAGTACAACAATAAAGTAGGCTAATCCTGCAGTTAGTTTAAAAGATGAAATAAGAGGTCTTAATTAACTAAAAATGAAACAAAATTGGCAAGTTTGAAATAGTTCCTTAAAGTAGAACTGGCCAGTTCTTAAATACCAATGCAAGGACTGGCCATTAGTTAGATAAGTCCAAAAATGCTGAAAACTTGACCTAGGTAGGTCGGGTAAATCAGCAATGTCATTAAGGGCATAAAAGGAAACCAAATTGGTAAAATAGTGAATTACATAGAACACATAGGGACATGGGAGTCATTTGTACCCATGATTTCTACAATTTTGCAGAGATTAAAGGGTATAATGGTCTCCATAAAAAGGAAAATCAGTAAAAATCCCTAACCAACAAGGATACTTTAGTAAAAGCCTAGAAATGGAATAAAAAAGAACTTCCAGCACATGCTGGGAGGGATCTTTTAACTGAAAATGGGGTCTAAGTGTAGATTTAGTGATTTTTAAAGGGGGAGAAGTGGAATTTACTTCCATTCTTTCCCCCCCAAGAAATCTGCCATTCCTACACCTATAAATACCCCCAACAAGAGTGAAATAGGGGCTGATTTTTCAATAGAGAAATTCAGAGTAAAAGATAGTAATATAGCAAGTAGTTTTTCCGGCATTTTTCTTGAGTGAGGGCATCTGGTAGTCGCCTGTTCTTGTGGTTTTCTGCTCGAGTTTTGCTTGGATTTCTATTTGTTGTTGCTGTGGTTTTTCTGTTCGTTTGGGATTCATCTTCACTGTTGCATTGCTGTTTGGGTCTGTTGCTGATTACTTGCTCTTAATTCCCCTAGAACTCATCGGTTTCATTTAATTGATCCAGGTACAATCTCTGTTCAAATGAAGCTGTAATGATGAATTGCTGAATGAAATGATGTTCTAGTTTTAAATTCATATGATATTATGTATTTTGTAATTACTCTTTTATTAACTTTAGTACTAGTGTAGATCTGTAGTTTAAATCGTAGTGTAGTATGTATTAGTAGAAAACAAAAACAAAAACAGTGTAATATCTAGTAATGTAGTGGTAGTATAGTCATAGTAGTAAATCACTTAGTTAAATAGGTATAAAATCTAAAATATAGGCTAGCTAATCACAGTTTCAAATCCTTAACTATTCTTCACAGTAGCATCGTAAGTCTTAATCACATAGTTAATCGTATGTTGTAGATCTGCATTTAAACATAGATAAGATTCGAAGAAGAAAAATGTTAGATCAAGCCATGATTAATTTACGACTGAGTTAATAACATTGTAATGAGCTAAGTCGCAGTAAAATCAGTCGTATAGTTATGCTTAAGTCTTTGAATTACTTATATATAGGTACCCAAGTTTTATAATTGAGCGATTAGACTGTTTTAAATCATGCTCATGTAGTTAGTTCATAGCCTCTCCCAAAAGAATTAAAAGCCGATAGACTCTATTAGGCACGATTTAATACACCTTCCTTATGAACGAGTGTGCACTTGGTGCGACTCAAATCCCAAATCCCGGAAAAGCCTAAATGCACTAAAGGTCACATGCGCACTGGTTGCGGTGCGACTCGAGGTGCGTTTTCGCGATGTCGCAATTCTTTAAAATGTCAAAAGCGAGAGCATATACATATTGTTAAAATCTATAACAAGTCAAATAAGATTCAAGAATGATGATTGAGCGACCGTGCTAAAACCACGGAATACGGGAATGCCTAACACCTTCCCCCGGGTTAACATAGTTCCTTATCTAGGTCTTTGTTTTGTGGACTATAATAACAGAGTCAATTTCCTCGGATTCGGGATTAACCGGTGACTTGGGACACCATTATCTTCCCAAGTGGCGACTCTGATAATTTAATAAAAATCCCAAACCAATTGTCCTTTATGTGGAAAAACTCCTTCCTCTTTGTTGTTATATCTGTCTCGGGTATTTGAACACCGAGGTATACCCTACGTATCTTTCCAAACGGATCGGTACAAAAACCTCTTTTCAGGTGTGCATGTTGGGGTAGTAAAAAGGGAGGTGTGACAGCTCTGGTGACTCTGCTGGGGACACCCAACACAGAACTTCGGTTTCAGGGGTTAAGAACCCGAGCTCCATAGGATCGCCGTTTTCGATATTATTTGACATTGTTATATGATTTTAACAACATTCTATGTGCTTTTTTGCTTTGATATTACGTGGATTGTATATAAAATTATGTCGAAAACCCTTCTCTTCTTCACCCTCGGGGATGTGCTTACTGGTTGAGACTCCCCTTTCTGTTAAGTTATACCTGAACTAAGAAACAGAGGCCGGATAAGTTACAAAGCCGATTAACTCCGCGAGTCGCCGGTACGTATCCCCCTCCTCGATTCGAGTTGTCCGCTCGAGTACACGGTCTAGCACTCTATGAAACTTTAAGATGTTGAACATAGGTCTAGGACGATTATTTGCATCATATCTGACTTAGGGGACTCAACACAGGGGTTGGGTCCATCTAGGATAGGTGACCCGGTATTTAAAAGATCGAGCATATTATGTGTTGCATTTTACTGTCCTTGATCATTATGCGGATCGACAAAATTCCCGAGTATAGAAAAGTGTTCGAAAGAAAGAAAAAGAGAGAGAAATAAGAACTAGTGAGAAAGTGCAATCAGAAAATCTGAAAATTTGAAAAAAATGGCTTTGTCGGTGAAATAATTGGTCAACTAATCTGACCGAACTACGCAGGTTTGATTCTCGCCATTAGGCGAGATACGTAGGCAACCCTTGAACGGGTCTAACCACCTTTTTTGAAAAAGACCAAAAAGATTTTCGTTTCAAATAATCGGAATGATTGCTATTTTTGGAAACGGCCGAATGTTCCGAAAGGATGCGGGAAGGCTGTTTTTGAAAAAATGGCCACTTCGAGAGTCATGTCTCTTTCAGAAATGAAAATTTGCATTGAAAAAGATTTTTCTCTTTTCTAAATAAAATCGCCTTAATAAATGTGCAGGATGAGCACAATACAGAATGAACATTTCGCCTTAATGAATAAAATCCCTTTGGAGCTGAGACTATGGTGGAACGACATGGGAATAGAAGGTCAAAATTGGATCAAAGGCTATTTAAAAGATCTCACATGCTTACTGGACATAATTCCTCGAGGCGACATAATCAGAGCATTGGTCACATATTGGGATCCTGCACACAATGTACTACATCTTCCGGACTTTGAACTCACTCCCACGCTGGAGGAAATTGCTTTCTACATAGGGAAGAATGAGGTCCCCTTGAAAAAAAAATACCGGTGGCCCCGAGAGCAGTAACGGTGCACCGCTTCTTGGATTCTTTGAAAATTGCTAGGAATGCCCACAACGAGGATTTACCCAACAGATTTTGCTCCCTGATCTTCATTTATAGCAGATATGGACATGTCGGGGGTTTCAACAACTCCACGAACAAGCTTTGTAGCAAGTCCAACCGAGCAAAATGGGAGGAGCATCGACGGTTTGCTTTCTTGATGGCATTTCTCGGGGTTATCATATTTCCGAGAAAAGATGGGCACATCAATATAAAGGTTGCTGGGGTAGCAAGCACTTTGGTAGTACAAGATAATTGTACTCTGGCTCCAATGATTTTATCTGACATCTACCGTGCCTTGACTACATGCAAAGCAGGGGCCAACTTCTTTGAGGGATGCAACTTGATTTTACAAATATGGTTAATAGAACATCTATGCCATCATCCTCCATTCTTAAGCTATGGGCCGACTGAAAGAACATGCCTTGAAGAAGTTTATACGAGAACAAAAGAAGTTAAGTTGCCAGAGGGAGTAAAGGATTGGATTTCCTATCTACGATCATTGACCGACGGCCAGATTGATTGGACATATGATTGGTTGCCTCTCGACGAGGTGATTTATATGCCGACAGAAGGGTCACATATTCTGATCATGGTTTAAAAAGTATCCAGCCTTATGCCCCGTACAGGGCACTGCGACAGCTTGGTAGATGTCAAGTCATACCAAAGGATGGGGACCTCAGTTCGCAAGTGATAGAGATTAGTCCGGACGGGTAATTCCCGAAAGCAAAAGTCCGACAGATTTGGAATGAATGCCAGAACTTGAAGGTATAGACTTGTGTGCAGAACAGAGCTCGAGGTGAAGTGTCGTCAGGGTATTCCGCATGGTATCGACGGGGTATTGAGCATGACAGGCCTTCGAAAAGACCTCACTTGCAAGATCTAGTGGAGCAATCTAAATAAAACGGGAATTGGGCGGAAAGTGAATATAAGGCCAAGATCATCTTGCTGGAAAAACAATTGAGAGATCTCCAGTTTGAGAGCGATTTGCAGGCAGCATCCGACGAAGGAGAGAAAAAACAGCTGAGGAAAGAGAATGAAATGCTAAAGGCTCAGGTTGCTAAAATGAAAATTGCATCCGAGACCCCTGTTCGCTTAGCCCGAGACGAGAAATTGATTGAAACTCTTTGACGCAAGGTGAATGACTACAACTTCGACTTAGACAAAGCAGAAAACGGGTTAGTCAGGGCTCGGAAGCTGTGGACGTATCTCAAGAAATTGAACCAATAGTCATGGACCCCGTCCAAGAGGAGGAAGTTGTGGACGTGACGGGGATGAAAGAAGAAATGCACAAGCTTAAACAGCAGAAGGCTGAGATGTACCAGGCTTGGTCGAGTGGTCAACCCTTACCTACTTATCCCGCTCACCCAGCATATGTCCCTCCAGTCAATCCCAACCCCGAGCCACCCACTATGAACTCGGCCTCCTCATATCCAGACTATCGCCACTACTATGCCTCCACCTCTCAAGTTCCACCACCACTGTTAAAACAAGTGCCACCCCAGCCACCCCAGGTTGCCCCGGTATATGTAGTACCTCCATTTGCCGCCTTGCATAAGTCATCCAGTGAGCCGTTGTTCCATGTACAAGATACCTACTACTACCCACCTGAACCAACCTTTCGGCAGCATGAATCTCACACTCCGTTGATGGAGGCGATCGAAGAAAAACCTGTCAGGAACATTGAACAAGAGGAGATGGCCAGAAAAATGAGGAGATTGGAGCAGTCCTTTCGTAACATACAAGGGCTAGGGGGACAAGTAAGTGTGGCGTACAAAGCCCTATGTCTGTTCCCAGAAGTGCAGAAAGATGCGAGGCACGGGAGGAAGAGATGAGCTTCTGATGGCATACTTTAGCCAAAGGTTGAGTGGTTCTACATTGAAATGGTACACGCGCCAAGATAACACCAGATGGTTCATCTGGGATGATCTCGCACAATCATTTGCCAACTATTTTCAATACATTTTGGAAATCATACCGGATAAGTTATCACTCACTAAGATGGAAAAGAAACCTGGTGAAAGCTTTCGAGAGTACGGTTTTAGGTGGAGAGAACAGACGGCGAGGGTGGATCCGCCGATGAAAGAAAGTGAAATGGTAGACTGTTTCTTGCAGGCCTTGGAGCCTACCTACTATGGACATCTAGTGTCAGCCATTAGAAAGAATTTTAATGAAGTCGTAAAAATGGGAAGTTTTGTGGAAGAAGGATTGAAAACTAACAAGATTATGAGTTTTTCAGCGATCAAGGCCACTAATCAGGCCATCCAGACAGGGAGTGGAGGAACCATTGGGAATAAAAAGAAAGAGGAGGTATCAGTTGTGGAGAGCAAACCCTTGAATCGTAGCCAATACCATCACCCACCACGACCATATCAGTCGTACCCACCAATACCATACAACCCACCAACATCATATAACCCACCTCCACCATACTACCCACCTACTACCCCACACTACCATAATCCTCAAGCCCAAACTTATCCACCACCACAACAGGTATGGCGAGCCCAGGCCCCATAGAATGTTTATCACACACAAAATACCTACCCCTCTTCTAGAACTTACAGAAACCCGAACAAACCCAACTTCAGGCCCGACCTGGAGATGAGGAACATAAATTAGGCGAAGAAATAATTCACCCCGTTAGGGGAATCCTATACTAGCCTCTATCACCGATTGAAGGAATTGGGGATGTTGAGTCCAATCGAGTCAAAGCTTCCGAACCCACCTCCAAAGAATATCGATCAGTCGGTCAGGTACGAGTACTGCTCTGGGGCACCAGGACACGACACTGAGAAATTTTGGCATTTGAAGAACGCTATTCAAGAGCTCATTGATAGTCGGAGGATTGAGGTACAGGCTCCAGAGGCTCCGAACATTACTCAAAACCCACTGCCAACTCATCATGAAGCACATATGATAGAGTTGGCACAAGAGCAGAGCAACCAAAAGCCATCCCAGTCGATCATGATGATAAAAGCTAGCAGAAAGCAGAAAAGGAAATTGAGAAAAATGAAGCAGTAGTTGAAGTACCAGTGAAAAGCAACCAGCGGTTGAGACTTTGAAAGTTGTGGTGCGAGGTGTGAAACCAGTATTGACGGTGAAAGGTGCGTGCATGGAACCGGTAATTATAAGACCAGTGGTGCAGATGCTGATGGTAGATACTAAGACTGTACCTTGGAACTACAACAAGGTGGCAGTAGTGTACAAAGGGAAAGAAGTGACTGGAAAGATCAACGAGACACATGGTCTAACTCATCCCGGGAGGTGTTTTGCCCCGGAAGAGTTAAGAAAAATGAAGGTGGTGAAAGAGAGTCATATGAAGAAGCCTGTGTCCGAAGAAGAAGAAGAAGAATTCCTCAAGAAGATAAAATCTCAAGACTACTCAATAATAGAACAGTTGAGGAAGACACCTGCAGAGATCTCTCTACTCTCATTGTTGATCCATTCCGAGGAACACAGAAAAGCATTGATGAAGATATTGAATGAGGCGCATCTCCCTGAAAAGATCTCGGTCTGCCATCTCGAGAAGATTACCAACAAGATCTTTGAATCCAACAAGATTACATTCTCAGACACTGAATTGCCCATTGAGGGGACTGAACATAATAAGGCACTCTACCTTACTGTGAAAAGCGAAGAATCAGTGGTCACTCAGGTGTTGATAGATAATGGCTCAAGTGCAAACATTTGTCCTCTTTCGACTCTTGGAAAGCTGAATATAAATCCTGATAGAATCTGGAGGAACAATGTGAATGCGAGAGGGTTTGACGGAGGAAGTAAGAACACTTTGGGGGATATCATCTTGGAGGTCACCAATGGGCTAGTAGACTTTACGATGGAGTTTCAGGTGTTAGCCATTGCTGTGTCCTACAATCTATTACTGGGTCGACCATGGATCCACGCAGCTAAAGCCGTGCCATAGTCTTTGCACCAAATGGTCAAGTTTGAATGGGAGCAACAAGAAATCACAGTGCATGGAGAGGGAGACACCTGCAACGCCATAATGCCATTCGAGGATGTTGATGGAGAAAAAGGTCCTTGGGTGTACCAGGTGACAGATACTGTAGCAGTGAACAAGATTCCTGAAGGTGAGAAATTTCCAATCCCTACAGTGGCACCTGCCGCTGTGATGGTAGCCAGGGAGATGCTTAAAAATGGATTTACACCAGGGAAAGGGCTAGGAATAGCCTTTCAAGGAATAACCCAACCAGTACATCTGCCAGTGAACAAAGACACCTTCGGCTTGGGATTCAAACCCACCCACACCGACATCCAAAAAGCCCAAAGAGCCAAAAAGAAAAATTGGACCCTTCCTAAACCCATCCCAAAACTGTCCGATACCTTTGCCAAGCCTGGTACAAAATGACATCTGACATCTGCTGCGTCTAGGTATGCTGAGACTAGACCTGATGAGGAGCTCTTGATGAGGTTTTAAATATTATTTGGGGACGTGAACATGGTAGAAATGGGAGAGGGTACTAGCAAGATAGACGTACAGTTCGTGGGATCTGGTGTTGCGCTCAACAACTGGGAAGCCACTCCTTTCCCAATCAGGAATGAGTCTTAGTAGTTAGCTTTTGAAATTCATCATCATTTCCCCAAAAAGCAATTTTACTTTGTGTAGTCCCCTACCCCCCATGGAAATCAAAATGTACCCAAAAACTTTGTTCATCATTGAAATATCAATGAAATGCAGATTTTCTTCTTTCTTCATTTTTTGCCTTATTTTATTTTTTCTTTTGTACAATTCCATATGTGCTGATTCTGATGATATGTCATGCATGAAGAATTCCCGGCCCAGTTCTGACAATCGAATTGTTATACAAGAAATTGAGAATGATAGTGAGATAGAATATGAAGATGAGGAAACCCTGGAGGAAATAGGTAAGGACCTGAATCAATATGAGGAAAAACCCAAACCGAACTTGAGTGAAACAGAATCTATCAATTTGGGGAGTGAAGATAACGTCCGGGAGATGAAAGTCAGTGTACATTTAGACACCTCCCTCAGGGAAGAGTTAATAAAGTTGCTGCCTGAATTCAAGGACATCTTTGCTTGGTCCTATGATGACATGCCCGGACTTAGTACTGATTTGGTGGTACACAAGATGCCTATTTATCCTAAATGCCGGCCAGTGAAGCAAAAGTTGAGAAAGTTCAAAACGGACATCAGCGTGAAGATAAAAGAAGAGGTTAAGCAGTTTGAGGCAAAGGTCATACGAGTTACTAAGTACCCCACCTGCTTAGCAAATGTTGTGCCTGTTCCAAAGAAATATGGAAAAACCAGGGTATGTGTGGATTACAGAGACCTCAACAAAGCCAGTCCAAAGGATGATTTCCCATTGCCAAACATCCACATATTAATTGACAATTGCGCCAAGCATGAGATCGGTACTTTTGTAGATTGTTATGCGGGTTATCACCAGATCTTGATGGACGAAGAAGATGCGGAGAAAACTGCTTTCATTATGCCTTGGGGAACATATTACTATAGAGTGATGCCGTTTGGGTTGAAGAACGCCGGAGCTACTTACATGAGGGCAATGACCACAATGTTCCATGACATGATGCATCGAGAAATTGAAGTATATGTGGACGATGTCATCATAAAGTCCAAGAAGCAACATGATCATGTGAGGGATTTGAGGAAGTTTTTCTAAAGACTCCAGAGGTACAATCTTAAACTCAATCCTGCAAAATGCGCTTTTGGAGTGCCTTCAGGGAAGCTGTTGGGGTTTATAGTGAGTCGGCGGGGTATTGAACTATATCCATCAAAGATCAAAGCCATCCAGAGTTTACCTCCACCGAAGAACAAGAAGGAAGTAATGAGCTTATTAGGAAGGCTGAATTATATTAGCCGGTTCATCGCTTAGTTGACATCAACACGTCAGCCGATCTTCAAGTTGTTAAAGATAGATGCAGCAGTGAAATGGACCGATGAATGTCAGGAAGCCTTCAACAAAATCAAGGAATATTTAGCAAATCCTCTAGTGCTAGTTCCTCCAGAGCCGGGAAGAGCTTTGGTCTTATATCTAACGGTGCTTGACAATTCCTTTGTGTTGTGCTAGGACAGCACGATGAGACGGGCAAGAAAGAGCAGGCTTTATATTACCTTAGTAAGAAATTCACATCTTACGAGGTAAAGTATACTCAGCTAGAAAGAAAATGTTGCGCATTGACTTGGGTGGCTCAAAACCTGAAACATTATCTGTCAGCGTATACCACGTACCTGATATCACGGTTGGATCCTCTGAAGTACATATTCCAGAAGCCCATGCCTACAGGAAGACTTGCTAAATGGCAGATTCTGCTCACAGAATTTGACATCATTTATGTAGCTCGTACGATAATGAAGGCACATGCAGTTGCAGATCACTTGGCAGAGAATCCAGTAGATGATGAGTATGAGCCACTAAAGACATATTTTCTGGATGAGGAGGCAATGAATGTCGAAGAAATAGAACAAAGTGAAAAGCTAGGATGGAAGATGTATTTCGACGGAGCCGTTAACAGTAAGGGAGTTTGAATCAGAGCAGTACTCATTTCAAAAACGGGTCAACACTACCCCGTTACCGCTCAACTTCGATTTTTCTGTACCAAAAATATGGCCGAATATGAGGCGTGTATCTTGGGATTGAGGATGGCAATAGATATGGGTGTTCAAGAGATTTTGGTCATGGGTGACTCGGATCTTTTGTTACATCAAATTCAGGTAGAATGGGAAACAAGGGATCTAAAATTGATACCTTATCGGCATTGTTTGCATGAGTTGTCCCAAAGATTCCAGTCCATATAGTTCAAACATATCCCAAGAATGCACAACGAAGTTGCAGATGCTGTGGCCACACTATCTTCTATGTTACATCATCCTGACAAAGCCTATATAGATCTACTTCAGATCCAGGTACGTGATCAGAATGCTTACTATTTTGTTGTGGAAGGATAATTAGACGGAGAACCGTGGTATCACGACATCAAGGAATACTTAAAGGTAGGTAAATACCCGGAGCTAGCCACCGGAGATCAGAAAAGAGTTGTAAGACGTTTGGCGAATGGATTTTTCCTCAGTGGAGGAATCATATATAAAAAAACACCAGACCTGGGATTGTTGAGGTGTGTGGATGCACAACAAGCTGATAAGATTATGACTGAGGTGCACGCTGGGGCCTGCGGACCCCATATGAGCGGGTATATCCTAGCAAAGAAAATTCTGAGAGCCGGGTATTATTGTCTCACCATGGAGCAGGACTGTATCAGATATGTGAGGAAATGCCATCCATGCCAAGTACATGGATATCTAATCCACTCCCCGCCTTATGAATTGCATACGATGTCTGCAACCTGGCCGTTTGTTGCTTGGGGCATGGATGTTATCGGACAAATAGAGCCTGCAGCTTCCAATGGCCATAGATTTATTTTGGTTGCTATTGATTACTTCACTAAGTGTGTTGAAGCAAAGACATTCAAGGCGGTGACAAAGAAAGCTGTGCTGGATTTTGTGCATGAAAATATCATATGCCGGTTCAGAATTCCCAAGGTAATCATCACAGATAACGGGGCCAATCTGAATAGCCATCTCATGACGGAAGCTTGCCAGAGATTTAAGATTCTGCATCGTAAGTCCACACCGTACAAGCCAAAGGCAAATGGGGCAGTTGATGCTGCAAACAAGAATATAAAGAAGATCCTCAGGAAAATGGTAGACGAGTCCAGACAATGGCATGAGAAGTTACCTTTTGCTCTTATGGGCTATCGCACAATAGTGCGCACTTCTATCAGTGCCACACCCTATTCATTGGTGTATGGGACAGAGGCTGTTATACCCGCGGAAATAAAGATACCGTCATTACGAATCATAGCTGAAGCTGGAAAAAATAACGAAGAATGGGTAAAAGCCTGACTGGCACAATTAAGTTTGATTGATGAGAAGAGGTTGGAAGCAGTTTGCCACGGGCAATTGTATCAACAAAGAATGGCCAAAGCATATAATAAGATGGTGCGTCCTTGGAAGTTTGAAGTTGGACAACTCGTATTGAGGCGTATCTTACCACATTGGGCCGAAGCAAAGGGCAAATTTGCGCCAAACTGGCAGGGACCATTTATGGTATCACGGGTGTTGTCTAATGAGGCATTATATTTAACAGACATTGAAGGAAAGTGCGTAGAGACTGCTATCAATTCAGATGCGGTCAAAAGATACTATGTATGATTCCTTTTCAATTGTATGATTGTATTTTGTTGTGATTTTGGAATTGAAATGATGAAGGCATTTTATTCTCTATCCAAATACTTTATCCATTGACATCCCCTTTGAGCCATGTTCGATATATTCTTTCATACCCCTCTCTCGGAATTGCTTATGACACAATACAGAAAAATGAAAATTAATGAAAATGAAAAAAAAAGAAAGAAAATGACAGAAAAATCGGGAAAAAGTCAAAAGAAATTCATTAATTGATGGCGTAGTAATTAACTACATTTGACTTGATCCGGAAAGGGTACGTAGGCACCCTCACAGAGGTTCAGTCACAATAAAGGAAAAATCCAAAAATCCCCCAAATATTGAAATTGGGGCAGAAGTTATGCTTTCTAATTCCGAGAGTTGTAAATATTTTTAAACCCTCGTAGATTTTTTAGCCTTTTACCTTTCTTTCTTGACCCATCCAAAAGCCACGTTACAGTACAAAGAAAGACCTTCTGATCAATTTCAAAAGAATAACAAATGCAATGAAATAAAGGAAGAACGAAATATTGAACAACATCAGTGGTACAGAAAAAACAAAAGACGGAAGGAAAAATGGAAAATGAAAAAAAATGTGAGAGTCTCATCGGTGAAAACCTTAACCGGCACCGTGAGGCGATTATGAGGTAGAGAGAAATAAAATAAGAGAGTCTCATCGGTAAAAACCTTAACCGACACCGTGAGGCGACTGTGAGGCTGAGAGAGAATAAATGAGAGTCCTATTGGTGAAAACCTTTTGAGGCACCATAGGGCGATCGTAAGGATTATTATGGAAAAGAGAAAAGGCAACAAAAAATAGGATCGGTTTGGTTTAAGAACAATTTGGAGTCAGAATAATGGATTGAGCGAATTGGGTCAGAGTTAAATACATGGCATGGTCAACGGAATCAGCCAACATACCCAGATAAGTTCTACCACTTCTCCGAAACACCCTTACCCTTTTTCATTTTACTGCATTTCATTGTTTGCCCTTTTAAAGCTAATTACCAGCTCCGACGATAAGAGCTGAAATAACACTGAATCAGAAAAGAAAGGGAAGGAAAAGTTGGAAAGAAATAAAGGACTTGGCAAACAGAGCCAAAAGAAAAGAAAACAAAAACTGAAAAAGCAAGAAAAATACAAAAAAGAGTTTGAAAGAGATAGTCACCTGAAAGACCACACAGTGGGAGAAAAAACAAAAAGAGGAAAGCAATAAGAGGCAGGGACGACAGATGCCAGTTGCCAGCAGCTTATATCTAATAAATTTTGCTTTGTGATTTATACAGGAACAAATCGTCACTAATCACTTTAAAGTGAATGTGACCAACGTGGAAAGATAGAAAACACCAAAAAGAAAGTTTGGCAATAAGTGAAGGAATTCATGGTTGAAAGTCAAAGAAAATACCAAATACAAGAGGAGGGTATCATTTTTAAAATCCATTCCCCAGTTCTCAAACTAAGGGAATACTTTTCTGCAATTTTTAATTTCATGCACCAGGCGCCCACCTGGATAACAAGGGAATACTTTTCTGCAATTTTAATTTCATTCATCAGGCGCCCACCTGGATAACAAGGGAATATTTTTCTGCAAAATTTTTAAATTCATGCATCATGCGCCCACCTGGATAACAAGGGAATACTTTTCTGCAATTTTTAATTTCATGCATCATGCGCCCACCTGGATAACAAGGGAATATTTTTCTGCAAATTTTAATTTCATGCATCAGGCGCCCACCTGGATAACAAGGGATTATTTTTCTGCAAAGTTTTAATTTCATGCATCAGGCGCCCACCTGGATAACAAGGGAATATTTTTCTGCAAATTTTAATCTCATGCATCAGGCGCCCACCTAGATAACAAGGGAATATTTTTATGCAAATTTTAATTGCATGCATCAGGCGCCCACCTAGATAACAAGGGAATATTTTTCTGCAAATTTTAATTTCCTGCATCAGGTGCCCACCTAGATAACAAGGGAATATTTTTCTACAAATTTTAATTTCATGCATCAGGCGCCCACCTGGATAACAAGGGAATACTATTCTGCAAATTTTTAATTTCATCAACTTTGGTTTGTGTTAGCCAACATGAGTAATACCGTAACAATGAAAAGCCCATACTGGGGCAGAAAGAAAAGTTTGTTGTTTGGTTTTATTTTGAGCAGGTATCAGTTTGAAGGCGAAAAGTATCATCCAAAATCAAAAAAGAAAAGGGGGAAGCAAGAAAAGAAAATCAACAAAAAGAAAGTCAGCATTACAGAAAATCAAGGAAAAAGAGGCAAGGAAGAGTAAAAAGACAAGAAGCTAGATAGGAACAATTGTAATTCGTAGAATCGTAGTTTAGAATAGCTTCTTCATTTTACACTTTTATCCCATGGTGTAATAAGGAGTAACTCAGCAAGTCTCAACAGTGTCAATGCAACAGTGAGTCTGGTAGTTTTTAACTGCCAGACCTTTCCGAACTACACTACCTGATTCCTGTTTAGCCCTGGATATGTAGGCAACCTCTAAAGCAGGGTGAGGTCAAAAGGTTTTCAAAATACTTTCACAGAATATGCCAATGTGCAAAAATCTCTCATTACTGCTCACTTGTCTTTGCACCGAAACTCTTCGTGTTCCCGAGCAAAGAGGGGCAGCTGTGAGCACATGATTTTTGCACTAGGCAAATAAATTCCAAAATTAAAATAAAATAATATTTTTGAGTGTAATTGCATGTCTTGTTTGAAATTAGCTACACTTTGTGTGTTTGAATAGTTGGAAATTAGAAAAAAAAATTTAAAAAATAGGTTAAATATTTGCATTGTTTGATTTAAGTAATTAAAAAAGAAAATTAACAAAAAATAGTTTAATTAGCGGAATATAGTAGAAAATAGCAAAAAATATAAGAAAAATTGGAAAAAATAGGAGATTAAAAGAGTTTGAGTAATTAGAAAAGAGTATAAAAAATAGGGAATAAATTACAATAAGAAAATACATAAAGAATAATTAAAATACCAAAAATACAAGAAATATATGGGTACAAATACTTTGGGCCAACAGAAATTCAAATCAATGGCCCAAGTACATTGGCCCAAAGAGACGGTCCAGCTCAGTAGATGCCAGTAATCTCAGCCGTTCATCAAGCCAGATCCAACGGTTGAGATAATTAACAGAATTAATTAATCAATTGAAATGCAAGACCAAATCTCAACCGTTCGTTTAAATTAATCGAATGGTTGAGAGCTTGGGTCTCATTTGAAATGAAATGGTGCCGTTTGTGTAACGCAAGTAATGGCCATTGATCTTCATCAAATCAACGGCCCAGATCACCTCAACCTCCCCGACTATAAAAGGGTTCGGTCTGTTTGAGACCGGCCATTTTGCAATCTCCCCAAACCCTTGCCGCCTAGATTCTCCCTTCTCTCACCCTTCTTCTTCTTCATCTCCCTTCTGAAACTCTGCCGGCCATGGAGGCCACCACCCTCCACGGTGGTCTCCGGTTTACCTCCCCTCTTTCCTTCTTCATCTTCTTCACCTCAAACGCCCGTCATAACTCTGAAACCCTAAAAAACCCTCCCCTGTTCTTGATTGTCCAGTCACCGGAATCTACCTCCGGTGACCACAAACTATGAGATTCCTCTCCAAACCAACACCAAAAGAACCACCATGGTCCGATCTAACCCCCCACAACCTTGGTTTCCCTTGAATCTGCCTTGATCCCGTCGAATATCTAAAAAGAAGTCACCGGAACCCTAACTCCGACGACTCAAACTCAAAGCCCTCTTTAAGATCTTACCTTTACCCTTCCTGAATACCCCCTCCAAACCAAAAAACCTCAAAGATTTCATCTTGAAGTCTAAAAAAAGAAAACCAGTAAAAAAGAAAATAAAGAAAAAGAAACAAAGAAAAGAGGCTGAAAGAGCCTGAAAAGAGAGTGAGAAGAGTGAAGAGGGAAGCTTAGGGGACTGGCCCTGCAAGCTAAGTCCCCCCTCTCAATTTGCTTACATGCTTTCTTTTACTTGATTCATGTTCATGCTTTCTTCTGTTTTGTGTTTGTTGTCTTGATGTGTTTTGTTTATTTCTTTGTCCCCTGTGCTTCTTCATCTTCTGTAGTATTAGGGTTTTTCTTAACTTGTTCATTTTTCATGTCTTTCTTCTGTTTTGTTTGTTTCTATCATGTTTAGTTTCTTTGGTTTTAAAAGATCTATCTTTCACCCTTTCTTCTTCATCTTCTTGGTATTATTATTCCTGATCTGTTAGTTTTCAACAGCATGACCATTCCTCTTTTTATGATTCCTTACATGTTTAGTTGTCTAGTCATTTTGTTCATCTCTTATACTATGGTTATCTCGTTTGTTTGGATCCTGTTTTGATTCTCTTTTTTGAAGATTTGACCTCAATATCTTTGTTCTTCTTCTTCTTTTAGTAGTAGGACTCCTCATCTTGTTGGATCTTGATATTTCTTCTGTTGTTTTGCATGTCTAGTTCTAGTACTAGTTCAGTTTTTTGACTCTCGTTCTGTGTCATCTTTTTATTAGGTTATCTTGTGTTAGCTTTCAATAGCTTGGATGTTCTTCTCATCTGTCTTTTTGCATGCTTAGTTTTAGTGCTAGGATTAGCCGTTTGGTTCCCCATTCCCCTTCATTAGGGTTATTTTGCTTTACCTTTGTCTATTTCTCTAGTCTCCCTGTTCCTCTTCATTTCATGATTAAAACCAGGGTTTTTCTTTAATGATTGGTTTATACCACCTCTTGTGTGCCTTTAATTTGCTAAAATAAGCATGCTAATCTAATTCTACTTCTCTTTCTGTTACTTGGCATGATAGATTTAGGGATCTTTCTTCACTGTCTATCCATGATTCTTCTACTCTTTATCTTCATCTTATCTATCTAATGTATATATCAAGCTAGGGTTAGAGATTCTAATTACCATGCTTATGTTGTTCTGTTAAAGTCCATTGTCCTTATGTCTAAAATGAGACATGTTTTATATCTTGTTGATTGTTTTGTGAGATTTAGCTTCTATGTGTGTCTATGCCCATGAACTTTAAAGGTTTTTGGGGTTTTTCAATGTATCATCTGACACAAATTAGTTGAAACTAAGTCTGATTGATATTATTTGACACTTTGCTACATGAAATTGGGTTATGTGAGTTGATTGATTAAAATTCAACACTATCAAATTTCCCTTCTGAGTTTTAATTGATTGATGCACAATGTTTGGTCTCATGTGGCTATGTGTGCAATTGTATGTTGAAATGACTGAGTATGCAATAGTTTATTATTAGGATGAGCAGTGATTAATACCCATTAACCTTAGGGGAATTGGTTATAGCTGTTAGTGCTAAGTTTCATAAAATGGCTAGTTTTCAAATAGGTTAAAATTGAAAATCAAATAACAATAGGTTATAAGATAAATAAGTGACCAAAGAGTGGTCAATTTTGCAAATTGACCAACTCTACAAGGTCCAACACACTAGCCCACCTTAAAAGGGCTAGTTGTGTAACAAGTGGTGCAAGTCTGCAAGTTCAGACTTACCAAGGCTCATTTGAGCCCTGAATCACAGATGGCTAGGTCTGCAAAGGCCTTATCCCAACTTGTGTTCAGTTAAATAGGTTAGTTATGTAAATGATTGGTTAAGTCTGCAAGTTCAGACTTACCAAGGCTCATTTGAGCCCTGAATCACAGGTGGCTAAGTCTGCAAAGGCTTTGGCCCAACCTGTATTCAGCAAATGGGTTTCAATTACCCTATCCAAATTTCAACTTGAGACTGGCTAAATCTTAAATAGGTTAAGTACAACAATAAAGCAGGCTACCTGCAATTAGTTTAAAAGATGAAATAAAAGATCTTAATTAACTGAAAATGAAACAAAATTGGTTAAGTTTGAAATAGTTCCTTAAAGTAGAACTGGCCAGTCCTTAAATACCAATGCAAGGACTGGCCATTAGTTAAATAAGTCCAAAAATGCTGAAAACCTAACCTAGGTAGGTCAGCAATGTCATTAAGGGCATAAAAGGAAACCAAATTGGTAAAATAGTGAATTACACAGAACACATAGGGACATGGGAGTCATTTGTACCCCTGATTTCTGCAATTTTGCAGAGATTAAAGGGTATAATGGTCTCCTTAAAAAGAAAAATCAGTAAAAATCCCTAACCAACAAGGATACTTTAGTAAAAGCCTAAAAATGGAATGAAAAAGAACCTTCTAGCACATGCTGGAAGGGATCTTTTAACTGAAAATGGGGTCTAAGTGTAGATTTAGTGATTTTTAAAGGGGGAGAAGTGGAATTTACTTCCATTCTTTCCCCTAAAGAAATCTGCCATTCCTACACCTATAAATACCCCCAAAAAGAGTGAAATAGGGGCTGGTTTTTCAATATAGAAATTCAGAGTAAGGGATAGTAATATAGCAAGTAGTTGAGCAAGCCATGATTCATTTACGACTGAGTTAATAACATTGGAATGAGCTAAGTCGCAGTAAAATCAGTCGTATAGTTATGATTAAGTCTTTGAATTACTTAGATATAGGTACTCGAGTTGTATAATTGAGCGATTAGACTATATAAATCATGCTCATGTAGTTAGTTTGTTATTTGGAAATTAAAGTCAGATTTGAGTAAGTTTAAAAGGGGAACAACCAGATAACGTAACAACTCAATTAGAACCGGATTTGTGATGTCAAAAAGCTTAGCTCATAATGAAACCAGTGGTATAATTGCGCATCTGTGAATAACTCATCTTTGTTTTAGATAATCTAGATACTATAGGTATTAGTTGAGCTGTTCAATTTGATCAAGCCTCATATATAATCAAACCATTTCTTAAATCTTTCAACTAGTAAATAACTCAAATGTTCGTGTAAGTTCATTATTAGGGATCGAAGATGGAAACAGTCTGTTAATTCAATCCTCGTGTACAGTAGATAGTTGTGATCCAGAGTTAACATTAAAAGTTTGTATCGTGACTGTCTCTTTTGATGAATAAAATGCAATTGAATTCATTCTTAGTGTTATATGATTGTTCTGTTATAAGTTTCCCATTTCTATTCTTATCTCTATTGTTCCAGTTGGTTTGGGCCCAATATGTAACGTGGGCCTAAACTGTGATACGAAATTAACTGGGCTGTCGAGCAGAAGCCTGAAGACAGCCCGGGTCTGTAAGACCTGGGCAGACCCAACACTTGTTTAAATAAGGGTGCAGAGGCCCAGGCCCAGTAAAGGCAATAACAATGGGCCTGGACTTGTTTTTTTCAGAATTATTAGTAAGAATTAACTAAGGAAAGAACATGTATAGAAAATATAGTTAAACTTTAAGATTGAGCCTTAAAATTAAATTGGGATGAGCCTCACATGACACCCAATAGTGGGGCCCCCTTAGAAATGATATAATGAATCGATAGAATCGGGAAGGCTACTACTAAACTTCACAGCCTCTCCCAAAAGAATTAAAAGCTAATAGACTCTATTAGGCACGATTTAATAAACCTTACTTATGAACGAGTGTGCACTTGGTGTGACTCAAATCCCAAATCCCGGCAAAGCCTAAATGCACTAAAGGTCACAGGTGCACTGGTTGCGGTGCAACTCGAGGTGCGTTTTCGCGATGTCGCAATTCTTTAAAATGTCAAAAATGAGAGCATATACATATTGTTAAAATCTATAACAAGTCAAATAAGATTCAAGAACGATGATTGAGCGACCGTGCTAAAACCACAGAATCCGAGAATGCCTAACACCTTCTCCCGGGTTAATAGAGTTCCTTATCCAGGTCTTTGTTTCGCTGACTATAATAACAGAGTCAATTTCCTTGGATTCGGGATTAACCGGTGACTTGGGACACCATTATATTCCCTAGTGGCGACTCTAATAATTTAATAAAAATCCTGAATCGATTGTCCTTTATGTGGAAAAACTCCTTCATCTTAGTTGTTATATCTGTCCCGGGTATTTGAAAACTGAGGTATACCCTACGTATCTTTCCAAACGGATCGGTACAAAAACCTCTTTTCACGTGTGCATGTTGGGGTAGTAAAAAGGGAGGTGAGACAATGATGACATCTGAGGCCAATGCATCTAGCCTGGATAGAAGAACATAAAATCAAGCGGGATCACCGGTTGTCTGGCCTCCACATGATTGAGTAGTAGCTGGCTGACCTCTCCCTGCCTGGCCTCCACCCCTGGGACGGCCTCTACCAGTCTTCCCTCTACCTCTAGGTGGCTAGGCCGCTGGTGCTGGAGTCATGGTTTGTTGACCCTGCCGTACTACGTGTAGACAATCTGCCTTAGGCTATCAAACTTATCTAAATTTGTATAAGCAATAATCTGGCAATTAGCTTCCGCGTTTTCAACAAAACTCGCCCAAACTTGTTTATTTCAAACTCTTACCGGTCTTAAATTTTCTAAACCTGCATCTTCTGAAATAGTTTTCAACTTTCAGCCTGAATTTTATTCAAGATAGTTTTTAACTCATCCTTACTTCCAAAGTCATTTCACTTTCTGAACTCTTATTTACAACTCTACTGTATTTTACTTAAACAATTCCACTGAGTCTAAACTTATGTAATTTTCAAATTGTTGTTCCAAACTCCCCTACATTAAGTTCTTAATCAATAATTTGTTTAAAAGTACCTCAATTTCTAACAATTGGGTACGGCTTGCCTAATGCAGACATTTTATCCAAATCTATGTGTTAAACTAATCTGTCCATTAACAGATTTAATATTAAGACCAAATCAGTAATTGGAAGTCATGCTAAACTACTTGTTGTATGGATTGAGGGGTTTCATGTGCAGCTTTGTATGTTTGTTTATTACCCTTACGTGCTATCTGTTTTGATTGATGCTTTAGCATTTTTACCTTTAAACTCCATATATGCCTCGACCCCTTTTCCTTTCCCTTTAGGATTAGGAGTCCTAAATACCCTGGGACTAATAGGTTGGGACGGGTAGTAGCATGCAATAAGTAAACGAAATCAATCGCGCTTAAATACCTTAATGGGCCGGTAGGGTAGAATATGGAGATGATGATAATGGTGCGCTAATATCTCGTACGGAAGTGAGTTGCTAGATATTGCACTGACGTGATCCATATTATATTTAACCTTAGGACCCTTCCACTTTATTTATGTGATAGTATGTTTTCTTAAAAAACATTAATGTTTTCCTTCAAAAACCACTTGTGTCTTTTTCTCTTTTTAAAAGCTTTCAACTTAATTTGTATTCCCTATGTGCAGACCTTGTTTGTTCACTCTTACTCTTCTTAAAGTCACAACTAAGCAAGGCCGGGAACTACACTAGTGGATCTTGAGGGGTGCCTAACACCTTCCCCTTGAGATAATCTCAAGCCCTTACCCGAACTCTCGTTTTTCCTTCAAATCCTTTTCTTTTCTCTGAAACGTGTCATAATGCACTATAATCATTAGGTGGCGACTCCTCAAATTTTGTAACCCGGTTCCTCCAAAGAAAATGAGAGTTATTTTGTCCATAATGTCGAAAATCTGATTCACCCTTTAGGGGGTGAAAAAGGGGGAATCGACACCGCATAGTCCATCCTTAGTCTTCACAACTAGCACTGGTGCACTCCAAGGCGATACACTGGGCCTAACAAACCCTTTTGGTAACAACTCCTCCAACTGTTCCTTCAACTCCTTCTGATCCTTAGGAGCCATACGGTACAGCGGGATAGATATAAGGTGAGTGCCAGGAGACAAATCAATATCACGATCTGGAGGCATGCCAGGAAGATCAGAAGGAACAACATCGATGAGCTCAGACTACTGGCAGTAAATCAATCGTCGGGGACTCTGCGGTGGTATCTCAAACATAAACTAAATAAGCCAATCACCCTTTCTCAACCATGTGCTAAGCCTTCAGGAAAGAAATAACCTTGATAGGCATATCAACTGTGGAACCCTTCCACTTCAACCTCGGTAACCCCGACATCGCTAGTGAAACAGTTTTGGCATGGAAATCAAGGATAGCGTGATATGGAGATAGCCAATCCATGCCCAAGATGACCTCAAAATTAATCATGTCAAGCAACAGAAGATCCGCTCTAGTTTTGTAACCACAGAAAGTAACCACACAAGACCGGTGGACCCGATCCACATCCATAGAATCGACCACATAAGTGGACAGATGGACAGGAACACCCAAAGGCTCAGGAAAGATAGCTACGAAACGAGCAAACAAAGATGATACATATGAATAAGTAGACACTGCATCAAATAATACCAATGCATCTCTACCGCTGACGGAAAAAATACCTGTAATGATGATATTTGAGGCCAATGCATCTAGCCTCGCTAGAAGAGCATAAAATCAAGCTGGAGCACCGGTTGTCTGGCCTCCACCTGATTGAGTAGTAGCTGGCTGACCTCTCCGTGCCTGGCCTCCACCCCTGGGACGGCCTCTACCAATCTTCCTTCTACCTCTAGGTGGCTGGGCCGCTGGTGCTAGAGTCATGGTTTGTTTCCCTTGCCGTACAACGTGTAGACAATGTGCCTTAGGCTATCAAACTCATCTAAATTTGTATAAGCAATAATCTAGCAATTAGCTTCCGCGTTTTCAACAAAACTCGCCCAAACTTGTTTATTTCAAACTCTTACCGGTCTTCAATTTTCTAAACCTGCATCTTCTGAAACAGTTTTCAACTTTCTGCCTGAATTTTATTCAAGATCGTTTTTAACTCATCCTTACTTCTAAAGTCATTTCACTTTCTGAACTCTTATTAACAACTCTATTGTATTTTACTTAAACAATTCCACTGATTTTCAAAGCCATCTCTGAACATGTGTAATTTTCAAATTGTTGTTCCAAACTCCTCTGCATTAGGTTCTTAATTAATAATCTGTTCAAAAGTACCTCAATTTCTAACAATTGGGTCCGGCTTGCCTAATGCAGACTTTTTATCGAACTCTGTGTGTTAAACTAATCTGTCCATTAACAGTTTTAATATTAAGACCAAATCCGTAATTGGAAGTCATGCTAAACAACTTGTTGTATGGATTGAGGGGTTTCATGTGCAGCTTTGTGTGTTTGTTTATTACCCTTACGTGTTATCTGTTTTGATTGACGCTTTCGCATTTTTACCTTTAAACTCCATATATGCCTCTACCCCGTTTCCTTTCCCTTTAGGATTAGGAGTCCTAAATACCATGGGACTAATATGTTGGGATGTGTAGTAGCATGCAATAAGTAAACGAAATCAATCGCGCTTAAATACCTTAATGGGTGTGTCACGACCCCAAAACCCGGTCGTGATGGCGCCTAGCACATTGCTAAGCCAGCCTGACCAATCAATATCAACCACGGAGCTAGAAGCTCTCTTTAGCCCATTTAAGCATATTAATTCACGAAATAACAGCGATACATATAACGAAAACGGAAAACCAAGTCCCATAATACATCAACTCCCATAGACCAAGGGTCAAGAGTCATGAGCCTCTACTCTGAACATGAGTGTATAAAGGTTTACAAGATACCAAGTGCGGAAAGAAAAGTCAATACAAAATCAAGAGACAATAAGAAGGAATATCGGGTCCTGCGGACTCTACAGCTACCTCGAATATCCACAAAGGTCGCCTCGCACAGCTACTGGATCACTGTTGAGAGGTACCTGGATCTGCACACAAGGTGCAGGGAGTAAAATGAGTACTGCCAGACTCAGTGGTAATAAACAAGGGTAAGACAACGCAGATAAGAAATCCGCAATAAAGCACTATGTAAAGCTATAATCGGCTACCCTGTCATAGAATCAATCTTCACTGTACCTGTACCAACAAATACCAATAAATAGCATAACAGCTAGCAGATGTAGCTAAATGCAATGCAATGCATGATATGACCACTACGGCGCGTAGCCCGACTCCAATTTTGGGTACCCGTGCTCACTGTGGGGGTTCAGACTCCGGAGGGGCTCCTACAGCCCAAGCACATCTCATAAAGATATTCCTGCGGCGTGCAGTCCGATCCAACATATACCTCGCTGCGGCGCGCAGCCCGATCCACTACTAGTCAGCTAATATGCAGATACAGCCTCGCAGGCTCAAAAATAGTTTTTGAAAACTCTTTTATCATTTTTTTCAGTTGGAACACAGTAATATCAAGTTCCAGAGATTGGAAATTAGCATAATAACAAAATAGCTGCGGACTAGTAGTAAACTAGCATGTCTATATGATAACCATGATAACGATCCTCGCGGGATCCAATAACTGGCTCACGGCCCACATGTATACTCAACCGCCCAAGAAGGGGTTCCTCGGCTCAAGAGTGGCCATTATCACAATATATATATATACAACCATCCGAGAAGGAGGTTCGACGGCTCGAGAATAGCCAATAATACAGTATCAACAGGTCGGACTAATATATAGTCTCCAGTTCATGATCGACCCCGCACTCTCAAGAGTGTGTGTGTCTCGCCGCTATACAGCGTCACAAAGTGGTATACCGGGGTTTCGAACCCGCCGGTCATCACCCACATCTATTACTCACCTCAATACGGCGCGACGACTACTCCGCAATGCCCTTGCCACGAGAATCAAGCTCCGCACGCGTAGAATCCTGATCAAATACAGTAAAAATACAACAATTTAGGCCAATGGGACGACACCTAATCAATACAACTCAATTTACATCAAAATTCCCAAAGTTGTCAAAACCCGACTTTCGGTACGTTTCTCGAAAAATTACGAAAGTCACATATTCGGAACCCTCATCTCAATACGAGTCTAAGGATATCAATTTTACCAAAATCGGACTTCATTTGCCCACTCAAATCCTTGTTTTTCTACAATTTAGGCCTAGGGTTAAAACCCACATCTAATCTCCCATTTACAGAGAATTAACCAAGGATTTCATGTTAAAATGATGTAATTAAGCCACAAAACTTACCTCCAACGAAACCCCGATGATTTCCCAGCAATCTCCCGTCAATTTCTCCTCTTGGAACTCAAAAATGGAGTTTTGGGTTAATGAACCCGTATGTGAAATGTTTCTGGTTATAATTCACTGCCTGGGCCGTTTACACTATGCGATCGCATCCCATCCTTGCGATCGCGTAGAACAAATGATAGCTCGAAATAATTAAGGCTATGCGATCGCACTACCTCTCCGCGATCGCATAGAACATCTCACCCAGGCTCCAAATTACTACTATGCGATCGCAGACCGACCACGCGATCGCATAGAACAATAAGCTTCTTAGGCACCCCGGATCATTTTACCCTATGCGATCGCACAAGTGACCCTGCGATCGCAGAGTGCCAGGTTCCATACCTATGCGATCGCATCTCCTATTACACGATCGCATAGAACAACTCTGGGGCTCACTTCCATCCTTCTATGCGATCGCAATGACCCTATGCGATCGCATAGAGCATCCGTCTGCAACAAAACCAGCAGCCAACAGCAGTTCAAAAATAGAAGAAATGGTCCGTTTGGACCCCCGAAATCAACCCGAGGCCCCCGGGACCCCAACAAAAACCACCAACATACCCCATAACACGTTTCAAACTTGTTCTAATCATAAAAACACCATCCTTAACATCGAAATCACCAATTACACACGGATTCAAGCCTAAATTCCTTAAAACTTTCCGAATTACGCATTCAATCAAAAACCCGACCAAACGACGTCCGAATGACCTGAAATTTTGCAGGCACATCCAAAATCACCTAATGGAGCTACTGCAACTGTCGGAATTCCATTCCGACCCCCGGATCAAAATCTCACCTACCGTTCGGATTTCGCCAAAATTCAACCTTAGCCAATTCAAGCCTATTTCTACACCGGGCCTCCAAATTCAATTCCGATCGCTCCCCTAAGTCACAAATCACCTTCCGGAACTAACCGAATCATCAGAATCCGATTCCGAGTCCTCTAACAAAATAGTCAACTCCGGGTTGACTTTCCTTATTCAAGTCTCTTTCAAAAAGGCTATATGCCTTATTTTCAATCCAATTCACTCCTAACTCACCCGATAGACTTTAACACTGATACAAAAGCATAAAACATACAATTTCAACATAACGGGGTGGTAATTCCCATAACAACGGGCCGGGTCGTTACATTCTCCCCAACTTAAACAATCGCTCGTCCTCGAGCGTACCCAGAGTTGTACAGGAAGCAATTCCATAGCTAAAAGACCTTACCAAGCATATATTCGGGCGATCATACGTCATCCTATCTCACATAAGTCTGACAACACCATATAGCTGAAATCTCACAGACCATCTGAACCATAAACCACATTGCACTTTCCGAAATCATATACCAATTGCTAATCCCATGTCTATATTCACGATACACTAGAATCCACTGCAATAACCCACACTCACCACTCCGGGTGAGATCATATGATGTATCAAACAACCCAATCGCTCGAGACAATAGTCTCTAATCACAATAATTTCTCACGATAACCAAATACCAACTGAAAAACCTTTTTCATTAGATAGAGTCTTGTTCCAACACCTTCATATCATGCCCACGGTAACCGAACTCGCGATATATCGAACCCATCTCTCAGGTCGACCATTCATGAATCCATTTCACTTTTAACTGATACCACCACAGATTTCGGACCCAAATCTCAGTATTATCTTTCTAACCAGCTGAAATCACATATACTCACATTCCTTATTGGCTCCAACGACCATTTCGATTATGACACATTGCACTGGTGATATGACACCTCAACACCGGCCTAAGCTACGATGAGCACAACACAGGCTCCAATAGAGACATCCGAACATACTCAAATCATGACAACTGTCTTCGACAAGAGAGCTGTAATTCAATTCCTCTGTGCCATCATAACATAGAACTGAGATCGCGTCTCGCATTATAGAAAGAGTACCTGAATCCTCCTCGAGAGGTCATAACATCACGTGGCCTTACCACGATTCGTGATTATATCCAAACACTATTACTCATGAAGCACCTCAATTTACCAAGCTCAAAACGGTCAGCCACACATATATTTAGGTCTGAACCCAAGCAATCAATCTCACTCACGGTGAAACAATTAATGTATGCTATTAAATCCTGAAAGGACACAACCGATGTGCCATTCGCCAAGCGATACTCAAAACGGTCTTTTCCTCATAAGCGAGGAAGTATCGTATACCAGGTAGCATATAACTAACTATATTTTCACAATATTCTGTTGCGGCGTGCAACCCGTTCCAACAACATACATGTGGCGGCGTGCCACCCGATCTAGATACCATACCTGTGGCGGCGTGCCACCCGATCCAAGTAACCCTCGTCAAATGAATACGCGTCGAGTCAAGTTGCTCATTATAATAAACATATATCGCCTCAAGTTTGGCCACATGAAACGCATCTGACAACGTTTCTCAATACTGGAACTGAATCAATGGTAGATACTTCTACACTAACATCCGCCACTAAGGTCCAACTGACAAAGCAATGCCTACCAGCCGTCCGCTGGTCCTGTGTACAACTACTCTGTTGGAGCATACTCTGATGTTCTCTGCTACGCAATTTGTGCCATTTTCCGACATAGCCCATATCACATTAGTCTAGACGACCTGGCTTATGTCAACCAGTCTGAAATAAGGTATCATAACCCAAATTCATCATATCAAGCTAAGAGCTAAACGGTGCTAATACACACGATATACAACCACTGCATAGGCGGATTACGAGAACTTCCAGACTCTAACACATGTATTACATATGGATCACTATGCCCGATCCCACACTCCACCGTACGATTACATAACACACATCAAGCATCTATTCATACCTCGAAAGCCATTCGAAAATTTCACTATGCCATCAACAATTCGATCATCACAGCCGATCCGACAAGCGAACACCACTATACCCCTAGATATTATCAGTTTACATTACCTTGTCCCTTTGCACCATATACCCTGCCAAATTACTAGAATAGCAGTACCATTTCCTTAGATCACCAGAAAGATCGATTCTTAAATCACCTGCAGCTGTCCGCGCTGCTCAATAAGTTTAATGACTCCCCATATATTATGAACTGATCTCAAAACCTAGAATATACCATTATCAACTTTCCATAACACATCGCGTATACCATACTAAGATAACATGGAAATTCTTATCCCTTTCCTACGCCGCAAACATCGACGCACTCAACTAGTCAAGGACTTTTATGATCTCATATAGAGAAAACTCATTACACATTCCAAGCTTTGCATACCAACAGGAAATACACTCATTTTTCAAACCACATTAAAACACATCATAAACTCTTTCTCCCAACCACATTGCATAAGTTAAACTGCCAGGACTGAGTCCTTATACACATATTATACCCATATCGGGTTACACGACTGCCAACACTCAAAAGCTTTATTGCACAATATCTACAAGACTCATTACTTCAACCACATACCAGGAATTAGTCGTATTCTTTATCATACCACTGCGGTTTATTAACAAGTTGTTCCATTTACCCAGTTTCCTTTCTGATTCATCTTTGATTTAATATTAGCCACTACCGTAGCACCATAACACATGAACTCATTCCACACGAGACTCGTACATAAGACCACACGGTCTGAGACATATAGGCCACTGAATACTCTCTCAATATTTCCAGAAGGATCACATCCTACAATGCTTTATTTTGAAGAACCTCTTGCGATTTGAATTCGTTATCATTACCTTCCAATACGGATTACATAGAATCCCATCATTCACATAATATAACACAAGTACCGATCTCTTCTAACGAAACCACCATCTTTAGCCACATGCACAAATTTGAGACACCTGACTGTTACAAGTAAAATCTTGAACACCGTAAACAATTCTCGGGCGTCAGTCATCCTTATTCAGCTGTAATTCAACTGTCTTATTGAACAGAACCACTCGTGCCTTATTAGAACTCTGACACTGCAGATCATGATTACATACGGATACTATTAGCTATCACTCTTTTCTATACACCAAGCATTCCTTACCAATATCAGTTCAAAATACCCTAGTATTTCTTCACATCTACGAAGCACCATAACCTTTATCAGAATTTTCCCAACATACTTAGAGACAGAATCAACATAGCACACAATAGTGCAATCGGTTAATCAATAGCAACCTCCCCAACTTAGCTCGAAGCCATTCATCAAAGCACTTTCAACCACTCATATCAGTATTACTCAAGTGATGCCGAAATGTTAGTATGATATTAAACTCAAGTCATTTACAAGCTTCGGCGGAGATTCGAATCATCGGAAATATTAACTCTTTTGCAATTCTTGCATTCATTCACACACAACAGTTACGCCCCCTCTTTAGGTGACAAAATCTTTTCTAAGTCCCGAATTTTCCAAAAATTTCGGCAGAGTTTCCTTTGTAAATTGGCCTATCCACCTGCCAGAGAATCACCAAACCATCCTAGATATACTTCCACAACTCAACAAGATCTCACAATGTATTTCAACAATATTAAATCTCAATACTACACGAATTATATCATCACAATTTATACTTGAACCTGCGATGTATCTGCTCAAATCATAACATATATCGAATACCATTCAATTACACATCAGAATCAACCCACCTATTTTTCCTCAATCTTGTATTTCAGTACAACACCTTCTACCAGGATATACATAGCATAATCATTTCAGTCTTCCTGAGTTTAAACTTGTTCCACTACAAATAAGGCATTATACCTTCCAATTACGAGATATGATAAATAGTCACCACGCCCATAGCTCGGGGCTACACAACAGTTTAGATAAGAGTCGAACAATTAACAACTCATCCATTAGTAAACCTCCATAATACTCTACAGATCGGCACAAGGCCCCAAACATGGCTACTAGCCCAAGTACATAGATATAAGCCCAGTCTTAGTCACTTTACACAGTAATTTATCAATTGGGAAGGATCAAGTCCAAATCCTCAGTCACAATACCACCACGCTCGTCACATGACGCGTATTCCCTCTCAACACAGCACTGTATAGTGCAAAAATACGGAATTTCAAAACCTCAGTACATTATCTATTGCCACCACTCACAAAATCAGCACCTCAATGCTCAAGTCATAAACAAGGTCCAGCCTCAAGTCATCCTGACTGGCCCAACATGAATTCACAGAGATTATATCTCGCCCCTCGTTCGAGGAAATCACAAGCCATAAGGCAATTACATTACCGAGCGCTCGATGCGTACACAGACGTGTGGAAGGAATTTCAAAAATTATATCTCAAGCTGAATCAAGTGCGCACGATAAGAATTCCAAGAAATGTGAAGTGTTTCCTAAAGGTTCGCAGCCTCCCGAGGATAAGTACAGGCGTCCCCGTACCGATCCACAAGACTCTACTAACCGGCTCAAGACTCACGAGGCCTAGTAAACCTAGGCTCTGATACCAACTTGTCACGACCCCAAATCCGGTCGTGATGGCGCCCAGCACATTGCTAAGCCAGCCTGACCAATCAATATCAACCACGGAGCTAGAAGCTCTCTTTAGCCCATTTAAGCATATTAATTCACGAAATAACAACGATACATATAACGAAAACGGAAAACCAAGTCCCATAATACATCAACTCCCATAGACCAAGGGTCAAGAGTCATGAGCCTCTACCGAACATGAGTGTATAAAGGTTTACAAGATACCAAGTGCGGAAAGAAAAGTCAATACAAAATCAAGAGACAATAAGAAGGAATATCGGGTCCTGCGGACTCTGCACCTACCTCGAATATCCACAAACGTCGCCTCGCACGACTACTGGATCACTGCTGAGAGGTACTCGGATCCGCACACAAGGTGCGAGGAGTAAAATGAGTACTCTGCCGGACTCGGTGGTAATAAACAAGGGTAAGACAGCAGCAGATAAGAAATCCGCAATAAAGCACTATGTAAAGCTATAATCAGCTACTCTGTCATAGAATCAATCTTCACTGTACCTCTGTACCAACAAATACCAATAAATAGCATAACATCTAGCAGATGTAGCTAAATGCAATGCAATGCATGATATGACCAGCTACGGCGCGTAGCCCGACTCCAATTTTGGGTACCCGTGCTCACCGTGGGGGTTCAGACTCCGGAGGGGCTCCTACAGCCCAAGCACATCTCATAGAGATATTCCCGCGGCGTGCAGTCCGATCCAACATATATCTCGCTGCGGCGCGCAGCCCGATCCACTACTAGTCAGCTAATATGCAGATACAGCCTCGCAGGCTCAAAAATAGTTTTTGAAAACTCTTTTATCATTTTTTTTCAGTTGGAACACAGTAATATCAAGTTCCGGAGATTGGAAATTAGCATAATAACAAAATAGCTGCGGACTAGTAGTAAACTAGCATGTCTATATGATAAGACAATAACGATCCTCGCGGGATCCAATAACTGGCTCACGGCCCACATGTATAATCAACCGCCCGAGAAGGGGGTTCCTCGGCTCAAGAGTGGCCATTATCACAATATATATATATACAACCATCCGAGAAGGAGGTTCGACGGCTCTAGAATAGCCAATAATACAGTATCGACAGGTTAGACTAATATATATAGTCTCCAGTTCATGATCGACCCCGCACTCTCAAGAGTGTGTGTGTCTCGCCGCTATACAGCGTCACAAAGTGGTATACCGGGGTTTCGAACCCGCCGGTCATCACCCACATCTATTACTCACCTCAATACGGCGCGACGACTACTCCGCAATGCCCTTGCCACGAGAATCAAGCTCCGCACGCGTAGAATATGATCAAATACAGTAAACATACAACAATTTAGGCCAATGGGACGACACCCAATCAATACAACTCAATTTACATCAATTCCCAAAGTTGTCAAAACCCGACTTTCGGTACGTTTCTCGAAAAATTACGAAAGTCACATATTCGGAACCCTCATCTCAATACGAGTCTAAGCATATCAATTTTACCAAAATAGGACTCCATTTGCCCACTCAAATCCTTGTTTTTCTACAATTTAGGCCTAGGGTTAAAACCCACATCTAATCTCCCATTTACAGAGAATTAACCAAGGATTTCATGTTAAAATGATGTAATTAAGCCACAAAACTTACCTCCAACGAAACCCCGATGATTTCCCAGCAATCTCCCATCAATTTCTCCTCTTGGAACTCAAAAATGGAGTTTTGGGTTAATGAACCCGTATGTGAAATGTTTCTGGTTATAATTCACTGCCTGGGCCGTTTACACTATGCGATCGCATCCCATCCTCGCGATCGCGTAGAACAAATGATAGCTCGAAATAATTAAGGCTATGCGATCGCACTACCTCTCCGCGATCGCATAGAACATCTCACCCAGGCTCCAAATTACTACTATGCGATCGCAGACCGACCACGCGATCGCATAGAACAATAAGCTTCTTAGGCACCCCGGATCATTTTACCCTATGCGATCGCACAAGTTACCCTGCGATCGCAGAGTGCCAGGTTCCATACCTATGCGATCGCATCTCCTATTACGCGATCGCATAGAACAACTCCGGGGCTCACTTCCATCCTTCTATGCGATCGCAATGACCCTATGCGATCGCATAGAGCATCCATCTGCAACAAAACCAGCAGCCAACAGCAGTTCAAAAATAGAAGAAATGGTCCGTTTGGACCCCCGAAATCAACCCGAGGCCCCCGGGACCCCAACGAAAACCACCAACATACCCCATAACACGTTTCAAACTTGTTCTAATCATAAAAACACCATCCTTAACATCGAAATCACCAATTACACACGGATTCAAGCCTAAATTCCTTAAAACTTTCCGAATTACGCATTCAATCAAAAACCCGACCAAACGACGTCCGAATGACCTGAAATTTTGCAGGCACATCCAAAATCACCTAACGGAGCTATCGCAACTGTCGGAATTCCATTCCGACCCCCGGATCAAAATCTCACCTACCGTTCGGATTTCGCCAAAATTCAACCTTAGCCAATTCAAGCCTATTTCTACACCGGGCCTCCAAATTCAATTCCGATTGCTCCCCTAAGTCACAAATCACCTTCCGGAACTAACCAAATCATCAGAATCCGATTCCGAGTCCTCTAACAAAATAGTCAACTCCGGGTTGACTTTCCTTATTCAAGTCTCTTTCAAAAAGGCTATATGCCTTATTTTCAATCCAATTCACTCCTAACTCACCCGATAGACTTTAACACTGATACAAAAGCATAAAACATACAATTTCAACATAACGGGGTGGTAATTCCCGTAACGACGGGCCGGGTCGTTACAGGGTAGGTAGGGTAGAATATGGAGATGATGATAATGGTGCACTAATATCTCGTACGGGAGTGACTTGCTGGATATTGCACTGACGTGATCCATATTATATTTAAACCTAGGACCCTTCATCTTTATTTATGTGATAGGATGTTTTCTTAAAAAACATTTATGTTTTCCTTCCAAAACCATTTGTGTCTTTTTCTCTTTTCTTAAGCTTTCAACTTAATTTGTATTCTATGTGCAGACCTTGGTTGTTTACTCTTAATCTTCTTAAAGTCACTACTAAGCAAGGCCGGGAACCACACTAGTGGATCTTGTGGGGTTCCTAAGACCTTCCCCTCGAGATAATCTCAAGCCCTTACCCGAACTCTGGTTTTTCCTTCAAATCCTTTTCTTTTCTCTAAAAAGTGTCATAATGCACTATAATCATTAGGTGGCGACTCTTCAAATTCCGTAACCCGGTTCCTCCAAAGAGAATGAGAGTTATTTTGTCCATAATGTGAAAAACCTGATTTCGCCCTTTAGGTGGGTGAAAAAGGGGGCATCGACACCGCATAGTCCATCCTTAATCTTCACAAATAGCAATGGTGAACCCTAAGGCGATACACTTGTCCTAACAAACCCTTTTGCTAATAAATCCTCCAACTGTTCCTTCAGCTCCTTCTGATCCTTATGAGCCATACGGTACATCGGGATAGATATAAGGTGATTGCCTGGAGACAAATCAATATCCCGATCTGGAGGCATGCCAGGAAGATCAGAAGGAAAAGCATCGGTGAGCTCAGACTACTCGCAGTAAATCAATCGTCGGGGACTCTGCGGTGGTATCTCGAACATAAGCTAAATAAGCCAATCACCTTTTCTCAACCATGTGCTAAGCCTTCAGGAAAGAAATAACCTTGATAGGCGTATCAACTGTGGAAACCTTCCACTCCAACCTCGGTAACCCCGACATCGCTAGTGAAACACTCTTGGCGTGGAAATCAAGGATAGCGTGATATGGAGATAGCCAATCCATGCCCAAGATGACCTCAAAATCAATAATGTCAAGCAACAGAAGATTCGCTCTAGTTTTGTATCCACAGAAAGTAACCACACAAGACCGGTGGACCCGATCCACATCCATAGAATCGACCACAAGAGTGGACAGATGGACATGAACACCCAAAGGCTCAGGAAAGATAGCTACGAAATGAGCAAACAGAGATGATACATATGAATAACTAGACCCTAGATCAAATAATACCAATGCATCTTTACCGCTGACGGAAATAATACCTGTAATGATGACATCTGAGGCCAATGCATCTAGTCTGGTGTGACGACCCAAAGGGTCATCACTTATTTAATTAATCATCGAGCTTCTGAGGCATTGAAAACCTCATTCTATGTTGCCTCGATTTGCGTGCACAGTCCGGGCACAAATCTGAAAAATATTTATGTTGAAATATGTGAAATATGTGAAAAAGTAGAAGAATTTTGATATTAATATTGATATGGTTGACTTTGGTCAACATTTTTGGTAAACGGACCCGGATCCGTGATTTGACTCTTTCAGAAAATCCGTAGAAAAATATGGAACTTGGGCATATGTCCGGAATTGAAATCCGAGGTCTAGAACCCCGGTAAAAGAATTTTTCTGTTAAATTGTTTTCCGAAAATGTTTAAGGAAAATGAAACTGAATTTTGATTAAAAGGTACTGGTATCGGGCTCGTATTTTGGTTCCGACGCCCGGTACAGGTCATATATATTGGTTAAGCGCTTCCTGTAAAGTTTGGTTGAAAACGGACGTCGTTTGACGTGTTTCGGCCTTAAATTGGAAATTTTGGAAATTATGAAATTTTAAAGAATTCTTGAGTTTTTAGGCTCAATTCATTGATTTTGATGTTATTTTAGCGATTTGATCGCGCGAACAAGTTCGTATGATGTTTTTGAGTTAGTGTGCATATTTGGTTTGAATCCCCGAGGGCTCGGGTGAGTTTCGGATAGGTAACGGGATGGTTTTGAACTTGAAATTGCAGCAGAAACTCCGCAATTTTTGCACAGAGATTTTCTTCTATGCGATCGCATAGGTGAGGCTGCGATCGCATAGAGCAAAGATTAGAGGTCCCAAAAATCCTTCCGTGCGATCGCAATAGAGCCCATGCGATCGCATAACTTCCACTTTTCCTCCTATGCGATCGCATACTATCCTTCGCGATCGCATAGAGTAAGACCGAGGCCCAGAATTTCCTTCTATGCGATCGCGTACCATTCCCTGCGATCGCATAGAGTAATTTCAGTTCATCCATTTCCTTCTATGCGATCGCATAGGACCTCCGCGATCGCACAGAGTAATTTTGTTGTCCCCATTTTCCTTCTATGCGATCGCATCACAGGCCCTGCGATCGCATAGAGTAAATTTTCGCCCAGTGAATTTAAGACAGAAAACAGAACAGAAACGGGATAAAAATCCCATTTCTGTTCAACTCTCTTCTCCACAGCATTCTAGGCGATTTTTGAGGCATTTCTTCATCAAAGTTCATTGGGTAAGTATTGTTAACTCGTTTTCTTCATTTTTCATCAACATCAATCAAATCCTTAGGCTTAAACATGTATAAATTGGTTGAAAATTTGAGAAATGGGTATAGTTAGGGCTTTCAAAGAATTTGCGATTTAGACCTCGTTTTGGAGTCGAACTTAAGAACAAATTGTATATTTGAACTCATGGAAGATTGGGTGAACTTGTTTTGGTTCGAAACTTGAGTTTCGATTATGTGGGCCCGGGGTCGGTTTTTACTATTCCGGGGCAGAATGTTGTAAAAACCATATTTAGCAATATGAACTAGTTTGTTAAGTAGAATTGATGATATTAAATCAATTGTGTATAGATACGATTGGATTGGAGTCAAATTCAAAAGGAAAAGGCATTGCTACGGATTGAATCGTTCGTAAAATTTCGAGGTAAGTGTTTGTTCTATCCTAGCTTGAGGGAATAGGATTATGTGTTATGTGTTATGTGATCGAGTGCGGTGTATGGGCTGTGGTGACGAGCATCCATACACTGGCGTCTAGTATGACCGTGAGTCGTTGAAAAATGATTATTTGAGATATATTACAGATGAATTGTTATTGTTCTTCCTTGTTGGGACTTGTTGTGAAGAAAATTATTGATTGCCCTTGATGGGACGGTTTATGAATTATTGTTTCTTTCTTTGCCCTTAACTCTGTGATTGTTATTTGGGTGAGGAAGAGAGATAATGCACGAAGGGTGATGCCGTGCCATGTTTATTTATTTATGCATGAAGGTTAATGCCGTGCCATGTTTATTATTGATTATGCACGAAGGATCATGCCGTGCCATGCCTATTATTGATTATGCACGAAGGATCATGCCGTGTCCTATTATTGATTATGCACGAAGGATCATGCCGTGCCCTGTTATTGAACCATGTACGAAGGATCATGCCGTACTATGGATGTGAGGATGAGAGTAAAAGCACGAAGGGTGATGCCGTGTACTTTATTTGTTTATTTGGTAAGGATGAGAGTAAAAGCACGAAGGGTGATGCCGTGCAACTGTTTGCTATTTCTTGAATTGATATTACTTGTGTTTACATTACACTTTGTCTTTCCTTGTGAAATTATTAACTGTGGTTAATTGTTGAATTCTTTAAGATATTCCTTATTGTGTTAATACTTGATTATTTCTTGTTATCTTGTGGTACACATATATATATTGAATTGCACAGGTTCATGTGGGTGTCTGGTCCTAGGCTTGTCACTACTTCGCCGGGATAGGCTAGGCACTTACCAGCACATGGGGTCGGTTGTGCTTGATGCTACACTTCTGTGCGTTTTTGCACAGGTCCAGGTTACGATCAGGAGCAGCAGCAGCAGCAGTAAATAGATTGCGTGGGAGTTGATCACATTTGAGACCGAGGTAGCTTGCAGACGTCCGCAGGCCCGGCGTCTCTTTCTTTATTTATGTTAATAGTTGTAGTCTCATTGTTCCGAGACAAATAGAATTATGTTATATTTCCTTCAGACTTTTATGTGTAGTATTCCATAGTAGTTTGTGAGTTGGTGACTCCAAGTCTTGGGTAGAAGATTTCAGTATGATTTTACCTTGTGATTTGTTATTTCCATTTCGATAAAGTATTCCGCATTTATTTAATTAAAATTGTGTTAAAAACAGGATAGTATGAATACGGTGGCTTGCCTAGCTACCACGAGTAGGCGCCATCACGATCCCGATATTGGGGGAAAAATCCGGGTCGTGACAGTATTTTGGTTTGCTTGTTTGTATTTGAACCATTTCGCGAACAAGCTTAGTAGAGTTTGAGAGGTAGGTACGGAGACGTCCGTGCTTGTCCTCCCGAGTCTATTGAGTTAGGAAAGAGTCTCTCATTTGTTCTTTCTTATCGTGCGAATTTGTTCTTCAAAGTGTTAAGTTAAATTTCCACTCTTGTCTTCCCACGAATGGCGTAGTCACGTACCGCTTATCCAGCCGAACAATGGCACGGACTGGTGATAGATCAACTATTCCTTCAAAAGTTTTACGGAGGACAAGTTTCACCAAAGTCTTCGCTGCCACCTTCAGCGGTGCATCTTTTGAGAACCCACGAGATTGTGCTTGACAGTTCTTATGAGGAATTACAGAAAGTGGGAATAGTCGAATGCGAGGAGTTCATTTTACTGTGCTACGGAAGGCACACAGAAGTAGTGGGAAGATAATGTATTTACCGCACAAGTTATGGTCCCAACGGAAGACGCAATTATATCGGGAGATCACCTAATAAATCGTGTTGGGTTTCAACGGACCTTGACGTCCGGTCGATGTGTTGGAGTTGTGAAGGACAAATATGATGAGTTATTGGAATGTATATATATGGTATGGAAATGTCCTCCAAATAATTTATACATGTTTAAGGTTGGTTCTTTTCATGGGGTAAGGATCGCCCCCAGAGAATGACGAAGAGTATATGAGTAAATGGGGTAGCTCAGCAGTGTTAAGAATTGGCCGTCAATGTTTGTGACAAGCCTACGAAGAGGGCAAGCCGGCCAACGCAACGCTATTTACTAAACTCTATTTTAAGAAAATGTTCCGAAGATGTCACCCCCGAGATTCTCTGCAATATGTAGTATGTGTGATCTGAACGGTTGTACCAAGTCACAATGACTGTGTTCGAATATATATTGTCATGAACAACAAGTTAACTGAGCCTTAAAGGAATTGCCGTGAATGTGGAATTTTTGGAGAAATATAATTTTAGGAAAGCACTCAGGCTACACGCTCCATTGCAGTTAATATTTATCCTACATGGCCAGCCAGATGTATAGGTCAGGATGTTAGAGGTGGAGGTGAAAATCCTAGAGGTGGAGACCTAACCATTGATATACTTTTTATGGTATGAGGGAGGTCATTACACCAGATGGTGTCATCACGTGTATAATTCAGATTGTTATAAACAGAATAATTTTCCCTTAATTTGATTTGGTTTTTGAAAGAAAATTTAGGCGAGTCTGTTTAACATGCTCCATTCATGAGCGAGCATCGTAATCATACTACTTAGGGAAATACTCCCGTTGAGATATTACATGAGGATAGACATCCCTATTATTAGGTGTTAGTTACTAAATATCCATGAGACTAAGAGTGACTTTATATTACTTATTACAGTATGTTTTGATATAATTCTCGGAATAACTAATTTTAATCGTTAATTGTGTGCCCTATCGGTATGAGGGTTCATTTTATGTCGTGATTATCTTTGACGGACAATTATTGAAAGGAAGAAAGAAAGGAAATGAAAAATTTCAGATTATATGATGTGCAAGCACCGTGATTCAGAGTTGAGGATGAGATCCTCCAATTTTTGGCATAATGTGAAATATTTCTAAGCCGAGCTTCAAGCTGCGGTGGATATCATATGAGGACCGGGTCCTGGTAGTAAGAGTTTATGTGTTTAAAATTCTTCTTTTATGAATTAATACTTTCGTATCGCATTCGTAAATAAGAGTCATGTCCGTTAGGACTATTTGACAATTCTTGTATAGTTTCTATTCATATTAGCCATTTCTATTTTGAAACCGTTGAGCTTAGCCTTTGAGACGAGCACCAGGTAAGGATAAATATGACGCATTAATTCGGGAAAATAATCACGAGGTCACCATACCTCATTCTGAGTAAAGTGGGATTTGTAGAATAAGGTATTTGATAACAGGGTTAATTGACAATGTTGTAATTTAAGAATAACTCTTATGGCCAGACTTCAGAGTCATGGATATGTGCATACGCATGAGTGTGTTCGTGCCTTATTTAGACTTGTTCGTTGTAGTCTTCATTGTTTCCATATTGACATACTCCTGCAGTCATGAGGAGCATGCGCAACATCTCGGAGTGACTTTGCAGACTCTGAAAGATAGCCAACTATATGCAAAAATTTTGAAGTGTGAATTTTGGCTAAGTTCAGTTGCATTCCTGGGTCATATTGTGACGGCAGCAGGTATTTAGGTTGATCCGAAGAAGATTGAGGCAGTCAAGGACTGACCTAGACTAACATCAGCCACAGAGATTTGGAGTTTCTTGGGATTAGCGGGTTATTATCGGCGAGGGTTTTCATCTATTGCAACCCCACTGACCAGATTGACACAGAAAGGTGTTCAATTTGAATAGTCAGATGAATGTGAGGCGAGCTTTCAAAAGCTCAAGACAGCCATGACTACAACACCGGTATTGATTTTACCCACAAGTGCGGGACCTTATACTGATTATTGTGATGCTTTCCGTATTGGGCTTGGTGCAGTGTTAATGCAGGATGGCAAGGTTATTGCCTATGCTTCGAGGCAGTTGAAGATGGATGAAAAGAATTACCCAGTGCATGATCTAGAATTTGCGGCGATTATTCACGCATTGAAGATCCGGAGGCATTATTTGTATGGTGTAGTATGTGAAGTATACACCGATCATAAGAGTCTTCAGTATTTGTTTAAACAAAAGAGTTGAATTTGAGGCAGAGAAGGTGGCCGGTATTGCAGAAAGATTATGATGTTACCTTTTTATATCATCAGGGAAAAAGCAAACGTGGTGGCTGACGCTTTGAGTAGGAAGTCAGCCAGTATGGGCAGTCTTGTTTATATTCCAGTCAGTCAGAGACCATTAGCTCTAGATGTCCAGGCCTTAGCCAACCGGTTCGTGAGATTAGACATTTCTGAACCTAGCAGGGTGTTAGCCTGCACAGTCGCTCGTTCTTCTTTATTAGGGCGTATCCGTGAGAGGCAATTTGATGATCCTCATTTGCGTGAGTTGAGGGATACAGTACAGCGGGGAGGTGCCACACAGGTGAATCTAGATGATGATGGGGTATTGAAATTGCAGGGTAGAGTTTGTGTGCCCAATATCGAAGGGATTCGAAAGTTGATCTTAGCAGAGGCCCACAGTTCGCGGTATTCTATTCATCCAGGCGCCGCGAAGATGTACCAGGACTTACAGCAACACTATTGGTGGCACAGAATGAAGAAAGATATCGTTGCGTATGTCGCTCGGTGTCTAAATTGTCAGCAGGTGAAATATGAGCACCAGAGACCTGGTGGTGTATTCCAGAGGGTTGAAATTCCCGAGTGGAAATGGGAGCGGATCACTATGGACTTCGTTACTGGACTTCCTTTGACTCGGAGAAAATTTGATGCTATTTGGGTCATTGTTGATAGGCTGACCAAGTCAGCACACTTTATTCCAGTATCTGTCTCCTACTCGTCGGAGAGGTTAGCGGAGGTTTACATTAGGGAGATTGTTCATCTTCATGGGGTGCCAGTATCTATTATCTCTGATCGGGGTACGCAGTTTACCACGCGGTTCTGGAGAGCGGTCCAGCAGGAATTAGGCACCCAGGTTCAACTGAGTACAACATTTCATCCTCAGACGAATGGCCAGTCCGAGAGGACTATTCAGATTCTAGAGGACATGCTTCGAGCCTGTGTTATTGATTTCGGAGGCTCGTGGGATCAGTTTCTACCATTAGCAGAGTTCGCCTACAATAACAGCTACCAATCTAGCATCCAGATGGCTCCGTACGAGGCGTTGTATGGTAGGCGATGTCGATCACCAGTTGGATGGTTTGAACCGGGAGAGGCTCGGTTGTTAGGTACAGACTTAGTTCAGGAGGCCTTGGATAAGGTCAAGACTATTCAGGAGAGATTGCGTTCAGCTCAGTCTAGGCAAAAGACTTATGCGGATCGTAAGGTTCGAGATGTAGATTTCATGGTTGGTGAACGAGTATTGCTCCGAGTGTCGCCTATGAAGGGCGTGATGAGGTTTGGGAAGAAGGGCAAGCTCAGCCCTAGGTATATTGGTCCATTTGAGATTCTAGACAGAGTGGGAGGGGTGGCTTACGGATTAGCTTTGCCGCCTAGCTTATCAGCCGTGCATCCAGTTTTTCATGTATCTATGCTTCGGAGATACCACGGCGATCCCACACATGTGTTAGACTTCAGTAATGTCCAATTGGACAATGATCTATCTTACGAGGAGGAGCCGGTAGCCATTCTAGACCGGCGACAGTTGAGGTCGAAGAGTTATCCTTCTGTGCGTGTTCAGTGGAGAGGCCAGCCTCCTGAGGCATCGACCTGGGAGTCCGAGTCTGATATGCGGAGCCGTTACCCACACTTGTTTCCTGACTCGGTACTTCTTTCTTTTGTCCGTTCGAGGACGAACGGTTGTTTTAGAGGTGGAGATTGTGACGACCCAAAGGGTCATCACTTATTTAATTAATCATTTCAAGCTTCTGAGGCATTGAAAACCTCATTCTATGTTGCCTCGATTTGCGTGCACAGTCCGGCACAAAGCTGAAAAATATTTATGTTGAAATATGTGAAATATGTGAAAAAGTAGAAGAATTTTGATATTAATATTGATATGGTTGACTTTGGTCAACATTTTTGGTAAACGGATCCGGATCCGTGATTTGACTATTTCAGAAAATCCGTAGAAAAATATGGAACTTGGGCATATGTCCGGAATTGAAATCCGAGGTCTAGAACCCCGGTAAAAGAATTTTTCTGTTAAATTGTTTTCCGAAAATGTTTAAGGAAAATGAAACTGAATTTTGATTAAAAGGTACTGGTATCGGGCTCGTATTTTGGTTCCGACGCCCGGTACAGGTCATATATATTGGTTAAGCGCTTCCTGTAAAGTTTGGTTGAAAACGGACGTCGTTTGACGTGTTTCGGCCTTAAATTGGAAATTTTGGAAATTATGAAATTTTAAAGAATTCTTGAGTTTTTAGGCTCAATTCATTGATTTTGATGTTATTTTAGCGATTTGATCGCGCGAACAAGTTCGTATGATGTTTTTGAGTTAGTGTGCATATTTGGTTTGAATCCCCGAGGGCTCGGGTGAGTTTCGGATAGGTAACGGGATGGTTTTGAACTTGAAATTGCAGCAGAAACTCCGCAATTTTTGCACAGAGATTTTCTTCTATGCGATCGCATAGGTGAGGCTGCGATCGCATAGAGCAAAGATTAGAGGTCCCAAAAATCCTTCTGTGCGATCGCAATAGAGCCTATGCGATCGCATAACTTCCACTTTTCCTCCTATGCGATCGCATACTATCCTTCGCGATCGCATAGAGTAAGACTGAGGCCCAGAATTTCCTTCTATGCGATCGCGTACCATTCCCTGCGATCGCATAGAGTAATTTCAGTTCATCCATTTTCTTCTATGCGATCGCATAAGACCTCCGCGATCGCATAGAGTAATTTTGCTGTCCCCATTTTTCTTCTATGCGATCGCATCACAGGCCCTGCGATCGCATAGAGTAAATTTTCGCCCAGTGAATTTAAGACAGAAAACAGAACAGAAACGGGATAAAAATCCCATTTCTGTTCAACTCTCTTCTCCACAGCATTCTAGGCGATTCTTGAGGCATTTCTTCATCAAAGTTCATTGGGTAAGTATTGTTAACTCGTTTTCTTCATTTTTCATCAACATCAATCAAATCCTTAGGCTTAAACATGTATAAATTGGTTGAAAATTTGAGAAATGGGTATAGTTAGGGCTTTCAAAGAATTTGCGATTTAGACCTCGTTTTGGAGTCGAACTTAAGAACAAATTGTATATTTGAACTCATGGAAGATTGGGTGAACTTGTTTTGGTTCGAAACTTGAGTTTCGATTATGTGGGCCCGGGGTCGGTTTTTACTATTTCGGGCAGAATGTTGTAAAAACCATATTTAGCAATATGAACTAGTTTGTTAAGTAGAATTGATGATATTAAATCAATTGTGTATAGATACGATTGGATTGGAGTCAAATTCAAAAGGAAAAGGCATTGCTACGGATTGAATCGTTCGTAAACTTTCGAGGTAAGTGTTTGTTCTATCCTAGCTTGAGGGAATAGGATTATGTGTTATGTGTTATGTGATCGAGTGCGGTGTATGGTCTGTGGTGACGAGCATCCATACACTGGCGTCTAGTATGACCGTGAGTCGTTGGAAAATGATTATTTGAGATATATTACAGATGAATTGTTATTGTTCTTCCTTGTTGGGACTTGTTGTGAAGAAAATTATTGATTGCCCTTGATGGGACGGTTTATGAATTATTGTTTCTTTCTTTGCCCTTAACTTGTGATTGTTATTTGGGTGAGGAAGAGAGATAATGCGCGAAGGGTGATGCCGTGCCATGATTATTTATTTATGCACGAAGGTTAATGCCGTGCCATGTTTATTATTGATTATGCACGAAGGATCATGCCGTGCCATGCCTATTATTGATTATGCACGAAGGATCATGCCGTGCCCTATTATTGATTATGCACGAAGGATCATGTCGTGCCCCGTTATTGAACCATGTACGAAGGATCATGCCGTACTATGGATGTGAGGATGAGAGTAAAAGCACGAAGGGTGATGCCGTGTACTTTATTTGTTTATTTGGTGAGGATGAGAGTAAAAGCACGAAGCGTGATGCCGTGCAACTGTTTGCTATTTCTTGAATTGATATTACTTGTGTTTACATTACACTTTGTTTTTCCTTGTGAAATTATTAACTGTGGTTAATTGTTGAATTCTTTAAGATATTCCTTATTGTGTTAATACTTGATTATTTCTTGTTATCTTGTGGTACACATATATATATTGAATTGCACAGGTTGATGTGGGTGTCTTGTCCTAGGCTTGTCACTACTTCGCCGGGATAGGCCAGGCACTTACCAAGCACATGGGGTCGGTTGTGCTGATGCTACACTTCTGTGCGTTTTTGCACAGGTCCAGGTTACGATCAGGAGCAGCAGCAGCAGTGAATAGATTGCGTGGGAGTTGATCACATTTGAGACCGAGGTAGCTTGCAGACGTCCGCAGGCCCGGCGTCTCTTTCTTTATTTATGTTAATAGTTGTAGTCTCATTGTTCCGAGACAAACATAATTATGTTATATTTCCTTCAGACTTTTATGTGTAGTATTCCATAGTAGTTTGTGAGTTGGTGACTCCAAGTCTTGGGTAGAGGATTTCGGTATGATTTTACCTTGTGATTTGTTATTTCCATTTCGATAAAGTATTCCACATTTATTTAATTAAAATTGTGTTAAAAACAGGATAGTATGAATACAGTGGCTTGCCTAGCTACCACGAGTAGGCGCCATCACGATCCCGATATTGGGGGAAAATCCGGGTCGTGACATCTGGCTAGAAGAGCATAAAATCAAGCTGGAGCACCAGTTGTCTAGCCTCCACCTGATTGAATTGTAGATGGCTACTAACCTTTCCCTGCCTGGCCTCCACCCCTGGGACGACCTCTACCAGTCTTCCCTCTACCTCTAGGTGGCTTGTCCGTTGGTGTTGGAGTCATGGTTTGTTGCCCCTGCCGTACTACGTGTAGACAATCTGCCTTAGGCTATCAAACTTATCTAAATTTGTATAAGCAATTATCTGGAAATTAGCTTCCGCGTTTTCAAAAAAACTCGCCCAAACTTGTTTATTTCAAACTCTTACCGGTCTTAAATTTTCTAAACCTGCATCTTCTGAAATAGTTTTCATTCTGCCTGAATTTTATTCTATATAGTTTTTAACTCATCCTTACTTCCAAAGCCATTTCACTTTCTGAACTCTTATTTACAACTCTACTGTATTTTACTTAAACAATTCCACTGATTTTCAAAGCCATCTCTGAACTTGTGTAATTTTCAAATTGTTTTTCCAAACTCCTCTGCATTAGGTTCTTAATCAATAATTTATTTAAAAGAACCTCAATTTCTAACAATTGGGTACGATTTGCCTAATGCAGACTTTTAATCCAACTCTATGTGTTAAACTAATCTGTCCATTAACAGTTTTAATATTAAGACCAAATCAATAATTGGAAGTCATGCTAAACTACTTGTTGTATGGATTGAGGGGTTTGATGTGCAGCTTTGTGTGTTTGTTTATTACCCTTACGTGCTATCTGTTTTGATTGACGCTTTAGCATTTTTATCTTTAAACTCCATGTATGGCTCTACCCGTTTTCCTTTCCCTTTAGGATTAGGAGTCCTAAATACCCTGGGACTAATAGGTTGGGACAGGTAGTAGCATGCAATAAGTAAACGAAATCAATCGCGCTTAAATACCTTAATGGGTGGGTAGGGTGGAATATGGAGATGATGATAATGGTGCGCTAATATCTTGTGCGTGGAGTGACTTGCTGGATATAACACTGATGTAATCCATATTATATTTAACCCTAGGACCCTTCCTCTTTATTTATGTGATAGGCTGTTTTCTTAAAAAACATTTATGTTTTCCTTCCAAAACCACTTGTGTCTTTTTCTCCTTTTTAAAGCTTTCAACTTAATTTGTATTCCCTATGTGCAAACCTTGTTTATTTACTCTTACTCTTCTTAAAGTCACAACTAAGCAAGGTCGGGAACCACACTAGTGGATCTTGAGGGGTTCCTAACACATTCCCCTCGAGATAATCTGAAGCCCTTACCCGAACTCTGGTTTTTCCTTCAAATCCTTTTCTTTTCTCTAAAAAGTGTCATAACGCACTATAATCATTAGGTGGCGACTTTTCAAATTTCGTAACCCGGTTCCTCCAAAGAGAATGAGAGTTATTTTGTCCATAATGTTGAAAACCTGATTCCACCATTTTGGAGGTGAATAAGGGGGCATCGACACCGCATAGTCTATCCTTAATCTTCACAAATAGCACCGGTGCACCTCAAGGCGATACACTGGGCCTAACAAACCCTTTTGCTAACAACTCCTCCAACTATTCCTTCAGCTCCTTCTGATCCTTAGGAGCCATACGGTATGGCGGGATATATATAAGGTGAGTGCTTGGAGACAAATCAATATCACTATCTGGAGGCATGCTAGGAAGATCAGAAGGAAAAACATCGGTGAGCTCAGACTACTGGCAGTAAATCAATCATCTGGGACTCTGCGGTGGTATCTCGAACATAAGCTAAATATGCCAATCACCCTTTCTCAACCATGTGCCAAGCCTTCAAGAAAGAAATAACCTTGATAGGCGTATCAACTGTGGAACTCTTCCACTCTAACCTTGGTAACCCCGACATCGCTAGTGAAACAGTCTTGGCATGGAAATGAAGGATAGCGTGATAGGGAGATAGCTAATTCATGCCCAAGATGACCTCAAAATCAATAATGTCAAGCAACATAAGATCCGCTCTAGTTTTGTAACCACAGAAAGTAACCACACAAGATCGGTGGACCCAATCCACATCCATAGAATCGACCACAGGAGTGGACAGATGGACAGGAACACCCAAAGGCTTAGGTAATATAGCTTCGAAATGAGCAAACAGAGATGGTACATATGAATAAGTAGACCCTGGATCAAATAATACCAATGCATCACTACCGCTGATGGAAATAATACCTGTAATGATGACATCTGAGGCCAGTGCATCTAGCCTGGCTAGAGTAGCATAAAATCAAGCTGGAGCACCGGTAGTCTGGCCTCTACCTGATTGAGTAGTAGCTGGCTGACCTCTCCCTGCCTGGCCTCCACCCCTGGGACGACCTCTACCAGTCTTCCCTCCACCTCTAGGTGGCTAGGCCGCTGGTGCTGGAGTCATGGCTTGTTGCCCATGCCGTACAGCCTTTCCCCTAAGCCTGGGGTAGTATATCCTCAGGTGGCCCGTGTCCCTGCACTCTAAACAACATGATGCAGTGACCTACTATCCGGATGGCTGACTCTGAATAATAGAAGATCCACTAGAAGAAGCCTGAATAGCTATTAGGCGGTATGAACTCTCCGGTATAGCACTGAAATAAGAACTGGAAGAGTCCAGAGGACCTGTATACCTACTAGATGAACCCTGAATAACTGGCGGAAGATATGAACTCTTTGGAATGGCGATAAAACAGCAGTGAGCTGGAGCATCCCGAGCAGGTGGTGGTGCTAAAATTGGGGGCCTACTGGGCTGACCCCTCCCAATGTGACCTCTACCCCTTGCTGGGGCACCTCTGAACTCTACTAAGAATCTGGCCTTCTTATCCTACCGCATCTTCTCTCTACCCCTCATATGGTAACCCTCAATCCTATGAGAAATCTCAAGTACTAGCTGATACCTAGTACCCATCTCTACCTCTTGGGCCATACCCAACCGGATAGTGAGGTGTAACCACGCAGTGAGTCTCCGTACTCTCTCTGCCTCTGTGGGAAGTATCATAAGTGCATGGCCAGACAACTCAGAGAACCTCACCTTATAATCGGTCACTAACATATGACCCTGCTCTAGATACTCTAACTGATGATGCAACTCTTCCCTCTCAGAGGGTGGAATGTACCGATCAAGGAATAACTGAGTGAACTCACCCCAAGTGAGGGCAGGAGTTCCTGTTGGCCTGCTAAGTTCACAAGATTGCCACCATCTACAGGCCCTTCCCTCCAACTGAAAAGTAGTGAAGTCGACTATTTGGGACTCCAATATCCTCATATTATATAGACTATCCCTGCACATGTCAATAAAATCCTGGGCATCCTTATGATGCTCACCTATGAAGACTGGGGGGTGCAACCCTGGTCCATCTATCCAATAACTTCTGTGGATCACTATCCACAGCTGGCCTAGCCTAGGGTGCCACTACAGTAACTAGCTGAACCCCATATACATGTAGTGTACCCAGGGTCTGATATACTACAGCTGCATGTACTGGAGCCTGGACAGTAGGGGTCCGGGCTGGCCCTCCCACCTGTGAAGTAGTTGGGTCTGGTTGAAATAAACTAGTTTGAGTCATAGTGTCCATGAACTGAATCATGTGTCCCATGACTTCTTGAAATCCAAGTGCTATCATGAAATCCATAGAAGTAGGCACATTTGTAGTCACCTCGCCTCTCTCCTTAATAATGGGATCCCTCGCAGGATCTGCTGGTGGTGTAGCTGGAATAGCTCTAAGACGTCGTCGTCCCCTACCACGGGCCAGTGCCCTCCCTCGGCCTCTACCTCGGCCTTTGGCAAGAAGGAGAGTAGCTCTTCCAAGTCCGAAACGTCAGCGATATGGGTCCTCACCATCTGTGAGAGAATAGAAAAGGAAAATTTAGTACACTGACAACTGCATGATGGAAATGAATAAAGAGTAGTCTTTCCTAATACCCTATAGCCTCTCAAAGATAAATACATATATCTCAGTACCGATCTACAAGACTCTATTAGGTTTGCCCATAACTTGTGAGACCTACGTGAACCTAGTACTCTGATACCATGTTGTAATGACCTATTTTTTATAATAGGCCATGGCGCCCGACACCATTGTTAGGCCAGCCAATGTGGAAATGTGATTAAATGCTCATTTAACTTTAACCAAAGACAATCATAATAGGTTTTTAAATTAAAGGTAAGACAATTAAAGATAATAATATATCAAATGACAATACAACCCAAAATAAGTATCTACTACTGTGTGTGCCAGAACCTGCTACGTGCGACTAGTAGAATATACACAAAAGAATAATACCCCATTCTACTATCCAATTAGGATAGATAGAAAAAAAAGTATACGGAATGACTTCTCGGTTGCAGATCGGCATGAAAGAGAAACAGCTCACTGTAGAAGTACCAAGCATGCTCACTTATGCGCATCAGAATGATGTCCAGATCCACCTACTTCAAATCCTATACATTTAAGTACAGAAGCGTAGCATGAGTACATAAACAACATGTACCCAGTAAGTATCTCGTCTAATCTTGAAGAAGTAGAGACGAGAGTTCGACTTCATACTTACTAAGGTCAAAACAACGTAATAATAATATGGTATATACAACATGAAGGATCTCCAATAACACAAGTTTAAAAGAAAAGTCATATTCATGTTCTCTACTATAATTCAACTACCATTTTCACTTTTTCATACATAACAAGTAATCATGTCATGTCTAAAATTAAGAATATATATCATGCGCAATTATGCTGAGGTCGACGGCCTGTTCCAACCAAAAAATAAACTGTGCACTGTCGAGGGTCCGACGACATGAACTATAGATGCATCTATTCTCATCGAGGTGATTAGCCCGATCCACAATTATCAAGAAAAATATCAAGGATGTACAAAAATGATCATTTCTATACCTGAAAACTCCTACCAAAGCTCAACAAGCTTACATGTTCACTTTTCGTCTCCTCAAGTCTCTAGAAAATCATAAATGATCCTATTGGCAATTAAAATAAAAGATATTCCCCAATTAGGCATGATGTGGGTCCTAAACTGCTCAGACAACTAACATTATAGTAGCTACGCACGGACTCTCGTCACCTAGTACATACGTAGCCCCCGCATTTAGCAATAATTACCCATTAATAATCCTATAGGGACAATTCCCTCTTATAAGGTTAGAAAGGAGACTCACCTCGCTGCGAAGCGCACTTCCAATATCAAGAACAACCCCAAACCCTCAATTTGTAGGCGAACGAGCACAAACTAATTAAAATAAAGTAAGAACTATGTCAATAAAGGCTTACAAGGTTTAATCCTAACTATTTAAGTGATTTCCCAATCTTTCCCTCATGTTTCCTAAATTCTGATCCCGGGCACGTGCCCGGATTCTGAGATTTTCCGAAGGAAGTTGTACTCTATCACCTAAGGATCACAGATATATGATTTCTAATTCATTATATAACCTTTTCCATGCTTAAATCTTAGTTTTACTAAACCCTACACCCAGCTCTAACCCTTGATTTTTACTAAATTTTAGTGTATCTACCTAATGTTCATGTAATTTAACACATAATGGTGGAAGATTTCTTACTTTGAAATAATATGTTCAAACCCTCTCTTTGGTACCGCCAAAATCGCCCAAATGTAGAGTAATGAATGTGGGAAATGAGTTTGAACTCGGATTAAATGCATTCACTGCCTCCCGACGATTTTCATTTCTGCAGTACCAGGACTACTTTTGCGGGGACCGCTTCTACAGAAAAGGGCCCGCTTTGTGGAATGACCTAAGATGCCTGGACCGCTTCTGTGGTCGGGCTTCCACATCTGCAGGTCCCCATCTGCAGATGCCCAGTCACTTCTGCGGCACTGGTCCTGGGGAAGTTGGACCGCTTCTACGGTCTGGGGTCCTCTTAAGTGGGACTGCTTCTGCGGTCGCTGGGCTGCTTCTGCGATTTCCCCTAAGCCTGACCCCTTCTGCTTTTATAAGGAGAAGGACGCATCTGCGGTCGAAGAACCGCAGATGCGGTTATGATAGATACAACAAAAGTTGCATCCCTTCGTCAGTTCTTAACTTCACTTGAACCTCGCTCGTTTGATGCTCAGGGCTCCCCATCACCGCCCGAATATTACAAGTCCGAAATCATGAGGTGGACCTAGTCGAACCATTGAAACACTAAAAACAACGCTAAATCGAGGAATTAAACCCAAAAACTAAATGAACTAAATCATTGAACTTCAAGTTCTAAATTTTGTTCCAACGTGTCAAAATGCCCTTAAACTACTCAGATCGACACCAAATTTCACGGGTCGGTCTTAACCGATATTTTGGACCTGTACCTAGTTTTGAAATGAAAATCCAAGCTCGATACCTACGAAAACAATTATTTCTTAGTTTCTTTAAATCTTTAAAACTTCAATTTAACAATGTCACAGAAAAATTCATTACTCGGGCCAGGGACCTCGGAATTCGATTCCGGGCATATGCCCACGTTCCATATTTTTCCACGAGCCCTTCAGGATTGTCAAATTATGAATCCGGGTATGTTTCCCAAGAAAGTTAATCAAAGTCAAACACGACCTTTTTGAAAAACTTAAAGAAGCAAATGGCCATATTCTTACTCAAAACTCTTCCAATTTACAGAATACCCGTCCCTGCAAGTCATAAATTAGCTAAATCTGGTGTGGGAAGTTTTATTTAAGGTAATGGGGTTCTAGTACGTAAAACGACCAGTCAAGTCGTTACATATAATATGGTTAATGAAAAATTTGGATTTAAAATTCAAGGAGTTACCTTCAAATGATGAAATGAGAATTTTTGCTAAACTTATAAAATTAGACTTAAAGTCTTAGATACTTACTTGGGTTAGTTGGTATTGTTGTGACGAGTTATGGAATTATGTGAGTTGTATATGTAGATTGTGATTTGTTTGCATTATCGGATCTTTCGGGGTAAGGTTGGAAGCAATTAAGGTATGTTGAAACATATTACCTTCGAAGCGTTTCTCACTCATATCGAAACACGATTAAATTGAACTTCTAAATGTGAGTCATATCTTATGGGGACGAGCGAGCTAGGATTTTACCATTTTTTGCATCATAAAAGATTTGAGTTCTATGAATATTATTTTCTTGAAAGTTATTCAAATTTTAAACCTAAACAAATGAGAATAACACTTGTAGTTTTTTTTAAAAAAAACGCTAATAAATGAGTTGTGAAATATTTTGGATTTAACAATTTTCAAATAGTTGATTTGGTTATGAATATGGTCGGTGATAAATATAAATGTTTTTGGAGTAACTAACGTTCACCGAGGTTGACCTTGGATATTTTCTTCATTTGGTCATGAAACTACACATGAGGATGTAGGCGTAGGACCTACTGTGAGCACGTGAATTTTCCCCTAAGCAAATTATTCCTAAAATCTAAACTAAATAATTTTTTAAATTTTGTTGATATTTGTGTTTTTTTTTTGTTAATTAGTTGCATAATAATCCATAAAAAATATACAAAATATGCATATGCATTAGGGTTTTAGTTTTGTAATCTTGGTATTAATACATTTTGAGGAAACTAATAAAGAAAAATAAAAAAAATAGCATTTTTATGTTTTTAATTACCATAAAAGTAGAGATTAATTAGTTTCCACGATTTAGCAAAATCCAAAAAAACAAATGCAAATATAAAAGAAAAATAAAGTACAAAAAGAAATAAAAATACAAAAAGGAAATAAATACAAAAATATAAAAAAGGGAAAATACAACAGATATAGAGAAAATAAAATACAGAAAATACAAATATAAAATAAATACAATACAAATACACATGAAAATTTGGGCTTATATTAAAATCAGTATCCCAAAATTGGATAATACCCCAGCCCAATTGACCGAGGCCTATAAAAATGAGTACCCGGTCTGGCAAGAGACAAAAATGACACCGTCCAAAGCCAGAGAAATCTGAACCGCTCAGTGATTAAATCCAACGGCCAAGATTGAATCACCACTTAAGCCATACGTTGTCGTTTAAGAGTCAATTAGTCTCTCATTAAACCATACGACGTCGTGCAAGCGTCAATTAATCTCAACCATTAGTCTAGTTAATCCAATGGTCAAGATTGAATCACCACTTAAACCATACGTAGTCGTTTCAGGAGCTTAATAGATCTGAGCTGTTGATACACTTAATCCAATGGTTCAAAATATTAGGAGGCCTTTAATATGATACAACCCTATACCTTTCCTCATTTTCATCTTCATCGTCTCAGACTACCAAACCCTAACTGCCCCCTCCTTCTCTCAAACTCTCGCCGGAACCCTCGCCGGCGGACATTCTCCGATGACTTTGCCATTAACACCCTAGAAAGCCCTGAACCAGCTCTCCCCACCCCAATAAGTAGTTTTCCTCAAATAGCATCCGATCTCGTTGAATATTAACTTAAGTGTTGCCGGAACCCTACTCCGGCGAACATAACCTATGCCGATGACCTCACCCTTAACACCCTAGAAAGCCCTCAGCCTCCCCATTCTATCCCTCTAACCCGTTTACCTCAAATAAGTCCCTAATTATTTGAATCTTGAAAAATAGTTCGCCGGAACCCTACTCCGGTGAATGACAGTCTATCCAAATCGAGCCAAAACCATACCAGACCTTCCTTTAACCTTTCTCAACCCACTTCTGACAATCTTGACCCTTAAAGAACCCTGGAAAACCAAAAAGAGTCCGTTGGCTTTTAAAATTTCAAGAAAAAGCCTCTTGGGTTTTGGAAGATGGTCTTTAAAAGAAATAGAAGGAAAAGCAAGCCAAAAACAAGTATTATCGGAAACATAAAAAGAAAGCTAAGTCTTCTTTTTTCTTTTCTTCTTCTCGATTCTTTTGCATGTAATATTTTCTTTTAATTCTTGATAAAATATTGTAGTTTTCTGATTATCAATTTTGGTTCGCTAAATTTGATCTGTTAAAAGAGAGTAAGTGATAATAAGTCAATTTTGATAATATGATTTTAATATCATTTCTGTTTATTGTTAGTTTTATTAGGGTTACTTAATCTCTATTTTAAGTAGTATTTTAGATTTACGATTTGATACTATTAGGGTTTAATTTTAGTTTAAAATTTGATTAATTGTTTTGTTAGCCAGTAGTTAAATTGAATTTGTTTTGATTGACCGTGATTCAAATTATGTTTGATAAGTTCTAATTGGTTTTTAGCTGTTTGATCTTTGCAATTGACTGATTTTGATTAATTTTGACCCTATGGTTATGATTTAGTTAGGGTTATTGGTTATAACTGATGTATGATAAATCTGAAATATAAGGGGGTAGGATAAATTCGTAACTGGGTTAAAATCTGAGGGATAAATGGGTTAAAGGCAGTAAGTGTAGAAGGTAATTGAGATTTGGAATCAGGGTTAGTTTGGGGAATATTAGTTGGTTTCAAGGTAAAAATCCTAAGGGGTGAGAGTAGATTTGGGAACATAAATTATTTAATTGCAATACACTTAAGGGACTAAGGGTATTTCAGGCATAATAAAAGGGCAATACAGTAAAATACTAGTTCGGAGTGGGGGTAAAAAGGTAAAAGTAATATAATAGAACATTCTAGAGGGGGGAAAGGAGAAAATTCTGTACAAATATAAGGTTAGAACTAATTAGTTAACAAAATAATAAGGGTTAAATTGCAATAAAGGGAGGGATCGATAATGCAAATCTGAAATTCAATTTTTCCTGCCTTACACTCTATAAATAGGCCTCACTTGGCCTCCATTAATAAGTTTTGGAAAGTTTAGAAAACATTTAAATATACAAAGCTGTTCCTGCTCTTATGGATCTAATTCTCACCAATTTCTGTTAAAAAATTCCAAAAAATACCCAAAACAGTTAAAACTCTACTGTTACATTGAATTTCGAGGTTCATTTGAAGATTATTCGGCCTATTTGTTCATCGAGATATAAGTTCTCTGGAAGTTTATTGTTTCTGCTGGTTTCATCTACTTCGGCTGGGTTTATTCTTGTTGGTATCAAAGTTGTGCATCATTTGTTGTTAGACTGTCATTTCTGATCTTATTTTCCATCAATTCAAGTAGATTCTCATTGATTTTTCGTTCTATTCCATGTACATCTCTATTGTTTGAAACTGTAAATGCGAATTGAAGAAATGAAGCTTTACTTTACTAATTATCTTTTCATTTTAATCAATATAGAACTTAGTTAGTCATATTTGTATTCCTTAGGGATAACTCATGTGACTATTTGAACTTTACAATTTCGTAATCTATCACAGTAGAAGTAGTTTACTGGAAATATATTATGTAGTAGATATATGAATCAGTTTAATACTTATTTCAAAAACATTCGAATTATGTATTAGTAGTATTAATTTGTTTAGGTTAGAGAGTTCATAATAACTAACAGTTAGTGTAAAAGTAAATAGAGACATAATGATAGTAGCTTGATCGAAATTAAGAATTAGTAATATTGTGATCAATGTTCAAGTAGTTAAAATGAATATGTAAAACCTGTTTTGTCAATATTTTGTTCTTTAAAAGAGAATCTCGACAAGTGATATAATACTTTGTTTCTATTAGATTACTAGTTACATTTTAGTTCATGTAACGTCTGCTATGATTTAGATCGTTAACACTGAAAACTGGTTATCGATTAATATATAACCTGATTAGATTAAAAATCTGAAGCTCGTTCAATAGCATTTTCTCATCAAAAAAATAAAATAAATTTTCTGGTAATTAATTAGCTGAACTGATTTGAATACAAACTGAAATTTAGTAATTTGTAAATGAAGTAAAAATGTTCCAATTTGGATATGTTAGTGGTTATTCGAATCAGATCCTCAATGAAATGGCACAAATTTAATGTGTTTACTGGTATACATCTGGGCTTGGTCACTGGGCTTCAATAGCTACACGCATAGCCCATGGTTTGGACTTTAGCCAAATTTAAATTTGAACCAGGATATTGATACATGGGCTATAGTCAAGCCCAATATGAACTAAAGTTTGGACTCTTGTAAATTTATAGCCCAAAAAAATACAAAATTATTATGTAATGATACATAATTAGGATTTCTCTTTGTTATTAGAGATAAAACAAGTAGACAAAATATAGTTTGATATAAGTATGACTTTTAATTAAAAAGTGAGATGAGCCTCGCTACTTTAAATATACAATTGCGAGGCCCTCAAGTAAATTGTAATAAAAAGCTTATATTTGGAAGGACCGTTTAGCAAATTTCAAGGTATTTCCCAAAGTTAACATAGACATAGATACTTTAGGCACGATATGTAATAATATTACTTTCCTAATACGGGTGCATATTTACGTGACCCAAATCCAAATCTCAACGAAGTCGAAATGTGTTAAAGGCTACAGGCGTACTGGTACGGTGTGGTCTAAAATACATTTTCATGAAGTTGTAATTCTTGTAAAATTAATAATCAAGAGGAATATTAATATATGCACATAAAGATGTGTCACGACCCTAGTTCACCAATCGTGAACCTGTCATGACGGCGTCCAGTCTCCACGACTAGGTAAGCCTAACATGTTGCGGAATATACAAATTTATGAACATTAAATAAGAACAACGGAAAAATAATATAAAAAGGAATGTAATCCATGGCGCTTGGCACATACACCCGTCAAACACATTGTATAAAAACACCACCAAGACCCAGAATCCCACGGGTAACACAGACTAAAAGAGAATATACAACTGTGGCTCTATGTGTAAAGAGTATCTAACAACAAAATGAATGAAAACATCTACTAATACTATCAGAATAGAAGGGAAGGCCTCCAGATCCGCGGACGTAGCAGATCATACCTCGAGGTCTCCCAAAGTGCTGCTGAATCACCTAGTATGAGCCTGTCCTGATGTACCTGGATCTGCACAACAAAAGTGTGTAGAAGAGTAGCATGAGTACACCACGGCGGTACTCAGTTAGTGCCAAGCCTAACCTCGATGGAGTAGTGACGAGGAAGGTCAAGGCCCTACTGAGAGAAACAATAACAAAATGATAATGACAAAGATAAGAAGTTTAAATGAGAATCAAATTCTGAAATAACAACAATAAAGTGATTACTGCAACCGTCTACAATAAAGCTAACAATAAGTAACAAAACTCAATCAACAAGTCCAGGACCTGTGGGAATTGAACCCACAGTCCCATTAACAGTACCCCTGGGTCTCCGGAAATCGAACCCGCAGCCCATGCCTAAGTAAATCTCAGGATCTCCGGGAATCGAACCGGCAGTCCATATCTTAATAATATATCAGTAACTCAGGATCTCCGGGAATTGAACCTGCAGTCCATATCTCAATAACTCAGGATCTCCGGGAATCGAACACGCAGTCCACAAAAAATACCACTCCGGGTCTCTGGGAATCGAACCCACAGCCCTGGGATCTCCGGGAATCGAACCCGCAGTCCACAAACACAACAAATAAAGAATTACACAGAGAGAATATAACATGCTTAACTACAACTTCACCGAAACTAGTGCCAACAATACAAGTAAGATAATTAGGCAACTAGACAGTTAAATCCTATCTAATCATGCTTTTCTAACTAATACCGGGTAAGAGGATCGATTTAATAAGCTAAGAGCAGGAATATCACTAATCGGACAATTCAAGTAAAGAATGTGTTACATCAACCAGCGCATGTACACGCCCGTCACCTGGCGTACAAGGCATTTAAACTATCACCTAATATCCTAGGGGTGAAAGTTCCCCCACACGAGGTTAGACAAGCCACTTACCTCGGCTCTGGTTCAAAACTGCTAAGAGACAACTCTCTTGTCGCGAATGTCGTCCTCCACAGGTGTAGTATCTGATAAACATCAATAGAATCACATCAAAATAGGCCAATTGGGCATTACCCAACCAAAACAATTCAAAATACACCAAAACCCACAAGTCGCCAAAACCCGACTTTCGGAACGCTTCTTGAAAAATTACGAAATTTATATATTCGGGTACCTTATCTCAACACGAGTCTGTGCATATAAAATTTATCGAAATCGGATTCCGTTTGCCCATTCAAATCAAAGGTTCTCTAAAATTTAGGCCTAGGGCTCAAACCCACCTTTAATCTTCCATTTTCAGTGAAATAATCACAGATTTCATGATAAACTAACGAATTAAGGTCAAGAAACTTACCCCCGATGATTTACCGATGATATCCCAGCGTTTCCCCTTCAATTTCCTCTCTTGGAGCTCAAAAATGGCATTTTTTGTATATGGGGTCACGACTGTTATGTTCTGAACTTAAACTCACTGCCAGACCCCAATATCCTACGCGTTCGCGTTACTGTTCATGTGTTCGCGATGAACAACCCAACATTCTTCTACGCGAACGCGAAGTGCTCCATGCGTTCCGAAGCACAACTCGGTAGCCGTCCAAAATTTCTTCTACGTGAACGCGTTACATGGGACGCGAACGCGATGGCCCCTTTCCTTCTCCTACGCGAACGTGGAGCCTTGGTCGCGAACGCGATGATCAAAAACCCCCTTGCCTATGCGAACGTGGCACTTGCCTCGCGAACGCGTAGGTCAAAAACCTGCTGCACCGCTGCTGCATTTTCTGCAGACTTTCAAGGCTTCAAAATGCCCGTTTGATGGTCTGAATTCATCCCGAGGCCCCCGGGACCCCAACGAAAGCTGCCAACATACTCCAAAACAGGATACAAACTTTTTCCAATCATAAAAACACCATCCTAAACATCAAAATCACCAATTACACACGGATTCAAGCCTAAGTTTCTTCAAAACTTCCGAAACTAATATTCAATCAAAAACCCAGCCAAACGACGTCCGAATGACCTGAATATTTGCGGACATATCCAAAATCACATAACGAAGCTACAGAAATTGTCGGAATTCCATTCCGACCCCCAGAATCAAAATCTCACCTATCGTTCGGATTCGCCAAAATTTCAAACTTCGGCATTTCAAGCCTAATTGAGCTACGGACCTTCAAAATACATTCCGAACACGCTCCCAACCCCGAAATCACCTAACGGTGCTAATGGAACCATCTGATTTCCGTTCTGAGGTCGTCTTAATATTGCTCCAACTACGAGATATTTTCCCACTATAAAGCTCCCATTTAGGGACTAAGTGTCCCAAAACACTCCGAATTCCAGAACCAACCCTCCCGGCAAATCACAATAGCATAAATGAACTTAGGGGAACAGTTAAATTGGGGATCGGGGCGTAAATTTTTAAAATGACCGGTCGGGTCGTAACATCTGCCCATACTTAAAAGTTTTGTTTGTCCTCGAACGAGTATAGAAAACATATCTGGAGTGGTGAAAAATGAGGGTACTGGCTGCGCATATCCTGCTCGGTCTCCCAAGTCGCCTCCTCGACCGGCTGACCCCGCCACTGAACCTTTATTGAAGCGATGTTCTTTGACCTTAGCTTCCTGACTTGCCTGTCTAGAATGGCTACCGGCTCCTCAACATAAGACAGATCCTCGTCTAGCTGAACAGAAGTGAAATCCAATACGTGCGACGGGTCACCATGGTATCTCCGAAGCATGGAGACATGAAATACGGGGTGAACTCCGGCTAGGCTGGGAGGTAAGGCCAACTCATAAGCAACCTCCGCAACATGCCTCAAAATCTCAAAAGGGCCAATAAATCTAGGACTCGCCTTCCCTTTTTTCCCAAACCTCATAAAGCCCTTCATGGGCGAGACTCGAAGCAAAACCCGTTCGCCAACCATAAAAGTCACATCACAGACTTTCTTGTCCGCATAACTCTTCTGTCTAGACTGGGCTGCACGAAGTCTATCCCGAATCACCTTGACCTTGTCCATTGCATCCTAGACCATCTCAGTACCTATCAGCCTGGCCTCACCCAGCACGAACCAACCCACGGGAGACCTGCACCTCCTACCATATAGGGCCTCATACGGTGCCATGTGAATACTAGACTGGTAGTTGTTGTTATAAGCAAACTCTTCCAGTGGCATGAAGTGATCTCATGAACCTCCAAACTCAATCACGCATGCACGGAGCATATCCTCCAAAATCTAAATAGTGCGCTCGAACTGACCATCAGTCTGGGGGTGAAACGCTGTGCTCAGCTCCACCCGAGTACCTAACTCCTACTGTACGGCTCTCCAGAACTTTGAAGTGAACTGAGTGCCTCTATCTGAAATGATGGAAACTGGAATACCATGCAGCTGAACTATCTCCCTGATATAGATCTCCGCCAGTCGCTCCGATGAATAAGTAGTGCTCACTGGTATGAAATGGGCGAACTTGATCAGCCGATCCACAATAACCCAAATGGAATCAAACTTCCTAACGGTCCGTGGAAGCCCAGATACAAAGTCCATGGTGATGCGCTCCCATTTTCACTCTGGAATCTCAATCTGCTGCATCAATCCACCCGGACGCCGATGCTCATACTTCACCTGCTGGCAGTTGAGGCATCTAGAAACATAATCAACAATATCCCTCCTCATCCGCCTCCACCAGTAATGTTGTCTCAAGTCCCGATACATCTTCGCGGCACCCGGATGGATGGAATACCGTGAACTATGGGCCTCTTGTAGAATCAGCTCTCGAAGATCATCTACGTTGGGCACACAGATACGCCCCTACATCCTCATAACTCCATCATATCCAATGGTAACATCTCGAGCATCACCACGCCAAACTTTATCCTGAAGGACAAGCAAATGAGGGTCATTGAACTGACGCTCCCTGATGCGGTCAAATAGAGAAGACCGTGAAACCACACAAGCCAGAACCCGGCTGGGCTCCGAAAGATCCAGTCTAACAAGCTGCCTGGCTAAAGCCTGAACATCCATCGCCACAGGCCTCTCCGAAGCTGGTAGATACGCCAAACTCCCCAAACTCTCTGCCATACGACTCAAGGCATCGGCAACCACATTAGCCTTGCCCGGATGATAGAGAATAGTAATATCATAGTCCTTCAGTTGCTCCAACCATCTCCTCTGACGTATATTCAGGTCCTTTTGCTTAAGCAAGTGCTGCAAGCTCCGGTGATCGGTGTAGATATCACAAGGAACCCCATACAAGTAATGACGCCAAATCTTCAAGGCGTAAACAATGGCAGCTAGCTCCAGATCATGAACATGATAGTTTTTCTCATGTACCTTCAGCTGTCTGGATGCGTAGGCAATCACCCTACCGTCCTGCATCAATACTGCACTGAGTCCAACTCGTGAGGCATCACAATATACCGTATAGGACCCCAAACCTGTAGGCAACATCAATATAGGGGCTGAAGTCACAGCTGTATTGAGCTTCTGAAAGCTCGCCTCACACTCATTTGTCCACTGAAAAGGGGCACCCTTTTTAGGTCAATCTGGTCATAGGTGCAGCAATCGAAGAGAACACCACTACGAAACAACTGTAATAGCCCGCCAAACCCAGGAAACTGCGAATCTCAGTAGCGGAGGAGGGTCTAGGCCAACTCTGCACGGCCTCCACCTTCCTCGGATCTACTCGAATACCATCACTAGACACCATGTGGCCCAAAAATGCCACTGAACTCAACCAGAATTCACATTTAGAGAACTTGGCATATAGCTCCTTCTCCCTCAGAATCTGAAGCACTATCCTCAAATGCTGCTCATGCTCTTCCCAACTCCGGGAACATACTAGAATATCATCAATGAAAACAATCACGAACGAGTCTAGATATGGCCTGAACACACTGTGCATCAAATGCATAAAGGCTGCTAGGGCATTAGTTAGCCCAAAAGACATCACGAGGAACTCATAGTGACCATAACGAGTTCTGAAGGCAGTCTTCGGGATATCTGGCTCCCGAATCTTCAGCTGATGATACCTAGAGCGCAAATCAATCTTAGAAAACACCTATGCGCCCTGTAGACGGTCAAATAAATCATCAATGCGAGGCAAAGGATACCGGTTCTTCACTGTAACCTTGTTCAGCTGACGATAGTCAATACATATACCCATAAAACCGTCCTTTTTCTTCACAAACAACATAGGAGCACCCCAAGGCGAAACACTGGGTCGAATGAAAACCTTACCCAATAACTCCTGTAACTGATCCTTCAACTCCTTCAACCCAGGAGGAGCCATGCGGTACGAAGGAATAGAAATGGGCTAAGTGCCCAACAATAAGTCAATACCAAAATTGATATCTCTATCGGGTGGTATGCCCGGGAGATCAGCTGGAAACACATCAGATAAATAACATACCAATGGGACTAAACCAATAAAAGGAGTGTCAACACTCACATCCCTCACATAAGCTAGATAAGCAGTACACCCCTTATCAACCATACGATAAGCTTCGAGAAAGGAAATAACACGGCTAGGGGTGTGATCTAGAGTACCACTTCACTCAATACGTAGAATGCCTGGCATAGCCAGCATCACGGTCTTGGCATGACAATTAAGAATAGCAATGGGGCGACAACCAGTCCATGCGCATAATAATATCAAAATCGACCATCCCGGGCAACAATAGATCCCCTATGGTCTCAAAACCACAAATGGTAACCAAACAGGACCGATACATACGGTCCACAGCCAAAGAATCACCCACCAGAAAGCCTTGCCGTGGGGACTGACCAACTATGAATAGTAGTGGAAACATAAATGGGGGCACTCAAAGAATCCCGAGGCACACCCAGATGAGAAGCAAAGTAAGGAGACTTATATGAAAAAGTGGAACCAGGGTCGAATAGAACCAATGCCTTCCTATGACTAACCAGAATAATACCTGTGATAACAGAATCAGATGCAACAGCTGCGGTGCGATCGGGAATAGCATAGAATCTGGCCTGTCCCCTCTCTCGAGGGTGGCCCCTGGCACCCTGATCCCCGCCCCTGGCTGGCTGGGCAGGTGGAGCGGCAGCTGGAGCTGGAATAATAGCCTGCTGGACCTCAGAACCACGCTGATGCTACGACGACTGAGGAGGTGCTCCTCTCCTACGCCTGGAGCACTCCCTAACCAGATGGCGAGTATCCCCACACTCAAATCAAGCTCTGGGAGGATGCGATAGCTGCGAATGATTGGCCTCACCCCCACTAGTCTGACCCTTGGAGGTACCCCGCGCAGGAGGTGCACTAGAAACTAGGGGAGCATAATAAGGCTCCTGAGGTGATGGAAGAGCTGGAGTGCTACCGGCTGCTGGTAAAGCTGAGTGAACTGGTCGGCCGGAGTAACCCCTGCCAAACCGACCAGCTGCTGAAGTGCGGGCACCAGAGAAATGGCCCGACTCACGAGACCTCTTGGCCTCCCTCTCTCCTCGCTCTCTAGGGAGCATACTCTCGATCCTCCTGGCAATGCTCACTGCCTGCTGATAAGATATATCTGTCTCCAACTCTCTGGCCATGCTGGATCGGATCGGCGGAATCAAGCCCTCAATAAATCTCCCGGACCGTGGCCACCAAAGCCGGTGCATGCCTGGCAAGACGGATGAAACTGATAGCATACTCTGATACTGACATGGACCCTATAGCAACCGCTCAAACTCTGAGCGCCAAGAATCCCTAAGGCTCTGAGGAACAAACTCTCTCAAAAACAGATCTGAAAACTGCGTCCAGGTCAATGAAGCAGACTCCTCTAGACTATCCAACTCATACGTGCTCCACCAATCGTAAGTGGCCCCACGAAACTGAAAAGCAGTGAAGGAAACCCCTCTGGTCTCCACAATCCCCATAGTACGAAGAATACGATGACACTCCTATAGAAAACCCAATGCATCATCTGAAGCCAAACCACTGAACACTGGAGGGTCATATTTCTCGAACCTCTCCAATCTATGCTGCTCGTCCTCAGAGGCAGCTGGTCCACCTCCGGGCTGTGCTGGGGCGGCAGGAGGCATAACCATAATCTCTGGAACCTGTCCCACTGGCACTCGCTACTCAGGTGTAACGGCTACGAAAGTCTGGGCTCCTCCCCCGGCCTGAGATGTAGCTGCAGCGAGAGGAAGCAGTCCTGCCTGAGCTAAAGTGGTATACATACTCATGAATTAGTCCAGGGTCTCCTGGAGTACTGGAGTAGTAGTAGCTGTAGTCGGTGTACCAGGTGCCTGCGCTCCAACCTGGTCTACCTGTGGCACCTCAGCGGCGGCGCGCACGGGTGCTGTGGCTGCACCTCGGGCGCGTCCTCGTCCTCTACCTCGGCCCCGACCTCTGACGGCAGCAATAGGGGGCGCAGGTACCTGATCGTCACGAGTAGCACGTGTCCTCACCATCTGTGAGAGAATAGAAAGCAGTAGTTTAGATTTGATGCCAATAATGTCGCACGACAAAGATTCCAAAAGAAATGAAGAGTTTCCTAAATAGTTACATAGCCTCTCGTAGATAAATACAGACGTCTCCGTATCAATAAGTGAGACTCTAAGTAACCGGACTGTGTCCCGTTACTCCTATGAACCTAGAGCTCTGATACCAACTTGTCATGACCCTAGTTCACGAATCATGAACCTGTCATGACGGCGCCTAGTCCCCACGACTAGGTAGGCCTAACATGTTGCGAAATATACAAATTTATGAACATTAAATAAGAACAGCGGAAAAATAATAAAAAAGGAATGTAATCCATGCCGCTGGGCACATACACCCGTCAAACACACTGTATAAAAACACCGCCAAGACCCAGAATCCCATGGGTAACACACGCTAAAAGAGAATATACAACTGTGGCTCTATGTGTAAAGAGTATCTAACAACGAAATGAAGGAAAACATCTACTAATACTATCAGAATATAAGGGAAGGCCTCCGGATCTGCGGACGTAGCAGATCATACCTCGAGGTCTCCCAAAGTGCTGCTGAATCACCTAGTATGAGCTTGTCCTGATGTACCTGGATCCGCACAACAAAAGTGTGCAGAATAGTAGCATGAGTACACCACGGCGGTACTCAGTAAGTGCCAAGCCTAATTTTGATAGAGTAGTGACGAGGAAGGTCAGGGCCCTACTGAGAAAAACAATAACAAAATGATAATGACAAAGATAAGCAATTTAAATGAGAAACAAATTCTGAAATAACAACAATAAAATGATTACTGCAACCGTCTACAATTAAGCTAACAACAAGTTACAAAACTCAATCAACAAGTCCAGGACCTGTGGGAATTCAACCCACAGTCCCATTAACAGTACCCTTGGGTCTCCATGAATCGAACCCGCAGTCCATGCCTCAATAAATCTCAGGATCTCCGGGAATCGAACCCACAGTCCATATCTCAATAATATATCAATAACTCAGGATCTCCAAGAATCGAACCCGCAGTCCATATCTCAATAACTCAGGATCTCCGGGAATCGAACCCGAAGTCCACAAACAATACCACTATGGGTCTCTGGGAATCGAACCCACAGCCCTGGGATCTCCGGGAATCGAACCCGCAGTCCACAAACACAACAAATAATGAATTACACAGAGAGAATATAACATGCTTAACTACAACTTCACCGAAATTAGTGCCAACAATTATCAAGAAGTTCAAGTAAGATAATTAGGCAACTAGATAGTTAAATCCTATCTAATCATCCTTTTCTAACTAATACCGGGTAAGAGTATCGATTTAATCTAAGAGCAGGAATATCACTAATCGGACAATTAAAGTAAAGAATGTGTTACAACAACCAGCGCATGTCCTTCACCTCGCGTACAAGGCATTTAAACTATCACATAATATCCTAGAGGTGAAAGTTCCCCCACACGAGGTTAGACAAGCCACTTACCTCGACTCCGGTACATAAGCGCTAAGACACAACTCTCTTGCCGCAAATGTCGGCCTCCACAGGTGTAGTATCTGATAAAAATCAATAGAATCACATAAAAATAGGACAATTGGGCATTACCCAACCAAAACAATTCAAAATACACCAAAAACCCCAAGTTGCCAAAACCCGACTTTCGGTATGCTTCTTGAAAAATTTCGAAAGTTATATATTTGGGTTACTTGTCTTAACACGAGTCCGTGCATATAAAATTTATCGAAATCGGATTCCGTTTGCCCATTCAAATCAAAGGTTCTCTAAAATTTAGGCCTAGGGCTCAAACCCACATTTAATCTTCCATTTTCAGTGAACTAATCACGGATTTCATGATAAACTAACGAATTAAGGTCAAGAAACTTACTCCCGATGATATCACAGCGTTTCCCCTTCAATTTCCTCTCTTGGAGCTAAAACATGGCATTTTTTGTATTATATGGGGTCACGACTGTTATGTTCTGAACTTAAACTCACTGCCAGACCCTAATACCCTACGCGTTCGCGTTACAGTTCACGCGTTCGCGATGAACAGCCCAACCTTCTTCTAGGCGAACACGAAGTGCTCCACGCGTTTGCGAAGCACAACTCGACAGCCGTCCAAAATTTCTTCTACGCGGACGCATGACTCTGGACGCGATCGCGATGCTTCGCTTCGTTTATCTACGCGAACGCGTTACAGTGGACGTGAACGCGATGCCCCTTTCCTTCTCCTACGCGAACGTGAATCCTTGGTCGCGATCCCCATGATCAAAAAACCCCTTGCCTACGCGAACGCGGCACTTGCCTCACGAATGCGTAGGTCAAAAACCTGCTGCACTGCTGCTGCATTTTCTGCAGACTTTCAAGGCTTCAAAATGCCCGTTTGATGGTCCGAATTCATCCCGAGGCCCCCGGGACCCCAACGAAAGCCACCAACATACTCCAAGACACGATACGAACTTGTTCCAATCATTAAAACACCATCCTGAACATCAAAATCACCAATTAGACATGGATTCAAGCCTAAGTTTCTTCAAAACTTCCGAAACTAACATTCAATCAAAAACCCGACCAAACGACGTCCGAATGACCTGAAAATTTGCGGACATATCCAAAATCACATAACGAAGCTACAGAAATTGTCGGAATTCCATTTCGACCCCCGGATCGAAATCTCACCTATCGTTCGGATTCGCCAAAATTTCAAACCTCGGCATTTCAAGCCTAACTGAGCTACGGACCTCCAAAATACATTCTGAACACGCTCCCAACCCCGAAATCACCTAACAAAGCTAATGGAACCATCATATTTCCATTCCGAGGTCGTCTTTACAGTGCTCCGACTACGAGCCATTTTCCAACTTTAAAGCTCCCATTTAGGGACTAAGTGTCCCAAAACACTCCGAATTTCAGAACCGACCCTCCCGGCAAATCAAAATAGCAGAAATGAACTTAGGGGAATAGTTAAATTGGGGATCAGGGCGTAAGTTTCTAAAACGACCGGCTGGGTCGTTACAAGATGGAATATATATATAAATCAGATAAAAACAAACACAATAGTTGAGCGACCGTGCTAGAATTCGAGAATGCCTAATACCTTCTCCCAGATTAACAGAATTCCTTATCCAGATTTCTAGTTTGGGGACTGTAAGAGAGTCAAACTTTTCTTGGTTCGGGATTCAACCTGTTGCTTGGGACACCATTAATTTCCAGGTGGCGACTCTGAATCTAAATAAATAGATCTCGTTTTGACTGTCCTTAAATTGGAAAAAATACTTCCTCTTATTATATCCCTTCTCGCGGTGTAGTAAAAAGCTCGTAAAAAGGAGGTGTGATAGCACTAGCGACTCTACTGGGGATAAGAAATCCAAAACTTCGGTTCAGGATTTAATAATTCGAGCTTAGTTAAATTGATGTATTTGTTTATATCTGATTTTCCTATATGTTCTTGATTAATGTGTTAAATGTTTACCGCTTTGATATTATTTGAACTTTATATAAATTGTGCCGAAAACCTTTCCCTTCTCACCTCCGGGGATGTGCTTACTGGCTGAGACTTCCTATTCTGTTAGTGTTAATACCTTTAATAAGAAAGAGGTCGGATAATTTACTAAGCCAGATGGCCTTTTGGTTCCCGGTACATAGCCCCCTCCTCGACTCGAGTTGTCCGCTCGGGTACACAGTCTAGAACAAAATAACTAGGTTATGAACATATAAATAGGGACATTTATTTGCATCACATATGACTTTGGGGACTTAACACACTGGTTTGGTCCGTCTAGGATAGGTAACCCAAATATGATAAGACCATCTTGATTATGTGTTGGCATTTATTTGTCTCGGGCCATCATGCTGACCGGTTAGGAAAAATTGAGAGAAAAAGAAAAAAATAGCAATTGTTGATTTTAGAAGAAAAACCAATCATCAAATACTATCGAAACTCTGTCGAAATTTTGGGATTAAAAAATATAAGAAAAATTGTTGATTTTTAGTTTTGGGTTATGAAAATAATAAATATATAAACTAATTTTTTTCTGTTATTTTGTTTTGTTTTTAAAAATTACAAAGATATAATTAGATTTGCCAATGAAAATAAAAAATTTTGTCTTAAAAATAGTTTAGATATTCAATTTAGTCAAAAAACTTTAAAAAAAAGTGGGTTTGTCTAAAACATAATTTGACCGAATTACGCCGGTTTGATTCTCGTCTTTCGGGGCGTGATAGGTAGGCAACCCTTAACGGGTCCAACTACCTCTTTTGTGTAAATAGTAAAAAAATGTCAAAAGTTATCACAAATCAAGTGATGTCGTATTGTCAAAAATAGCCGAATATCCCGAAAGGGCTGTTTATGTAAAATGGCCACTTTTTTAGTCATTCCCCAATGTCAGCGGGTACATCCTTAAATCTTCTTTTGAAATGCTGAAAGGCCGTATTTGCAAAATTGAGCTTTATTTTAAAATTGTGAAAGAATATATGTTGTATTTTCTTTTTAAGACATAATAAGTGATTAAAATCACTGTAATAAATGTGCAGGATGAGCACGATTCGAAATGAACCAATTTTAAGCATGCTAAAATCCCTTTGGAGTTACGTCTCTAGTGGAATGATTTGGGCGGAGAAAGGCAAAAGGAAGTCAATAAATACCTGAAGGGACTTACCGGTTTATTAGACATTACACCCCGAGGTGATATCATCAAGGCATTAATCATTTGTTGGGACCCAACTCATAATGTATTCCATTTCCAGGACTTTGAGCTTACCCCGACCTTAGAGGAAGTGGCATATTATATCGGAAAGGATGAGGTTCCTCTGAGGCACAAATACTTGATCGCTACAAGAATTGTAGCTGTACACAGATTCATGGACTTTTTGAAAATAATCAGAACTGTTCACAACTCGGATTTGGCAAATGGCTTTTGTACCCCAAATTTCATATATCAATGATATGGCCATATTGGGGTATTCAACAACCCAGACAGCAAAATATGTAGTAAGGAAAATCGTCAGAAATGTGAAGACATCGACGTTTTGCTTTTATGGTGGTTTTTCTAGGGTTGATGGTGTTTCCAAGATAGGATGGGAACATTGATATAAAGGTAGCCGGGGTTGTTTGCACATTGATTGCCCAGGATAAGAGTACTCTAGCACTGATGATACTGGTTGACATATTTCGTGCTCTTACTGCCTGCAAGGCTGGGGAAACTTTCTTTGAGGGGTGCAGTTTGATATTAGAAATGTGGATGATTGAGCATTTGTGTCATCGTCCTCAATTTTTGACTTACGGGTCTCCAGAGAAAACATGCATAGAAGAATTCCACACAAGAATTAAAGGGGTCAAATTACCGGAGGGGGTCACAAGTTGGACTACATATTTTAGGTCCCTCATTGCTAGCCAAATTGAGTGGGCATTCGGATGGTTACCCGTTGATGAATTGCATATATGCCGGCAGCCCGATCACATTTCCTTCTGATGGGGCTTAAAAGTATTCAACCCTATGCTTCTTATCGGGTACTGATACAGCTTGGGCAATGCCAAATAATACCCAAGGATAATGATCTCAGTCTGCAAGTAGTTGAGATTGGCCCTGCCGGTCAGTATCCTGAGCCATAGACCGTCAGATTTGGAGTGAATGTCAATGTTTGGCGGCAAATACTTGTGTACGAGATCGAGCTCAAGGAGAGGTATCACCCGACTATCAGGCTTGGTATAGAAGGGATGTGACATTCGGACGACCAGCCTAAAGACCCCATCTTGAGGAATTTGCTGAGTCATCACAAGAGCAGTAGACATGGTTGGTCAAAGAAAATGATTACCGGGGAAAGATTAGCATGCTGGAAAAACAAGTCCAAGACCTTCAAGTTCGAAAATAGTGTACAAGCAGCAGCATATGAAGGTGAGAAAAAGAAATTGGTTAAAGAAAATGAGGCGTTACGAGCTCAAATTCAGAAAATGAGGATAGCAGCTAAAACCCCTGTGCAAAATGCCCCAGATGCAAAATTGATAGACAATTTGTGACAAAAAGTGAGTGATTATAGTTTTGACCTTAACAAAGCCAAAAATGAATAGTCGGGGTTCGGAGACAGTTGGCTAAGAATGTAGAGGAAAGGGCCCGCATGATTCAATAATTGAAGGAAGAGCATAATATTGAAGTTGCCATATTGAGGAAAAAGCTTATTGCTGCAGAAGTCAAAATTAGCAAACAAATGAAAGAGTTCAGTATGGAAAGAGAATATTGCTACACGGCCTTAGGGCAATTAGAAATGGATCTGCAACAACTTCAATAGAAAAGTCAACCTCTAGAGGCTCGGGCTGAACAAATTGGGAGGTTACTTCAGGAAAAGGGGAAGATTAGAGAAAGAATCCTTGACATTGCTCATTATATCACTCGGAAGTGCCAGATATGTGAAGATAAGTCCCAGACTACATTTTTCGCCTCCGTGATCATATTCGTGAAACAAATAATGGGTGACCTAGACTGAATCCCAAAGGGACTTGCATATAGGCCCGCGACGAGACCGAACGATGTCCCGCGGGCACCACGATCTTTGATGTATTCTTGAGTCTATATTGCATTAGGTTAAGAATTCGAGTCTGTATTTTTCATTTTGCATTTCAATTAAAATAGTTGTTTAAAGGGTAGTAGTTTGGTTATCATTTAGAATCCAACTTTGTAATCATTGTTGGATGTTAATAAATTTGAAAATTCTCAAAAATGGTATTTGTGTTCTTTGTTTTTCTTTTTTTCAAAAACAGGTGCGATAGGCAAATTTATAGGATCAGTATTAACTATATAATTATTAATCAAAAGAACATGAAAAAGAAAAAAATAGATAAAAGAAAAAAGAAAAAAAAAAGAAAAAAGAGAAAATGGTGATAATAAAAGAAAAAAAGTCGGTGAAAGGAGAAAGAAAAGCTATAGCAAAAGACTTGGCAAAGTAAGAAAAGGCAAAACGAAATGAAAAGCCATAATTGAGAAAGCCGGGATGATGCATATGGCTGAGCAAAATTGTTCAAATATTTTGTGCTCCCAATGTGCGATTATTTGATCAGAAATGAACTAACCACTAACGAGCATTGTTGTTGTTGAGTCCAGACAGGTGGTTTATAGCTAGTTGGTATTCTGGAAACCCATCAGTACAATACTCGCTCTAAAGACATGATGAAGCAATTAGCCAAGAGATTGAGGCTACAGTTGTGGACCCGGCCGGTGATGATAAGGTGGTGGACGTAAGTGCTATGAAAGAAGAAATGTACAAGCTTAAGTAGCAGATGGACGAACTGTACCAGGCCTGGGCGAATGGACAACCTTTACCCATATATCCAGCCAATCCTGCTTATATTCCTCCACCAGTCCAAACACATGACCCGCCCACCATAAATTCATCCCCTGCTTACCCCACATACCCACCAAACTATGCAACCACATCATAAACACCCCCACCACCTCCACCATCAAAACATATTCCACCACCACCTCTTGTCACTCCCGTGTATGTGGCTCCTCCACCGGCCATATTACACATGTCTTCTAGTGAACCCTTATTTCATACCCAAAACAATCATTATTATTCACCAGGGCCTACCTTTTGACATTATGATTCCTGTCCTTATACTCCTCTCATTGACATTTTCGAGGAGGAGAAACCATCCAAAAACCCCGAACAAGAAGAGATAATTCTTAAAGTGAAGAGTCTTGAACAATCTATTCGGAACATGCAAGGCTTTGCGGGAGGGGGCAAGTGAGCGTAGCCTATCTGTGTTTACTCCCAGAAGTACAACTATTAGCAGGTTCTAAATTGCCAAAATTTGATCTCTATGATGGTCATAGTGACCCAGTGGCACATTCAAGAGGATTTTGCAGTAAAATGCGAGGCACCAAAGGGAAAGATAAGTTATTAATGGCGTATTTCAGTAAGAACCTTAGGGGATCAGCCCTAGAGTGGTACGCAAGGCAAGACCACACTCGATGGTTTACCTGGGATGATCTAGTCTAGGCTTTTGCTAATCATTTCCAATACAACATGAAGATTGTTCCTGACAGACTTTCATTGACGAAGATAGAGAAGAAGCCTGGAGAGAGCTTCCGAGAATACGGGTCCAGGAGGAGAGACCAAGCTGCCCGAGTGGATCCACCCATGAAGGAAGGTAAAATGGTGTACTATTTCGTACAAGCTCTAGGGCTCACATATTAGGGGCATTTGGTATCAGCTGTCGGGAAAACATTTAATGAAGTCGTCAAGATGGGGAGCTTGATTGAGGAAGGTTTAAAATCTAACAAGATTATGAGCTATTCGGCGATAATGGCCACAACTCAGGCCATCCAGACGGGCACTGGAGGGGTCCTTGGAGAAAGAAGAAGAATAGGTGGCTGTTGTAGAAGGAAGAACATGGTCCAGGAATCCTAATCCTTATTTCCATCAATCTGCCCACATCATCAACCTTACCCACCAGTACCATATGGCCCACCACAATACTATTATCCTCCCCCTGTTCCACACTTATTAGTGCACCATGCCTAAACCTACCCACAATCACAAGCACCATGATGTGCACCCGCTCCTCACAACACATATCATACCCAGAATATATATCCACCACCCAAAACATATAAAAACCCCGGTGGAACAGGCTTCCATCTAAACCCCGGTGTCAGAAATGATAGGCTGCAAAAGAAAAAGACTTTCACTCCATTAGGAGAATCATACACCAGTCTATTTTACAGACTGAGGCAGCTCGGAATCCTGAACCCCATTGAGCTAAAAATCCCAAACCCACCTACCAAGGAACCTGGACCATTCTGTTAGCTATGGGTATTGTTCAAAAGCTCCAGGGCACGACACGGAGAAGTGTTGGCCTTTGAAAACCACAATTCAGGAGCTCATTGACTCAAGGAGAATTGATGTCCAGGCCCCAAAAACTCCCAATATTACATAAAATCCCATACCTGTTCATCATGAAGCTCACATAATCGAGTTGATACACAAGGGAGATAGTAAAAAGCCTTCTTAAACTGTAATGATGATTAAGGCAAGCAAAAGCAAGGTAGATTAGAAAGCAACGGGTGGAAGTGTAGTGATTATAGTTAAACAAGTTGTGGATGAGCCAGTGGTGGCAATAAAACACGAACCATTGAAAGTGATAGTACCGGGAGTAAGTGCAAAGATCATGTTGATTGTGAAAGGGCCCAAATAGAACCGGTCATTATCAAACCGGTAACTCAATTGCACATTGTGGATGCTAAAGATGTACCATGGAATTACAACAAAGTGACTTTCATGTATCAGGGGAAAGAGGTTAAAGATGAAATTTGTGAGACCCACGGTTTGACGAGATCAGGGAGGTGCTTTACTCCCGAAGAATTAAGAAAAGCAAAACTGACCAAAGATAATCCGGCTCCTGTGAAAAAGGCTGTTACTGAAGAAGTGGTCGAGGAATTCTTGAGGAAAATGAAGGCACAGGACTACTCGATAATAGAACAATTGGGGAAGACGCCAGCGCAAATCTCTTTTTTGTCTCTGCTAATTCACTCAGATGAACATCATCATGCATTAATAAAAATCTTGAATGAAGATCATGTGCCTGAGAAAATCATAGTGAATCATCTCGAAAAGATCGTAAACAAAATATTTGAGGTGAACAGGGTGACATTTTCAGATAACGAATTGCCGATAGAAAGAACGGAACATAACAGAGCTTTGTACCTTATTGTGAAATATAAAGATTCGGTAGTGACCCGTGTGTTGGTTGATAATGGGTCGAGTGCCAACATATGCCATTTGTCTACTTTGGAGAAGCTCAATGTAACGCCCCAAATCGAGGGACATGACTGGCGCTTAACCGGGTAGCCTAGTCAAGCGGACCTGGGTGCCTTTCCTAACCCACGTGTTACCCCTTTATTGTTCATTACTTATAAACCGTAGAATTACCAATCATAATTGAAAAAACACTTTTGCAAACATAATAACACGCTTAATTTCTTAACAGATTTACCATTTACAATGCCCGACATATATTTACATAATACCATAATCCCACAGTTTACTGTCTATAGAGCCTCTAAGATACAAAAGGATGATACAATATCTGCCGGTAACAAGGCTCCGGCTATAACTTATACAAAATAAAAATAAAAATCTGAAATAGAAGTGGCATGAGCCACACAGGGCCCCAAGAGGAAAGGGGCTCACCAAAACGGCCAGTGAAAGGTGAAAGAGTGCTACTGCCGATGAGCTGAAGTACCTGCTATGGATCCACCTACAATCATAACACAAATGTAGCGTCCCTGGAAAAAGGGACGTCCGTATACTGGAATTGTACCGATATGTATGGACAAGCTTTCTCCCATGTAAACTCAAGCCGTAAACAAATAGATCACAATAATAGAACAACCAACAGATACACCAAGAAATAACAAAGCGAGCCTATCACGTTTCCACACTTACTTTGTTTCAAGACATCCTCAGCCCATGTACAATTAGAGATCAACAAGGAAGGCAACAACCAAACATGCACGGAAAGCACAATCAAGCCAAACAAAGGGGCAATTAGTGCCCCACAATTTGAAAACTCTCCTGCTGTCTCCTTTCACAATTTCACATCAATGATTTCACAATTATATTCATATCAGTTTCAATGGCGATTTCGATCGCTTTCTACCCTTATTACCTCGGCCACCCTTATCACCCCAACCCACACCTTAATATTTCATGTTGTGGCGCGCAACCCAATCCCATCGTACAATTTCAAATCATAACAATCACAAACAACAAACAAGAGCACTACACAAAGATCACAAACAAGGGCAACAAGCAACTTGCAAATTGGTTCATATTTTCCAAGTACTTTTCAAGCCAATACCACAACAAGGTTACAATGTTTCCATATCCGAGAGTATCAATACCATTATGTTCAACAGTTCATCAACAATTCATGTTGTTTTGTTAGTTTTCCACAACGAGCCAAGTATGCCATCACTACTATTATCCTCAATTTCTTTACCAATTATGATTTCCCTTCTTATCACTCGGTTCATATCTCATACCACACAACACATAGTTACCAATCGAACACCCACAACTAAATCAAAGAATTACACAACAATTCTCATAACTTTCACTTACCAAATAATTTGTACACATAAGGGCAATTTCACGAGGATTAAAGTTAGCCATACATACCTGGAGTCGGATTTACTTTCTTCAATCTCTTACTTTATGTTCACCTAGTTGTCTTATTTTCCCACTCCTACCCACTTATTTTTGCTAAATTTCAAGTTTAAAGAACATGCATGAGTGTTAAACTCTATTTTTAAAATCCAATGCATGAAAATCTTCCTTTCCTATTAAGAACTAAAAATTCAAGGAAAATGGCTAGGGTTTTTACCTTTAGAAATTGGGGAAGATGACACTTGCCCTAGGATTTTCTGGACCAAGATATTTGAAAATGATCCTTGAAGATTGTTAGGTTTCTCTCTCTAGAATCTCTCTTTTCTCTCTCTCTTGTTTTGCTAAGAAAATATGAGAAAATGAAGTTTTGAGGTGTTTTATTAAAGAAGGAGTCGGGTTAAAATTTAATAAAAATCTGGGACGAGTCAAATCTACGGTCGCATCTGCGATCGCAGAATCAACATGCTGTCCACATAATGGACCGCAGAATTGCTCCCAAAAATCTCCTCTTCTGTTACGATATGCGACCAGAATGCGGTCCGCATTCATGTTCTGCGATCGCAGAATGCACCGCAGAATTGACACTCAAAAATCCTTAAGGAATTATGCGATGGTTTTACGGTCCGCATTTTCATTATGGGATCGCATATTGGACCACATTTTCAACTCAAAGTTTGAAAAATATTCTGTTACACTCTGTGGTAGGAATGCGGTCCACATAGCAGATCTGCGACCGCAGAATTGACATTTTCTGGAAAATCTTATTCTTTTAATTTTTAAAGCTTAGATCACTACCAAGGGTCTGAACCATGATATTTTATTCTACACATTCCTACAACATTATTTGGACCATGACACCACGGGCTACTAGGTTTTAAGCACAAAAATGTTATGGGGCCTTACATCCTCCCCCCCTTAAAATCATTCATCCTCAAATGAGGATTTTGAAAATCAGTTGGTTTTGAAAGACATGATATGCAAACTGTCAAAATTTTCACTAACTCTTATATTTTAGAAAAATTTCGCCAGAGTTTCCTTTGTATTATTGACATATCCACCTATCAGAGAGCCCCCAAAACACATTCCCAAGCAACAATACACATTTACAACATTCTTTACAGCTTGTACACAATTCCTCACCTCAACAATTGCACATATTCTATCACATTGTTACATTTGCACATAAACTAGCCACTTCAATGAGTCCCTACCTTATCTAACCATCTCAACACACCATATACACATAAACAAAAAATTATCAATCTACACTTACCATTAGTTGTTTATTTAACACATGAGTCTCTATAAGGCTTTCATTTATCAGGGAAAGTTCAAATGGCCTAAAGAAACAACAACACATATAACTCTTGTAAAAGTTAAAGAAACTTTACTAACACTAAGAAGGAAGCAATTTGGACAAATGATAGTTGTTTCAAAAATAGAAGGGTCACCTAATTTCTTCTAAGCTTGATCAAACAAATAGGGATATTTTTCCTTCATTTCTTTTTCTATTTCTCACGTGGCCTCCTCAACTTGTTGACTTCGCCACAACACTTTAACAGAGGCAACTTCCTTATTTCTCAACTTACGAACTTGCCAACAACATCAAAACCCATAATTCGCATCGAATTCAAGCCTAAATTCCTTAAAATATTCCGAATTACACAATCAATCAAAAACCCGACTAAACAGCGTCCGAATGACCTGAAATTTTGCAGCACATCCAAAATCACCTAACGGAGCTACTGCAACTGTCGGAATTCCATTCCGACCCCCGGATCAAAATCTCACCTACCGTTCGGATTTCGCCAAAATTCAACCTTAGCCAATTCAAGCCTATTTCTACACCGGACCTCCAAATTCAATTCCGATTGCTCCCCTAAGTCACAAATCACCTCCCGGAACTAACCGAATCATCGGAATTCCATTTCGAGTCCTCTAACTAAATAGTCAACTCCGGGTTGACTTTCCTTATTTAAGTTTCCTTCAAAAAGGCTATATGCTCATTTTTAATCCAATTCACTCCTAACTCACCCGATAGACTCTAACACTGATATAAAACCATAAAACATGTATTTACAACATAACGGGGTGGTAATTCCCGTGACGACGGGCCGGGTCGTCACACTTTTAATCTCATCCTTACCTTTATGGAACGGCATGATCCTTCGTGCATGATTTAAGTAAGAACGTCACGGAATGTTCCTTCGTGCATAAATAGTAAACATGGCACGGAATGATCCTTCGTGCGAACATAATTAAAAATGTCACGGCATCACCCTTCGTGCATTATCACTTTTCCTCACCCAAATAACAGTCACAGTCAACGGGCAAAAGAATGAAACAAGTAACATATACCGTCTGGCAAGGGAGTAACAATAGTCGTAACCATATCCCGACAAGGGAACAATATAAACAACATAACAAATTCCCGGCAAGGGAAATAATAATCAACCTTCACAACCTGGCAAGGGCTCACGAATATGACTTAGGAAAATTCCACGTTAGCTCACAACATGTATCAATAAACAACCCATGGCCATGCTAGACTCTGGTGTATAGATGCTCGTCACCACGCCTATACACCACACTCAATCACATAGAAATTAGCAAATTATTACATTCATTCATATTCCCTCAAGCTAGGATAGATCAAACACTCACCTCAAAGCCTTGAAGTCTAATTAACCTTAAACTATCGCTTTACCTCGTAACTCAACCTCCAACTCGCTCGAATCTAATCACAATTGGTTCAATTACTTTAATAAACACTACATAAATTGGTTTGGATGCATAAAAATGGTTTTCTCAAAGTTCTACTAAAAATTTCTCTAAACGCCCCTAGGCCCACGTGGTTTAAACTTGGGGTTTAGACCAAAATCCGATAACCCATTCCCTCACGAGTTCAATTTTATGATTTGTTTTGGAAATCAGACCTCAAATCGAGGTCCAACTCCCCAATTTTTTAAAAACCTAGGTTCTACCCAAAACCATCAATTTCAACCATAAAGACCTTTGATTTCTCATGAAACACATGTATAATGATGTTAGATATTGAAAGAGTTGATTGAAAATCCACTTAAAAGTGATTTTGAGTGATATAGCTCTTGAAAAATCGCCTATGGGGTTTTAGTTTTGAAAGAATGGTGAAAAGGGGGTTTAAATTGTTTAAGTACAAAATTGCAGAGCTGCGGTTATGGGAAATACGAACATATGTTCGTAATAGCGAACGCAACAGTCCAGCTCTCAGACTTCGCATTTGCGAAGAACCTGTACGCATTTGCGAACATAGGCCAATTCAGGGCAACCTCGCATTTGCGAGCTTTTGTCCTCAATTGCAAACCTAGTGTAGTTTTGGGCAACCTCGCATTTGTGAGCTTTTTTTTGCAATTGCGAACACAGGGTAATTCTACGTCTCTTCGCAATTACGAAGGACTTGTTCGCATTTGCGAACCCAGGATATATTAGGGCTTCTCGCATTTGCGAGTGATTGTTCGCAATTACAAAAATAGCAGCTGGGAAAAAAACCAGTTGTGGTTATTTTCTAAATTTGCTCTCACGGCCTATCAAATCTTCGCCCGAGCCCTCGGGCTCCAAACCAAACATGCACACAATCTCAAAAACATACCACGAACTTGCTCACGCGATCAAATCGCCAATATAACATCGTTTTCATAGAATTAAGCCTCAAATTCATGATTTCTTCTTTTAAACTTCATAAACTTTCAAACTTGGAACTCATGGTGAAAAACACGTCAAACGACGTTCAATTTTCGTTAAACTTCACATGAATTGCTTAAATAATATATAAGACTTGTACCGGACGTCAGAACCAAAATACGAGATCGATACCAAGGTCTTTTAATCAATTTTAATTTCTATTTTACTTAATAATTTCAGAAAAACAATTTAACAGAAAAATTTATATCTCGGGCTCTAGGCCTCGAAATTCGACTCCGGACAGATGCCCGAGTCCCATGTTTTCCTATGGACCTTATGGGACCGTCCGATCTCGGGTCCGGGTCCGTTTACCAAAAATGATGACCGAAGTCAACAATATCAATATTAATATCAAAAATCTTCAAATATTCCATAGAATTCATATATTCTAACACAAAAAAATTCCGGCAACGTGCCCGGACTGCGCATGTAAATCGAGGCAACATAAAATAAGGTTTTCAGGGCCTAGGAAGCACGGAACAGATGAGGACAACAGGTGATGACCCTTTGGGTCGTCACATCCTCCACCTTTAAAACAACCGTTCGTCCTCAAACGGACAACGAAAGGAAGTACCTGAGTCGGGGAACAAATTTGGGTAACTGTTCAACACATCAGACGCAGACTCCCAGGTCGATGCCTCAGGAGGCTAACTGATAATAGGTGATTTTGACAATAATTATGCCCTAAATAATCACACTTTGATGTTGAATTAATATTGTTTATGATGACAAAATGCTTTGATTAGTGTTTATTGGTGTGTTATATGTACATATGATCCATTGGATGCTAAAAGGAGCTATTTGGGAGTCACATGTTGATGAAAAGGCCAAGTGAAGATTTGAAGTGAAGTGAGCTTGAAGAATCAAAGAAAAATCAGAAGTATTGTTCATCCGCGGTTCATTCGCGAAAGTGGATGAACCGCGACAAATCAAGCTCTCTGAACTTTTCGGAAGAATCAGAGGACTGCTCTGTTCGCGGTTCGCCCGCGGCCACGGACGAACCGCGGAAGGTGCTACAGAATGTTTCCTAGTTTTGTACAAATTCAGTTTTTAAGCCCTAAAACCGCTATATAAACCCCTAGTATGTTGTCTGTTTTTCACTACTTTTGCAAGATAATTAGTAAGAGAGAACTCTCTCAACTCATTCCTTTATTTTATATCAAGTATTTATTTATGAATTCAATTATTATTATTGTTTCTTTGAGCATGAGTAGCTAAATCCTTTTCTAAGGTTTTGATGGAACCTATTGAGTGATGAACTTATCGTCTATGTGATTACAAATTGTTAGCTAGATTTCTATTTGTTCAACTTTGTTATTGTTGTAGTTAATTGGTAGGATCCCCAATTAGTTGTGCCTATTTAGTGTGCATAACTTGGAAAAGAGTGCATATTTAGGTATATTGTTGAACAACACCACACCTAGGTTATTGGAGGAATCTATAGCTTTAGGCGTAAAGACGGGGTTAGGAATAATGAAGTCTTGGGTGCAATCTTAAGTGAACTATTCAAATTAAAGCTAGCTAGGGTAGCTCGGGAGAGTGCACTAGTAAATTATTGTAATTGCTCGGGAGAGGGTTACGGTACAAATAGCGTTCATGATTGATAGAATATATTGACAATTTGTATGAGCATAAACAGAAGGGATTCCACTAATAGGGGAAATCAATACCTTAGTCTTTCTCCATATTATTTACTGAACATTCAATTCTTTCTTTTAAGCCTTTTAAATTCTTGCAAAGGTAGTTGTTCGAAAATCACACAAACATATATTCGAAATTTTGGGAACTTGATTCGGAAGTGATCTTGGGTTGTGAAAGTTGCAATTGGTAGGTTAATTCCCTGTGGGATCGATCTTGGACTTATTAGACTAGGTTATATTGAATACGACTATTGCTTGGACGTGAATCAATTTTGGCGCCGTTGCCGGGGAATTAACGAAATTATCAATTGCCATTGACAGAACTTCAAGATTCTTGTGTAGTCAGGTTCTTTCTATACTTTACATTGAATATTTTGCCGGTTGTTGATTTGGGTACTCAGGTGCATACCTAGAAAATCTGCAAGGACTCGAGAACTAATTGAAGGACTCCCAAACCCCAAGCAAACTTTTTAAGCACGTAACAAGGCTATCGAACAAATTCAGCAATCCCAACAACCAATCAAACTAGATTTCGACATGGGTGACGTAAACGAACCAAACCCGCAAGACGTTTAAATATGCAAGAGGCACAAGAAGGTGCACTGTATGACTGGGCATAGCCCACAGCGGATAATTTAGCAACTGCCATCATTGTGCCAGCAATTCAAGCTGACTCTTTCCAGATTACTAACAACGTGATACACTTGTTTCAAAAAAAAAGGATTATTCTCTGGGTCTCCGGTTGAAGATCCACAGCAGCACCTGAAGAACATTCTCTCGATATGCAAGACACAGAGGCAACCGAATGTGACTCCGGAAACCATCAGATTATTGCTCTTTCCGTTCTCAGTTACAGGAGTTGCACAAGTATGGCTAAACTCACTCCCCATAAACTCTATTGAAACTTGGGATGAGTTAGTCAAACAATTCCACAACAAGTTTCATCCACCTAACAAGACAGCTCAACAAATTGATGAGAATGTGAGCTTCAAGCAGAAACCAATGGAGACATTACATGAAACTTGGGGCAGATTCAAGTGATCAAAATTTTGGGAACTTGATTCGGAAGTGATCTTGGGTTGTGAAAGTTGCAATTGATAGGTTAATTCCATGTGGGATCGATCTTGGACTTATTAGACCAGGTTATATTGACTACGACCGTTGCTTGGACGTGAATCAATTTTGGCGCCGTTGCCGGGGAATTAACGGAATTATCAATTGCCATTGACAGAACTTCAAGATTCTTGTGTAGTCAGGTTCTTTCTACACTTTGCATTGAATATTTTGACGGTTGTGGATTTGGGTACTCAGGTGCATGCCTAGAAAATCTGCAAGGACTCGAGAACTAATTGAAGGACTCCCAAACCTCGAGCAAACTTTTCGGGCATGTAACAAGGCTATCAAAAAAATTCAGCAATCCTAACAACCAATCAAACTAGATTTCGACATGGGTGACATAAACGAACCAAACCAGCAAGCTAGTTAAATATGCAAGAGGCACGGGAGGCACAAGAAGGTGCACTGTATGACTGGGCACATCCCACAACGGATAATTTGGCAACTGCCATCGTTGTGCCAGCAATTCAAGTTGAGTCTTTCCAGATTACTAACAACGTGCTACACTTTGTTGCAAAACAAGGGATTATTCTCTGGATCTCAGGTTGAAGATCCACATCAGCACCTGAAGAACTTTCTCTCGATATGCAAGACACAGAGGCAACCGAATGTGACTTCGGAAGCCATCAGATTATTGCTCTTTCCGTTCTCAGTTACAGGAGTTGCACAAGTATGGCTAAACTCACTCCCCAGAAACTCTATTGCAACTTGGGATGAGTTAGTCAAACAATTCCACAACAGGTTTCATCCACCTAACAAGACATCTCAACAAATTGATGAGATTGTGAGCTTCAAGCAGAAACCAATGGAGACATTACATGAAACTTGGGGCAGATTCAAGTGATCGAAATTTTGGGAACTTGATTCGGAAGTGATCTTGGGTTGTGAAAGTTGCAATTGGTAGGTTAATTCCCTGTGGGATCGATCTTGGACTTATTAGACTAGGTTATATTGACTACAACCGTTGCTTGGACGTGAATCAATTTTGGCGCCGTTGCCGGGGAATTAACGGAATTATCAATTGCCATTGACAGAACTTCAAGATTCTTGTGTAGTCAGGTTCTTTCTACACTTTACATTAAATATTTTGACGGTTGTGGATTTGGGTACACAGGTGCATGCCTAGAAAATCTACAAGGACTTGCGAACTAATTGAAGGACTCCCAGACCCCGAGCAAACTTTTCGGGCACGTAACAAGGCTATCAAACAAATTCAGCAATCCCAACAACCAATCAAACTAGCTTTCGACATGGGTGACGTAAACGAACCAAACCAGCAAGCCGGTTAAATATGCAAGAGGCACAGGAGGCACAAGAAGGTGCATTGTATGACTGGGCACAGCCCACAGCAGATAATTTGGCAACTGCCATCGTTGTGCCAGCAATTCAAGCTGAGTCTTTCCAGATTACTAACAACGTGCTACACTTGTTGCAAAACAAGGGATAAGTCTCTGGGCCTCAGGTTGAAGATCCACAGCAGCACCTGAAGAACTTTCTCTCGATATGCAAGACACATAGGCAACCGAATGTGACTCCGGAAGCCATCAGATTATTGCTCTTTTCGTTCTCAATTACAGGAGCTGCACAAGTATGGCTAAACTCACTCCCCATAAACTCTATTGGAACTTGGGATGAGTTAGTCAAACAATTCCACATCAAGTTTCATCCACCTAACAAGACAGCTCAACAAATTGATGAGATTGTGAGCTTCAAGCAAAAACCAATGGACACATTACATGAAACTTGGGGCAGATTCAAGGGTATGCTAGTTATGTGTCCTCACCATGGGATTCCTGAGCCGATGTTGGGTCAAAGGTTCTACATGGGGCTTTCAGATAGTATGAAGAATATTGTAGATGCTTCAGCAGGTAGGGATTTTCTGAGCAAGACTTGGAGAGATGGCCAAAATTTGCTAGACAAGATGGCTCAAAATTTCGGGTGGACAACCAGGAATGCTCCTATCACTCCAGTGGTACACTCTATACCTCTGAATCCATCCAACACTCTAGAGGAGAAGGTGGCAACTTTATTGACATAAATGAGCATCCTGACAAAGAAGGTGGAAGAATTAGGGGTTAAGCAGCAAGTTCTTATTGTAGACACTACCAATGGTGGTTTATGCACATCTTGCATTAGCCAACCCATAGGTAATCAATGGGCTGCAGACCAAGAACATCATCATCAGCATGTAGACATGAATTATGTGGCTAACTATGGAGGGCAGCGACATGGTAACCAGAGTTGGGGTCCGCGGGCTCCACAGCAGTTTTGGCCCCCCTCAGCCACAATATAATGCAGCAGGTATGAGGCCACCACACAACATGGCTCCATATCCTAGACCTCAGAATTTGAGCAATCAGCAGCAGGGATATCATCCACCTCCACCACAGCATGAGGGTAGACATGACGATGGGTTCGCAAGGTTAGAAGCTATGATGTAGCAGGTAATTGGGTCAAATGCCAAAACCAATGAAAGAATAGATGCACATGACGCAGCGACCAAAAATATGGAAGTGCAAATGGGCCAGATTGCTATGTCACTTAACAATCGTCCTCAAGTGACATTGCTTGTAGATACACAAACAAACCCAAAAGACCAAGTCCCAAAGCAGCTAATGGTAGTGACTTTGAGAAGCGGTAGAGACCTTGATGCTGAGAAAGAAGAAGAGAAAAGCAACACAAATACGGAGACACTCACTCCAGTGCCCATTGAACTGGATGAGTCCATAGGGTTGACAGAAGTTACAGTCCAGCCAGTTGCTGAAAATAAAGAAGAGCAGCAAGGAACGGAGAAAGTAGCTGAACAGGTAAAGTAGCAGGTTGAAGAGAAAGTGATAGAGAAGGAAAAGTCCCAAGTCATCGGGAAGAAGAGGCCTCCACCACCATTCCCCCAAAGGTTGGTCAAACACAAGAAAGAAGAGCAATACAAAAAGTTCTTTGAGATGCTCAAGCAAATCCAGGTAAACATTCCCTTTATTGAAGCTTTAAAAGAAATGCTTGGGTATGCTAAGATGATGAAAGATTTGATGTCACGGAAATTTGATTTCCAAGACTTGGCCACCATAACCCTTACCCAGACTTGTAGTGCAGTGGTCTCCAGACCCATAGCTGAGAAGATATCTGATCCAGGTAGCTTCACCATCCCATGCACTATAGGGAATTATGCCTTTGCAAAGGCATTGTGTGATTTGGGGCGAGCATTAATCTCATGCCCTTAGTTATTTATAAGAGGCTAGGCATTGGGAGAGCCAGGCCTACCTCTATGTTATTACAGCTTGCTGACAGGACGGTTAAGCGTCCATTTGGTATTTTAGATGATGTGCTTATCCAGGTAGGGAAGTTCGTGTTTCCCGCCGATTTTGTCATTCTGGATTGCAAGGTGGACGAGGAAATTCCTATAATCCTAGGAAGACAATTCCTAGCCACCGGGAGAGCTCTAATTGATTGTGAAACTGGGGAACTCAAGATGAGGTTGAATGATGAGGAGATCATATTCATTGTGCAAAAATCCATGAGGCGCCCTAGTGAGTTTGCGAATTGCTCTCTTATTGATGTGGTTGATGTGATAGTTGAGACAGATGATGCAGAGTTGACCATTGAAGATACACTTCAAGTATGCCTGATGAACATGGAAGAGGTAAATGGTGAAAGTTTAGCTAAATGGGTGCTATCTCTGGAAGGCAAGGGATTTTGGGAGAGAGAGCCTGAATTCGAGCCTCTACACTTAGAGAAAAGAGAGACCCCTCCTGCAAAACCATCCATAAAAGAGCCACCAAAGCTTGAGCTTAAACCACTACCATCAGATCTCAGGTATGAATTTCTAGGGCCTAACTCCAGTTTACCTGTTATTATCTCATCTAGTTTGTTAGATGTGCAGGCCCGAAAGCTTATAGAGGTACTCAAAGAATGTAAGACTGCCATTGGGTGGACCATGGCAGACATAAAGGGGATCAGCCCCATATATTGCATGCATAAAATTCTCCTGAAAGAGGGACACAAACCTTCCAGGAACATCAAAGAAGGCTGAACCCTAACATGAAGGAAGTGGTGAAGAAAGAGGTAATAAAGTGGCTACACGCGGGAATCATCTTCCCAATCTTAGATAGTAGCTGGGTTAGCCCGGTCCAATGTGTGCGAAAGAAAGGTGGCATGACGGTGGTGAAAAACGAGAATAATGAGTTGATTTCAACTAGAACTGTCACCGGATAGAGAATATGCATGGACTACAGGAAGCTGAATCTAGCCACTCGCAACGATCACTTCCCACTTCCCGTTATTGATCAGATGTTTGACAGGTTGGCAGGGAGGTCACACTTTTGCTTTCTGGATGGATACTCGAGGTACAATCAAATCTTCATAGCCCCCGAAGATAGAGAGAAAACCTCCTTCACATGCCCTTATGGCATTTTTGCCTTCAGGAGGATGCCATTCGGACTATGCAATGCACCTGCCACATTCCAAAGGTGCATGATGGCCATTTTCACCGACATAGTGGAAGACATTATGGAGGTGTTCATCGATGATTTCTCAGTGGTAGGGAATTCATTCGATGAATGCCTTGTCAATCTGACTAGAGTGCTGAAATGGTGCATGGAAATGTGCAAAAATCCATGAGGCGCCCTAGTGAGTTCGCGAATTGCTCTCTTATTGATGTGGTTGATGTGATAGTGGAGACAGATGATGCAGAGTTGACCATTGGAGATACACTTCAAGTATGCCTGATGAACATGGAAGAGGTAAATGGTGAAAGTTTAGCTAAATGTGTGCTATCTCTGGAAGGCAAGGGATTTTGGGAGAGAGAGCCTAAATTTGAGCCTCTACACTTAGAGAAAAGAGAGACCCCTCCTGCAAAACCATCCATAGAAGAGCCACCAAAGCTTGAGCTTAAACCACTACCATCATATCTCAAGTATGAATTTCTAGGGCCTAACTCCACTTTACCTGTTATTATCTCATCTAGTTTGTTAGAAGTGCAGGCCCGAAAGCTTATAGAGGTACTCAAAGAATGCAAGACTGCCATTGGGTGGACCATGGCAGATATAAAGGGGATCAGCCCCGCATATTGCATGCATAAAATTCTCTTGGAAGAGGGACACAAACCTTCCTGGAACATCAAAGAAGGCTGAACCCTAACATGAAGGAAGTAGTGAAGAAAGAGGTAATAAAGTGGCTACACGCGGGAATCATCTTCCCAATCTTAGATAGCAGCTGGGTTAGCCCGGCCCAATGTGTGCGAAAGAAAGGTGGCATGACGGTGGTGAAAAATGAGAATAATGAGTTGATTTCAACTAGAACTGTCACCGGATAGAGAATATGCATGGACTACAGGAATCTGAATCTAGCCACTCGCAAAGATCGCTTCCCACTTCCCTTCATTGATCAGATGCTTGATAGGTTGGCAGGGAGGTCACACTTTTGCTTTCTGGATGGATACTCGGAGTACAATCAAATCTCCATAGCCCCCGAAGATAGAGAGAAGACCTCCTTCGCATGCCCTTATGTCATTTTTGCCTTCAGGAGGATGCCATTTGGACTATGCAATGCACCTGCCACATTCCAAAGGTGCATGATGGCCATTTTCACCGACATGGTGGAAGACATTATGGAGGTGTTCATGGATGATTTCTCGGTGGTAGGGAATTCATTCGATGAATGCCTTGTCAATCTGACAAAAGTGCTGAAACGGTGCATGGAAACAAACTTAGTGCTAAATTGGGAGAAGTGCCATTTTATGGTACAAGAAGGTATAGTATTGGGGCATCGGGTTTCAAGCAAAGGTGTTGAGGTAGACCGTGGCAAAGTTGATGTCATTGCAAAGCTGCCTCCACCAACATCCGTCAAGGCCATAAGAAGCTTTCTTGGACACGCCGGTTTTTACCGGAGGTTCATCAAAGACTTCTCCAAAATATCAAACCCTCTCTGTAAGTTACCTGAAAAAGATCACCCTTTTGTTTTTTCTGATAAATGCAGGATTGCTTTTGAGGAACTGAAGAAGAGGTTGGTCACAACACCCATCATCATTGCTCCCAACTGGGAGCGACCCTTTGTGCTAATGTGTGATGCAAGTGACTATGCAGTGGGGGTAGTGCTGAGCCAAATGAAAGACAAGTTGATGCACCCAATATACTATGGAAGTAGAACCTTGAGTGGAGCACATCTAAACTACACAGTGACGGAAAATGAGATGCTTGCAGTTGTGTTCGCATTTGACAAATTCCGGTCCTATCACATAGGATCCAAGGTAATTGTATACACGGACCATGCAGATTTAAGATATCTAATTGATAAAAAGGACTCTAAGCCGCGCCTAATTCGTTGGGTGCTGCTTCTCCAAGAGTTCGACCTCAAAATTCGGTATAGAAAGGGCACTGAAAATCAAGTCGCTGATCATTTGTCACGACTTGAAGGAGCTGAAATCGTCAAAGAGAATGGGGAAATTCTTGAAACCTTTCCAGACGAGCAGTTGCTCACCACCACTCTCCTTGAAGCGCCATGGTATGCCGATTATGCAAATTACCTAGCTAGTGGTATTGTTCTTCACGACCTCTCTTCGATCCAGAGGAAAAGATTTTTTCGTGAAACTCAGCTTTATTATTGGGACGAACCCTATTTGTTTAGGATATTTCTCGATAACATGATCTGGAGATGCGTCCCCGAGATAGAACAATCTTCTGTTTTGCAGGCATGTCACGCTTCCGCATATGGTGGTCACTTTGGAGGAGTACGTATAGTCGCCAAAATACTTGAGGCCGGTTTCTATTGGCTAACGCTGTTCAAAGATGCACACTTGTGGGTGAAAGGTTGCAACGAATGTCAACGCACCGGGAATATCTCTCGGCATCATGAAATGCCAATGAACCCAATCCAGCAAGTGGAAGTGTTCAATGTCTGGGGAATAGACTTCATGGGGCCCTTTATCAGCGCATGCGGCAATAAGTACATACTTGTTGCAGTTGACTACGTGTCAAAATGGGTGGAAACTGTAGCATTACCCACCAATGATGCTAAGGTGGTGGTGGGATTTTTGAAGAAGAACATTTTCACCCGTTTCGGGACTCCAAGGGCTATAATTAGTGACGGGGGCACACACTTTTGCAACCAGGCGTTTGAGAAATTATAGGCCAAGTATGATGTGAAACACCGAGTGGCCACTCCGTATCACCCGCAGACCAGCGGGCAAGTTGAGGTCTCCAACAGGGAGATAAAGAGTGTATTAACTAAAACAGTGAACGCCACAAGGAAGAACCGCGGAAGGCGCCGCAGAATGTTTCCTAGTTTTGTACAAATTCAGTTTTTAAGCCCTAAAACCTCTATATAAACCCCTAGTTCGCCCAATAGAGGCATGTTGTTTATTTTTCACTACTTTTGCAAGACAATTAGTAAGAGAGAACTCTCTCAACTCATTCCTTTATTTTATATCAAGAATTTATTTATGAATTCAATTATTATTATTGTTTCTTTGAGCATGAGTAGCTAAATCCTTTTCTAAGGTTTTGATGGAACCTAATGAGTGATGAACTTATCGTCTATGTGATTACAAATTGTTAGCTGGATTTCTATTTGTTCAACTTTGTTATTGTTGTAGTTAATTGGTAGGATCCCCAATTAGTTGTGCCTATTTAGTGTGCATAACTTGGAAAAGAGTGCATATTTAGGTATATTGTTGAACAACACCACACCTAGGTTATTGGAGGAATCTATAACTTTAGGCGTAAAGACGGGGTTAGGAATAACGAAGTCTTGGGTGCAATCTTAAGTGAACTATTCAAATTAAAGCTAGCTAGGGTAGCTCGGGAGAGTGCACTAGTAAATTATTGTAATTGCTTGGGAAAGGGTTACGGTACAAATAGCGTTCATGATTGATAGAATATATTGACAATTTGTATGATAATAAACATAAGGGATTCCATCAATAGGGGAAATCAATACCTTAGTCTTTCTCCATATTATTTACTCAACATTCAATTATTTCTTTTAAGCCTTTTAAATTCTTGCAAAGGTAGTTGTTCGAAAATCACACAAACATATATTCGAAATTTTGGGAACTTGATTCAGAAGCGATCTTGGGTTGTGAAAGTTGCAATTGGTAGGTTAATTCCCTGTGGGATCGATCTTGGACTTATTAGACCAGGTTATATTGACTACGACCGTTGCTTGGACGTGAATCACTAACCTCTCCACTGGACATGCACGGAAGGGAAACTCTTCGACCTCAACTGTCGAACTTGTCGGTCTAGAATAGCCACCAGCTCCTGCTCGTAAGATAGATATTTGTCCAAATAGACAGTACTGAAGTATAACACATGTGTGGGATCGCCTTGATACCTCCGAACCATAGATACATGAAAAACTAGATGCACGGCTGATAAGCTAGGTGGCAGTGCAAGTTTATAAGCCACCTCTCCCACTCGATCCAGAATCTCCAATGGACCAATGTACCTAGGGCTGAGCTTGCCCTTCTTTCCGAATCTCATCACACCCTTCATAGGCGACACTCGGAGCCATACCCGCTCACTAACCATGAAATCCACATCTCGGACCTTACGGTCTACATAACTCTTCTGTCTGGACTGAGCTTAACGCAACCTCTCTTGAATATTCTTGACCTTTTCTAAGGCCTCCGGTACTAGGTCCGTACCGAGCAACCGAGCTTCTCCCAGCTCCAACCATCCAACTGGAGACCGACATTGCCTACCATACAATGCCTTATATGGAGCCATCTGAATGCTAGACTGGTAGCTGTTGTTGTAGGCAAACTTTGCTAATGGCAGAAACTGGTCCCACGAGCCCCCAAAATCAATGACACAAGCTCGGAGCATGTCCTCTAGAATTTGAATAGTTCTCTCAGACTGCCCGTCCGTCTGAGGATGAAATTATGTACTCAACTAAACCTGGGTGCCTAACTCCTTCCGGACCGCTCTCCAGAAACGCGAGGTAAACTGCATACCCCGATCTGAGATAATAGACACCGGCACTCCATGAAGGCGAACAATCTCCCGGATGTAAATCTCTACTAACTTCTCAAATGAGTAGAAGACTGATATTGGAATGAAGTGTGCTGACTTGGTCAGCCTATCAATAATGACCCAAATAGCATCAAATTTCCTCTGAGTCAAAGGAAGTCCAAGAACGAAGTCCATTGTAATCCGGTCCCATTTTCGCTCGGGAATTTCAATTCTTTGTACATACCACCAGGCCTCTGGTGCTCATATTTAACCTGCTGAAAATTTAGACACCGAGCAACATACGCAAGAATGTCCTTCTTCATTCTACGCCACCAATAGTGCAGCCGCAAGTGCTGATACATCTTTGCGGCGCACGGGTGAATAGAATACCGAGAACTATAGGCCTATGCTAAGATCAAATCTCGAATCCCCTCAAGGTTGGACACTTAAACTCGCCCATGTAATCTCAATACTCCATCATCGTCTAAGGTTACCTTCGTAGCACCTCCCCGCTGCACAGTTCCCTCAGGTCACGCAAATTAGGATCATCGAACTGCCTCTCACGGATACGCTCCAATAGAGAAGAATGAGCGACCGTGCAGGCCAACACCCTATTAGGCTCAGATATATCTAATCTCACGAACAGATTGGCTAAGGCCTAAAAATCTAGAGCAAGCGGTCTCTGGTTGACCTGAATATAAGCGAGACTACCCATGCTGGCAGACTTCCTACTCAATGCGTCAGCCACCACATTGTCCTTACGTGGGTGATATAAGATAGTAACATCATAATTTTTCAGCAACTCTAACCATCTCCTCTGTCGCACATTTAACTCTTTTTGCTTGAATAAATACTGAAGACTTTTGTGATCCGTGTATACCTCACACGCCACACCATAAATATAATGCCTCCAAATTTTTAAGGCATGAACAACTGTTGCCAACTCAAGTTCAAGAACCGGATAATTCTTCTCATGGATTTTCAACTGCCTTGAAGCATATATAATCACCTTGCCATCCTGCATCAATAAATCTCTAACCCCAGTACGAGATGCATCACAGTGGACAATGTAAGGCCTTGAACCCGTGGGCAAAATCAACATTGGTGCCATAGTCAGAGCTGTCTTGAGCTTCTGAAAGCTTGCCTCACACTCGTCTGACCACTTGAACTGGGCACCCTTCTGGGTCAACCTGGTCATCGGGGCTGCAATAGAATAGAACCCCTCTACAAACCAATGGTAATAGCCTGCTAACCCCAAGAAACTCCGAATCTCAGTCACTGAAGCTGGTCGAGGCCAATTATTGACTACCTCAATCTTCTTTGGGTCTACCTGAATACCCTCTACTGACACGATGTGACCCAAAAATGCAAACGAACTCAACTAGAACTCGCATTTGGAAAACATGGCATATAGCTAATTATCCTTCAGAGTGTGAAGGACCACTCTGAGGTGCTGCTCGTGCTCTTCCTGGCTGCGGGATTACAGATCTAGATAAGGCCGAAACACTCAGTTCATCAACTCTATAAATGTTGTTGGGGCTTTGGTCAACCCGAAAGACATGACTAAGAATTCATAGTGCCTATACTGAGTGCGAAAGGCTGTCTTAGGAATGTCAGTCGCCCTGATCTTCAGCTGATGGTAGCCCGACCTCAAGTCTATTATCGAGAATACCCTTGCTCCCTGGAGCTGGTCAAACAAATCATCAATCCTTGGTAGTGGATACTTATTCTTTATCATCACTTTGTTTAAATGCCGGTAATCAATACACATCCGCATCGAACCATCATTTTTCTTAACAAATAACACTGGTGCACCCTAGGGTGAAACACTGGGCCTAATAAATCCCATTTCTAGAAGGTCTTGCAACTGATCTTTTAACTCTTTTAACTCTGGCGGGGCCATGCGATACGGTGGAATAGAGATAGGTTGAGTGCCCGGTGCCATATCAATATAGAAATCAATATCCTTGTCGGGTGGCATACCCGGCAGGCCTGAAGGGAAAACCTTGGGATAATCCAGTACAATAGGAACTAAATCCATAGAAGGAATCTCCGCACTGGAGTCACGAACATAAGCCAAATAAGCTAGACACCCATTCTCGACCATGCGTTGAGCCTTAACATATGAAATAACAGTGCAGACGGAGTGGCATAGGGTCCCTCTCCACTTTAGTCGGGTTGATTCTGGCAAGGCCAAGGTCACTGTCTTGGCATGACAATATAAGTTGGCGTGATACGGGGACAACCAATCCATCACCAATATAACATCGAAGTCCACCATGTCTAATAGCAATAAATCAATATGGGTCTCAAGACCCTCAAATATAACCACGCACGAACGATGCACCCGGTCGACTACTATAGAGTCACCCACTAGTGTAGACACATAGACCAGAATGACCAGGGCATAGCTAGGCACGGCCAGGCATGGTGCAAAGTAGGAAGACACATATGAATATATAGACCTAGGGTCAAATAATACTGAAGCACCTCTATCATAAACCAGAAAGGTACATGTAATCACAGCATCTGACGCCTCTGCCTCTGGCCTAGATGGTAAAGTAGAAAACCAGGGATCGGCACCACCTCTATGAACTATGTCTCTAGGGTGGTCATCCACCGGTTGACCTCTACCTCTAGCGGGATGGTCTCCACCTCTACGGTCTCCACCTCCACCTCTACGATCTCTACCCTCGACCCTAGCTGGCTGGGCAGGCTGTGGGTTAGCTGGGGCCTGAATCATGGGGCGAGGACCCCGCTGCTCAGTGTTGCCCGCTGCTCGAAGGAAAAACCTGACAAGGTGACCTGGGTCACCATAACCGTAACAAGACTTTGGCTGCTGGGACTACTAACCTTGACGACCTAAGTGGCCTCCACGCACACTTTGAAGAGGCTGAGCACTGATGGGATGCTGATCTGAATACTGTTCACGAAACCCACGATCACCTGAACTACCCTGCAAAACCTGGAGAGGTGACTGAAAAGGCCTATAAGACTGGCCCATATCATAAGAATTCCTACCTCCAGGATGAGGCACCACTAAATCTACCAGAATGACGAGGCCTCTTGTCTGAAGCATGACTACCTCCCCGAGCAAGAGCCATCTCAACCCTACGGGCTGCATTAGCCACCTCCTAAAAAGATATGTCAATCCCAACTCCCAAAGCCATCTGAAGTCGGATCGGCTGATTTAGCCCATCGATAAACCTGCGGACCCTCTCCCGATCTGAGGGGAGTATCACAACCGCATGACAAGAAAGAACAAATGAGAGACTTTTCCTAACTTAATAGACTCTGGAGGAAAAGTACAGATGTCTCTGTACCTACTCCTCAGACTCTACTAAGCTTATTCGTTAGTTGTGAGACCTATGTAACCTAGAGCTCTTATACCAACTTGTCACAACCCGGATTCCCCCACCATCGGGATCGTGATGGTGCTTACTTGTGGTAGCTAGGCAAGCCAATTTACTCACCACATTTACATTTACACAACCATCATGTTATCATATTTAATAGCAAGAACAATACTAATAACTTTAAATGCAGAAGTCTTTCGAATAAAAATGAATAATAGTGTGAAATACTCGAAATAAAATCCTCTACCCAAGAAGTGGAATCACAAACTCACGAACTACTAAGAATAACTACACATAATGGTCTGAAAGAAATAAATAATAATCGTATGTCTCGAAACAATGAGACTACAGCAAATAATGAAAGCAAATAGAAGAGACATTGGGCCTGCGGACGCCTACAAGCTACCTCAGTCTCGGAAGTACGATAATCCCGCTAGTGAACTACTGCTGCTGCTGCTGCTCGAAACCTGGACCTGTGCCAAAACGCACAAAAAGTATAGTATCAGCACAATCCGACCCCATGTGCTGGTAAGTGCCTGGCCCATCCCAGCGAAGTAGTGACAAGCCTAGGAACGGATACTCACATAAACCAGCGCAGATCTATATACGTATGTACCACAGAATAACAGAAATATTGAGCAACACAAATAGCAAGGGAGGGAACATGCTGGGGGAGCACAATCGAATATACATAATTAATTAGTAAGGTAAAAATAGAGTGTAGCAGAACAGTTATCACAAAACGGGAAATTAAATGATTGCACGACATCACCCTTCATGATTTTACTCTTATCCTCACCAAATAACCAATTAAAAGTGCACGGAATCACCCTTCGTGATTTTACTCTCATCCTCACCTTCATGATACGGCATGATCCTTCGTGCATGATTTAAGTAACAACGGCACGGAATGTTCCTTCGTGCATAAATAGTAAACATGGCACGGAATAATCCTTCGTACGAACATAATTAAAAATGGCACGACATCAGCCTTCATGCATTATCACTCTTCCTCACCCAAATGACAGTCACAATCAACGGGCAAAAGAATGAAACAAGTAACATATAATGTCCCGTCAAGGGAGTAACAACCGTCGTAACAATATCCCGGCAAGGGAACAACATCAACAACATAACAAAGTCCTGGCAAAGGAAATAATAATCAACCTTCACAACCCGGCAAGGGATCAAGAATATGACTTAGGAAAATTTCACGTTAGCTCACAACATGTATCAACAAATGACTTACTGTCATGCTAGACTCCAATGTACAGATACTCGTCACCACGCTTATACACCGCACTTGATCACATAGCAATTAGCAAATTATTACATGCATTCCTATTCCCTCAAGCTAGGATAGATCAAATACGGACCTCAAATCCTTGAAGTCCAATTAACCTTCAACTATCGCTTTACCTCGTAACTCAACCTCCAACTCGCTCAAATCTAATCACAATTGGTACAATTACTTTAATAAACACTATATAAAATGGTTTGGATGCATAAAAATGGTTTTCTCAAAGTTTTACTCAAAATTTCCCAAAACACCACCGAGCCCACGTGGTCGAAACTCAGGGTTCGGACCAAAATTCGGTTACCCATTTCCTCACTAGTTAAATTATATGATTTGTTTCGAAATCGGACCTCAAATCGAGGTCCAACTCCCTAATTTATGAAAAACCTAGGTTCTACCCAAAAACATCATTTTCAACCACAAAGACCTTTGATTTCTCATGAAACACATGCTTAATGATGTTAGGAATAGAAAGAATTGAGTGAAAATTTACTTACAAATGATTTGGAGTGATATTGCTCTTGAAATATCGCCTATGGGGTTTTGGGTTTTGAAAGAATGGTGAAAAGGGGGTTTAAATCGTTGAAGTACAAAATTGCACAGCTGCGGTTATGGGAAATGCGAACATATGTTCACAATTGCGAACGCAAAAGTCCAGCTCTCAAACTTCGCATTTGTGAAGAAACTGTTCGCATTTGCGAACATAGGCCAATTTAGGGCAACCTCGCATTTGCAAGCTTTTGTCCGCAATTACGAACCTAGTGTAGTTCTGGGAAACCTCGTATTTGCGAGTTTTTGTTCACAATCGCGAACACAGGGTAATTCTGGGTCTCTTCGTATTTGTGAAGGACTTGTTCGTATTTGCGAACCCAGGCTATATTGGGGCTTCTCGCATTTGCGAGTGATTCTTCGCAATTGCGAAGATAGCAGCTGGGAAAAATACCAGCTATGGTTATTTTCTAAATTTGCTCTCACGGCCTATAAAATCTTCACTCGATCCCTCAGGCACCAAACCAAACATGCACACAACCTCAAAAACATACCACAAACTTGCTTGTGCGATCAAATCGCCAATATAACTTCGTTTTCATATAATTAAGCCTCAAATTCATGATTTCTTCTTTTAAACTTCATAAACTTTCAAACTTGGAACTTATGGTTCAAAACACATCAAAAGACGTTCAATTTCGTCGGAACCAAAATACGAGCCCGATACCTTGGTCTTTTAATCAATTTTCATATCTATTTTCCTTAATAATTTGAGAAAAACAATTTAATAGAAAAATTCATATCTCGGGCTCTAGGCCTCGGAATTTGACTTCGGACACATGCCCTAGTCCCATATTTTCCTACGAACCTTCCGGGACTGTCAGATCTCAAGTCCGGGTCTGTTTACCAAAAATGTTGAACGAAGTCAACTATATCAATATTAATATCAAAATTCTTCAAATATTCCATAGAATTCACATATTCTAGTAGAAAAATTTTCCGGCTACGTGCTCGGACAGTGCACGTAAATCGAGGCAATATAAAATAAGATTTTCAGGGCCTTAGAAGCGCGGAACAGATGAGAAAAACAGGTGATGACCCTTTGGGTCGTCACAAATGGACTATATGGACTGTGACTATTTGAACTTTGTAATTCCGTAATATATCACAGTAGAAGTAGTTTACTGGAAATATATTACATAGTAGATATATGAATCAGTTTAATACTTCTTTTAAAAACATTCAAATTATGTATTACTACTATTAATTTGTTCAGGTTAAAGAGTTCATAATAACTAACAGTCAGTGTAAGAGTAAATAGAGACATAATGATAGTAGCTTGATCGAAATTAAGAATTAGTAATATTGTGATCAATATTCAAGTAGTTAAAATGAATATGTAAATCCTGTTTTGTCAATATTTTGTTCTTTAAAAGAGAATCTGGACAACTGATATAATACTTTGTTGCTATTAGATTACTAGTTACATTTTAGTTCATGTAATGTCTGCTATGATTTAGATCGTTACACTGAAAACTGGTTATCAATTAATATGTAAGCTGATTAGATTAAAAATCTGAAGCATGTTCAATAGCAGTTTCTCATAAAAAAAGTAAAATAAATTTTCTGGTAATTAATTAGCTGAACTGATTTGAATACAAACTAAAATTTAGTAATTTGTAAATGAAGTAAAAATGTTATAATTTGGATATGTTAGTGGTTATTCGAATCGGATACCCAATGAAATGGCACAAATTAAATGTGTTTACTGGTATACATTTGGGCTTGGTCCAAACAATATTAATTAGATTGACTTGGTAATTGGGCTTAAATAGTTACACACATAGCCCAGGATTTGGACTTTAGCCAAATTTAAATTTGCACCAGGATATTGATACATGGGCTGTAGTCAAGCCCAATATCAACTAAAGTCTGGACGATTATATGTCTGTGGCCCAAAAAAATACAAAATTATTAGGTAATGATAAACAATTAGAATATTTCTTTGTTATTAGAGACAAAACAAGTATACAAAATATAGTATACTTTAAGTATGACTTTTAATAAAAAAAAATGAGATGAGCCTTGTCGCTTAAAATATACAATTGCGGGGCCCTCTAGTAAATTGTTATAAAAATCTTAGATTTGGAAGGATCGTTTAGCAAATTTCACGGTCATTCCCAAAGTTAACATAGATGTAGATACTTTAGGAATAATTTTTAATAACATTACCTTCTTAATACGGTTGCACATTTATGTGACCCAAATCCAAATCTCAACGAAGTTGAAATGTGTTATAGGCCACAGGCGTACTGGTACGGTGTGGTCTAAAACATAATTTCACGATTTTGAAATTCTTGTAAAATTAATAATAAAGTAGAATATTAATAAATGCACATAAAGATGGAACATATATAGAAATCAGATAAAAACAAACATAACATTTGAGCGACCGTGCTAGAACCACGGAATTCGAGAATACCTAACACCTTCTCCCAAATTAACAAAATTCCTTATCCGGATTTCTAGTTCGCAGACTGTTAACAGAGTCAAACTTTCCTCAGTTCGGGATTCAATCGGTGGCTTGGGACACCATTAATTTTTCAGGTGGCGACTTTGAATCTAAATAAATAAATCTAGTTTTGACTGTCTTTAAATTGGAAAAACTCCTTCCTTTTATTATATCCCTTCCCGAGGTGTAGTAAAAAGCTCGTAAAAAGGAGGTGTGACACCTACCTTACAGTTAGGGACTATGGCAGAGTACTTCCGATTAAGGGTACTATTGTGCTACTTTATTAGTACGGCTGAGTTGATTCGTTCGGCACCACGATAAAACGACATGTGCAAGTAGGGTATATGGTACTTGCCGCTAGGTACCTAACATAATTGACCTTTCCTCGTGTTGGTGATGGTATAGTGTTGCTGGTAAATGGAAAATCTAACATGATGTTGTAAAGATCAATCCTAAAGGAAGACATTGAAATATGTTTTATCTTATTATTTTATTTTATTTTCTATATGGTTAATTGATATAATGCTTCGTTCTTATATCAATTGTTATTGCATAGCATACACTTCTTAAGGCTTGTACTATATTTTTGTTGGGGAACAACTCATGATTTGTATTGTAAGCATTTGGAGTTTAGGCCTTTCGGCCACATTTCCATTTCTGTTTTCAAAGACTGGACGTAAGCAGCTTGGACCGCGTGGATACTGGATAGGGTATCTCTATATTTCCTGTTGATACTTTTGATGAGACTCCACCCTCTCACCATGGAGGAATTTATTATATTATCACTCTTTTGAGCCAGCAGGTTATGCCTTGGTTGGCTATGTCATTCTGTATCATAGAGATTCCATAGACAATAGTAGTATTCATTTTGGTTTGTAATCCTATGGTTACTCATATGGCATGCATGAATAAAACTTTGTTCTACCTATTTGAAGTTTTCTTTCGAGGTAATATAGTTGCTTAAAGATATTTTTTTTATGATTCGGGTTATATCTTTAGATGATTGTATTTGAAGAGGCTTTCATATCCCATATTAGGCATATATATGAGTAATAATTTATGGGATGGTTCACTCGAGTCAGGTGGAGTACCGGGTGCTGGTCATGTGGTTTTAGGGTGTGACTAGTAGAATGTTTAAGTTCAGAAATTACAAATAAAAACTTCAGCCAACACTTGATTTAATAAATTTTGCTACTTTAGGCATGTCTACTAGAATGCTGAAGTTTGCATGATTTGCCTTTGCTACTTCAGGCCCGTGTGTAAAACTTGCTGAAGTTCAGCAAATAGAGAACAAAAATTCAACTAATAGAATGCTTAAGTTCAGCAATTACAAATAAAAATTTCACCCAACACTTGGTACAATAATTTTTGCTACTTCATGCCCGTCTACTAGAATGCTGAAGTTTGCGTGATTGTTTTTACTACTTCGGACCCATATGCCTAAAATTACGCAAAAGTAGGTATGCTTGTATTTTTTTACAAAGTGGGTATAAGTTATAACGTGACCCAATAAATGGGTATACATGAAAATGCCCCATTTGATCATACATACTGGTCTAAAGTTTGGCTTTGGCAAGCCCAACTTTAAATTTGTGGGTCCAAAGTTTGAAACTTTAAATTTGAAATTGTCAACTTCAATTTTGTGAGCCTAAAGCTTATTTTGAAGTGTCTACTGTCATGACCCGCCACATCATCATGTCACGTAGGTGCCACTTGGCATATATTATTGCCATATGGAATGGTTACATAAGTTAGGGAAAGAATCTTAGTGAAATGTTCTAGAACTATGGAGAATTTCCTTGGAAATGTTCTAGATATTTATGCATTTGTAGGAAGGTTCTACAGAAATATAGAGGTTTCCTTAGGAAGACCCTAGAACCTTATAGAATTGTTAGGAAAGTCCTTAGAAGAATCTAGTTGTGTAGAATATTCTAGAGAATGGACTTATTTGTAAATATAGAAGGACTAGTAGAATAATTATTATTTACATTCTAGCCCCTAGGTGATTCTTATAAATATGGGGCATTCATTTGTAATTCATCAACCAATCAAGACAGTCAAGTTCTCTCTACTACAAAAGTTTCCTTTAGCAATTCTCATGTGTTATAACATTTCTTAGTGATCTTGAGTGTAGTAAGGCTAACTTGGCATAGCAAGAACGTGAGCAAGTTGTCCAAGATCGTGAGCGAGTTGTCAAGTGGGAACCATGGCCTAAATTACAAAAGTCTTGGTACTTGCAGAGGGGATCAACGTGAATGTCCCTAAGTGAAAGCAGTATGGCGATGTACGGGATGCGCGCGAGGTGGAAACCTAGTGGAAGTTAAGGGAGCTCTGACAGAGGCCACAGTTTTGGAGTATGTGCGCGAGTTCAGTACCTTAATACTACAAATCTCGTCATTGTCTGAGGAAGATTTCCTCTTCTACTTCATGGATGGGTTGCAAAAATTGGGCGAAGCAGAAGTTATGAAGACACCAAGTAGTCAACGTGAACGGGGCCATCGGAGTAGCCTAGTCACTTGTTGACTTCAAGATGAAGCTTGCCAAGTCCAAAGAAGGTAACGTCGAGAGGGATGAGGGAGATCATGATGAGGACAACAAGAAATGCATAGATGAGGTATACAAGGGGCCACCGCATAACGGACAGGGTCCAACAGAAATGGCAAGGGGTCGAGAAAATGGTAGGGAGTACATGCCTAAGGAGGGTGCTACTTCTACAAAGGGTCATATCGGGGCAAGTGAATGCCTAGAGTTGGGGAAGCTTGTAGCAATGATCGGGAACTTTGCTCAAGCATATAAGGGTGACATAGGGGAGACTACAAACAAAGTGATGGTATGCTATCAGACTCAAACGATGCGCCAAGCAGAAGGTTCAAGTTTGCTAGTAAGGCTGGACCACGGAGGGCAGCCAAATAGGGAGTGGAAGCATGGACTTGATGCTTGAGAAGTTGTTAGACTTGGTTGAGTCATGGGAAGATTCAGGCCAAGAGCAAGGAAGGGCATCCGATGGGCGGAGGATGGAGGCCATCATTGCTAGTCGTCCAAAATACAAACGGCGTAAGAAGAATGGTAGCAAGTACCTTGTGCAATGGGAAGGAGAACTACTTCATAAGGCATCATGGCTAATGGACAAAGACTTTGGCGATGCCAAGGCGAGGTGCGCGCATATGTGTTAATCCTTTATGTCGAGGGCGGAACAAAATTGTGTGGAGGAGAGTGTCATGACCCGCCACATCATCATGCCATGTAGGTGCCACTAGGCATATATTTTTTCCATATGGGATGGTTACATAAGTTAGGAAAAAGATCTTGGTGGAATATTCTAGAACTATGGAGAATTTATTTGGAAATGTTCCAGATATTTATGCATTTGTAGGACGGTTCTAGAGAAATATAGAGGTTTCCTTAGGAAGACCCTAGAACCATATAGAATTGTTAGGAAAGTCCTTAGAAGAATCTAGATGTGTAGAATATTCTAGAGAAGGAACTTAGTTGTAAATATGGAAGGACTTGTAGAACAATTATTATTTACCTACTAGCCCCTAGGTGATTAGTATAAATATGGGGTATTTAATTACAATTCATGAACCAAGCAAGACAATCAAGGTCTCTCTACTACAAAAGCTTCATTTAGTAATTCTCATGTGTTCTAACATTTCTTAGCGATCTTGAGTGTAGTAAGGCTGACTTGGCATATCAAGAACGTGAGCAAGTTGTGTGTCACAACCCTAGTTCACCAATCATGAACATGTCATGACGGCACCCAGTCTTCGCAACTAGGTAAGCCTAACACAATGCGGAAAGTACAACTCTTATGAACAAAGTTAAGATAACAGTGGAATAATATAAACAAATGTAATAAGTGCCACTCGACACATACGCTTCACCAAATACCAGAAGAACTACAACCACTAAGACCCGGAAACTCATGGGCGACACAGACTAAAAGATTACAACTGTGGCTCTATACATCAAGAGTGTATACACAACGAAGAATAAGGGAATAACTGACTTCACTAAGAAGAATAGAAGAAGACCCTCCGTATCTGCGGACGTAGCAGATTCATACCTCGAGTCTCCTGAAAATGCTCATAAGTCACCTGTAGTGCGTCTGATCAGATGTACCTGGATCTGCACAACAAAAATGTGCAGAAGAGTAGCATGAGTACACCACGGCGGTACTCAATAAGTGCCAAGCCTAACCTCGATGGAGTAGTGACGAGGAAGGTCACGGCCCTATCGAGAAATAATAAAAATAATGATAATAATAATACCGAACAGCTCAAATAAGAATAAGTATGAAATAACAGTAAATGAGATAAATACTACAAACCTTCTACAATTAACCTAACAAAGAGAAATCAACACAACAAGTACAAATCAACAAATCCAGGATCTCCGAGAATTGAAACCGCAGTCCCTTTTTATACTAAACAACCTAGGATCTCCGGGAATCGAAACCGCAGTCCATGTATCAGTATCACAAGATCTCCGGGAATTGAACCCGCAGTCCATATATCAGTATCTCAGGATCTCCGGGAATTGAACTCGCAGTCCGTATATCAGTATCTCAGGATCTCAGGGAATTGAACTCGCAGTCTGTATCTCAGTATCTCAGGATCTCTGGGAATTGAACCTGCAGTCCGTATCTCAGGATCTCTGAGAATTGAACCCGCAGTTCTTATCTCAGTATCTCAGGATCTCCGGGAATTGAACCCGCAGTCCTTTACCTCAGTAGCATCGGATCTTCGGGAATTGAACCCGTAGTCCGCAGAACACAAACACAATCAATAAGAGGAAACACAGAGAAATATGAAGTACACAACTACAATTGACACTAAATCCATTCTCAATAGGTTCCAAGGAGTTCAATTAAGACAAGTAGGCACTTAGACAGATAATCTTAACTAATCATGCTTCCCTAGCTAACACCAGATAAGTCTTGCAGTTTAACCAATTAAATAACAAAGATAACAAGTATTGAGCAGTTCAAGTAAGGTGATTTTCAACAATCTACGCGAGTACACACCCGTCACCTCGCATACAAGGCATTTAAATTAACACATATATATCCTAGGGGAGAAAATCCCCCACGTAAGGTTAGACAAGCCACTTACCTCAATCCCGCTACAAAATCGCTAAGAAATGACTCCCTTGCCACGAGTATCCGACTCCGAGTGGCCCAAATCTAGTCAGACCAGTTGCACAGTATATAACATCGCAAGTAACTAATTACAGTGATAAAATTAAAGCTACGGCGCGAAAATAGGTGAAATGACCAAATATCCCTGCAGCCATAGGCTCGAAATCGAAATATTTTTACGTTTTCAGAACCCTCGTGCTCTCACTAGTCTAACCATATAAAATTTATTAAAATCGAACTCTATTTGAATATTCAAATCAATAATTTTCGACAACCCAGCATAAAGCAAAACTCCTCCTTTAACCCACCTCAAATCCTCTATTTTCAGAGGTTTAATCTGTGGTTTAACAATAAATTAACATAAATTTAGTCTATGAGTGATTACCTGATGATTCCCCTTGATTTCCTCCTCAAAATCGCTAAAATCCTCTCCTAGTTCATAGTCCCCAATGTTTTTAATGTTCTGAAATTTCGAGTTAGACTGATATTAAACCCTCCAAGGATTTTCGCTTCTGCGACTCTATTGTCGCTTCTGCAGAACCATGGTCGGTTCAGCGGTTCCGCTTGTGCAGAACCCTGGTCGCTTCTACAGCCTTAAACTCGAGTTCCGCTTCTGCGGTCTCCCAGTCGCTTCGGCGACATCGCTTACAGGGATATTCGTCCGCTTCTGGGGAAGTCCACCAGATGGCCAAGCTCACTTTTGTGGCTCCTGCCCGCTTTTGCGGGCTTGCATCAACGAACACTGGTCCGCTTTTGCGGACTTGGCTGGCCCCCCTACAACTCACACCTGCGCTCTATTTCCGCTTCTGCGGAACCGCATCTACGGTCTCTTTTCTGCATAAGCAAAAATAGTTGCTGCAACAAAAACCAACAGTCTTAAACTTCAAAATTCATCCGTTTAATCACCCAAACTCATCCCGAGGTCCCCGAGACCTCAACCAAAAACACCAACCTGCTCCAAATCACGATACGAACTTGTTCCAATCATAAAAACATATCATTAAACACAAAAATCATCCAATCATGGCTGATTCAAGCCTAAGTTTAAACAAAAACTTGTGAAACCTACATGCTATCAAAAGCCCGACCAAACGACGTCCGAATGACCTGAAAATTCGCAAACATATCCAAAATCACCTAAGGACGTATCCGCTTTGGGACTTGAAGGATTTTCTGTTCTGACCTTCCTGAGCACGAGAGGCGTAACGATCTGGGCACTATCTCGGAGAGAGGCTCGGGAAGCTACTACAACTGTCGGAATTCTATTCCGACTCCCGGATCAAAACCCCACCTATCGATCGGATTTCCAAAAATTCCAAACTTCGGCATTTCAAGCCTAATTGAGCTACAGACCTCTAAAATACATTCTGGACATGCTCCCAACCCCGGAATCACCTAACGGAGCTAACGAAACTATTGGATTCCCGTTTCGAGGTCGTCTTAACACTGTTTTAAATACGGGTCATTTTTCAACTATAAAGCTCTCATTTAAGGACTAAGTGTCCCATAACACACCAAATTCTAGAACCGAACATCCTAGCAAACCACAATAGAAGAAATAAACTTAGGGGAAGCAGTTAATTGGGATTGGGGCGAAAATTTTAAAAATGACCCGCCGGATTGTTACATTGTGCAAGATCGTGATCGAGTTGTCAAATGCTGCACACGCGCTTAGTTTAAGACTAAGGACGTGACACTACACTTTAAAAAAATATAAAGTTTGGTTATTCTCACATAAGGGGTCCTCCAAGAGGCTATCTGTGCAATTACCCCTTAACTACTCTAATATTGGCCCATCTTGCAATTGCCTAATACTAGAATTACTCTCACATAACATATCTGAGTCCAAGTATCCAGCGGTTGAATAAATTTAAGAAAATGACATTATATAGAAGCTTTACAAAAAAAAAATATATATATATATATATATATATATATATATATATATATATATATATATATATATATATATATATAAATCGATTATTGGATCAAAATGATCAAATGGCCCTTGTTTAATCCCCACAATTATTTCCCTTTTATTCTTTGAACTATCGCTCTCTTACTTTAAATATATCAAATCCCCCAAAACTTATATAAATTCTTCTTAGCTAGAGTATATATATATATATATATAAATCGATTATTGGATCAAAATGATCAAATGGTCCTTGTTTAATTCCCACAATTATTTCCCTTTTATTCTTTGTACTAAACATCTTGAGTCGTTGATAAAATTCATCCAATGACCTAATATCGCTCTCTTACTTTAAACATATCAAATCCCCCAAAACTTATATAAATTCTTCTTAGCTAAAGTTGGTGGTGGGATCTATTGGAATAATGCACACTGGATGATGTCGAAATGCGTGTTTTACGAATTGTCCACTACTGGAAAATTCACCTATGGCAACGCACGGAAAACCGTTCCAGTAGGTAGCTAATCCGTTGCCATAGAGATATTGGAACGGTTTACAAACCGTCACATCTGCTCTCGTGCCAATAGAGCTATAGGAACGGTCCCTGGAACGGTTCCGATAACCGTTGCTATAGAGCAGTCTATCGCTACGGTTTCCCCTCTTCCTGTTGGAACGATTATTCTTATCAACTGCAACAGTTAATAACCGTTACCATAAAGTTAAATGCAACGGTCTTAAACCGTTACTATATCTATTTAATCGTTATGGGTATTACAGAAAAGGCAACGATTTCTTTAAGATATTGCAACGGTTGAACTACCTATAGCAACAGTTTATGAATTTATTTTGGAACAATTTGCAGATCCTATGGCAACAGCTCTCTTACATATTGTAACGGTTTTTAGATTATTTTGGAACAGTTTGCAAGTCCTATGGCAACGGTCGATCTACCTATTGTAACGATTTTTATATTATTTTGGAATAATTTTCAAACCCTATGGCAACAGTTTTGTTAGATGTAACAGTTTAATTGAATTAAAAATAGTGCACCCTGTTGTAAATAAAGATTTTACATATATATACAATAAACTATAAAATACTAAAATTTATATAAATACAAAATGAAACTTTTAATAATCCAAATTGTCAGGCAAATTAATAAAAAATCCATAGATAGTGATGACCAATAACATACATTTATTATTTCAACATAAAATATTTTGATAATAAACGTTCCTAAAACCGCCACATGCATCTATAATAATCAAAAATTCAAAATTCAAGTAAGGTCTAGATCTTGATTACTGCCTCCGTCTTCCATCAATTCATCTATTCCACCTACAAAAGAGTATAAAGTGAGATTTGCAAAATGGATTATGCCTAGACCAAAGATAAAGAAGTTGCTCTGAGGCAAGAAACATGACCAACATAGAGGACTTAGCTATGTACTAATTTGCTTTTGAAAGTGATGTATGTATTTAAGGATCGACAAAGAACTACTGGAAATGAATTATCCATTGCATCACCTAACCACCTCATGTGGTGGAGGATCCAAAGATGAATACGTGAATGGAGAAAATATAGAGCTGCCAATTTCTGTATTGAACCGACAATATTTAATAAAAAATCGAGGGAAAAACACCTAGAACACCAATCTTTCTATATTGTGCTGGCAATTACAATATTCATCACCTACAAGCAAATTATTAATACTTTCATATCAATTATTCTCCAAGAATATTCAGGTATAATAATTCACCAACATCTCCTCCAATTAACCCCACCCCTACCATCACAATACAGTAAACCTCAAAAGGTGTACACTTGAGCCAATGTAGGTTTTGAATAGTACTCAGTAGTTTTCTTGTCACTGAATGATTTACTCTTTGCATCAGTAGAAGATGGCTGTTTCGGACGCAATTTAAAAGAACGGAACAAACCCTTACCTCGGAACTGACACCAGCATTGCTTTCTGCAGCTGTCATAGCTTCACGACTGACCTCTTGGACAGAAGAGTCAACTGTTCACTATCATTCAATACTGCTGTTCTCTGGAAACTCCTCTCTAGTTCTTCAGTACTGGAACTTGCATGAGGCATCCCGTTTGGTATGCCAGCAACAACTTCAGGATGTTGGTGAACACCATTTCCAAAGCCCAACCCGTTTATAGAAACAGCTACGTTATTGAAAACATCCATCATGCTCTATAAAGTTTAAAAATTTGCAACCACAATTCTACAAGTCAAAACTACAAACAAAAAATACCTCGTGAATGGAGATTACACAAGCAGAAATCAAAGGTTTTTAAGTATAATAATTAAACCCTCAATAGTAGGCTCTCAAGATATAGTCTCATCTCCACAATACAACCAATCCCGCAGACAGCAAATTGTATATAAAAGATTACTAAAGAAATGCTACAACTACAAAAAGAACTCAACTTCGAAAATTCAAGTCTCACAACACAACAAACTCTCATGTATGAAAAACAATACCTTCTATTATTTCAACCGTTCGTCACTCTGTATAGAGACTAACAGCACACAAATAAAAAACTTAGTAAGCAAGTACCATTTCTACTGAACCATGAACCCCTTTGTAATATACAGTAACATCAACATTTACAATATCACCATCCTCTAATTTCTTGAAATAATTAGAAGTGACAAATGGCACACAGCCTAAATAATGTTTTATAAAAAAAATACATCTTTTCTCGATTCAAAACCACGCATCTAGTAAACACATATGCCATGGTAACATCCACCAAAGAAAGAACTCAGGCGCAGGTGAAAATTGAGAAAAGACAGACTGCGAAGACTCATCAGTAGTAAAATAATCATTAATTTGACAGAAATGAAGTCGACAGATGTTTGCATGACTGAGGATATGAGAATGTATGTACACCTGTACATTTCCGATCAAATTTTTTATGCCCTTACTTGTAACAAATAAATTAATAATATCAACTATATAAATAAGTACATATACTTGTAGCATAGGTATATCTAGAGTTAGAGCCTATAATATTAATAACTCAATGATATGGATGGACACATTGACACCAACAGATCTTTATTTGAAATATACAATGGGTTTCATTAGCACAGGCAAACATTTCATATTACTGTGACTAAAACCAGTGGCTTTTGGACTAAAAGCTGAAAGAAGAAGAGGAGTTTATGAACTTACTTTCAAGATCCTGAAAAAGAGCCCTTAATTGTCGGCACTCCTGGTCCTGACGCTTCATTTGTTCTGAAAATATTCTACATGATCTGTATTATCACAGAAAGGATAAGGAAGAAAGCACTGAAAGAGGACATGAAGAAACTGAAAAGGTCCTATCCTCACAGCTCATCCAGGAATATCTCTCGAAACTTACAACATAAAAAAACAATAAATTTCTTAAAAGAAACCAGATCTGCATCAACACAATAGCACATAACAGGGATAGGAACTACTGAACATTCAATTAAAAAGGAACATGCAGGATTGTAAACTGGACGAACTCTTTGATCTGTACAGAATACTTGAAGACCTCACAATGAACCCACAAACCTTGAGTGCTAAGCTCAAAACTTGTGAATGGCAAATGTATAATAACCTGGCATGCAGGATTGGAAACTGGACGAACTCTTCTTAAACGCAGTTATATTCTAATAATTAGATGGTTCCTCTTAAAGATTATTTTGTTTCCTATCACATTACCAGATCATTCATCAAGCAATTCTATTTGTGCAATAAGGAAAATATTATAAAAAGAGATGTCTAAGGTATCAATCCACCCACCCACCCCTTACCCCAAAGGTAAAGATCACTGAAAATGGCCCTCTCTTTTGAACCGCCTGCACCAGAACCGAGCAAATATTCCTAAATTTGATACTAGACCCACAACCTTGATTGCAAATATGTTCTCACTTTTATCTGCAAGATTAAATTTGGTAATCCAATTTTCTTTTTATGTCAGTTAACTCCCCACTACTAATACTGGAGAAAAATACCCTATAACATGCTTCACCAATACTAAACAGATTTAGCTTTTAAGGAAGTTGTTACCTTTTTTCAATTTCATTCTCACTTGCTTGACATGCTATAATGAGAAGCTATTTCTTTTCACCCGTGTATAGCCACAAAAGTCTCTTAGGTGCAATATCCAATCAATAAAAGAAAAACTTACTCATTACTAACCGGACAAGGCAAGAATGTTGGAAGCACAAAATGAATGACATATTCTTCACGAAATTGCAGTTGTTCTTGGCCGTACATTGAACAACCATAAAATAGCAATACAAAATCCATTGACAGAAAGTCCAATTTTGTCGTGCTTCTGCTACTGTCAACTCATTGTCAATAGAATATAAAGCTCTAGAGCACCTAAAAGATGTCTGTTCTGCCTTCACCGTTTCTTGACAAGGATCCTCTCAGGGCTAAAGAGAAGGACAGGGAGATTTCCTACTCTGAAGATTGGCAAGCTCATGTAGTACCCAAAATTACCATTAGTTTTGGCCTTTTGGGTAGCAAGAAACTAACCACAAAAGAAATTAGTAGAAGAGCAAGGTACTAATGTCGCCATGACCACAAAATACACGCACTTAGAACACAAGTATCTTTATCATATAGATTCAACTATTACAAATAGAGAAAGCATATCAACTGCGGATAAATTTAAGTAACCTGCAAATCAACAGTAAAAGGAGCATCCATATCTTCCATATTGGATACAAGCAATAAACAGCTCGTAGCTAACGACCGAAATTGACCAGCTTTCCTTCTCTGCAAAACAAAAAGAGCAATGCATCAGGCAATCATCTACATTGGAGAATATTATAATTGGAAGACAAATTGCATGCATCTATGTTAGAATTGTAGAAGATTCATAGATATATATATATATATATATATATATATATATATATATATATATATATAGTTCACATACAAAAACAGAGCACTCCAAAGCCATAATGGATATGAGCCTACAAAGCACAAAAGGCAAAAATCAAATTGAGAAAACTATTAAATATTCCTATCACTTCATGAAAAATTATCACACGACTTGAGCGCTAAGCTCAAAACTTGGCTGCTAATTAAGAGAAACCTAGCATGACGCAATCATTCTTGGCTGCTAGTAAATAGACATAATTTGACAGGTTTGATTGCAGCTACACCTAGCATGAAGCACTAATTCTTCTTTCTATGGTTGAAAATTTTTAAGGCCACACGATCGAGCGAATGAATAACTATTTTCTCATATGATTTTGGGCAATTCTCATCTCATGAAATAAGCTTGAATTTGAGTGAGGTAGTACAACTAGTTTAATTTTTAAGAATTTACCTTAATACTGAATTTAAGACTTTTAGCACCATATCACAAGTCACAATGCTCTCGAGCATTCGAAAACTCAGGAGTTGATACCCTAAAGTTAGAGGTTTGCCAATTCGACAAACTAGTAATGAACGATAAGAAATTTTCATAGATTATACCCTGTAAGAATGAGATCTAAATTCAACGCAAAGACCTTATGAAACATAGTTTATGCATATTAATAATATAAAATTCATAAACTGATATTTAGAGTCAACTTCAGAAAAATTCCAAATATAGAGTGAATGCAATACAGAAAAATAGACTACGATCAAAGTTTTAATAAATTCAAGATGTCAAAAGCAAACATAACTTAAAGACTGACCTTTAAGAAAAATCATCTTTGGAAAATTATCTATATGAACATTCATTCTAAAAATTTAGACTCACACTAGCCACACCCTAACGAAAATAAAACCCTAACAATTGGGGTTCAAAAAATCAACCGAAAGTAAGATATTAACTACACCACCACACCCTAAATATTATAGAAAAAAGGAATGATTACAGAAGAAAATACACAAATTGAAAAAGAAAAACTTACATCTAAATTCCGTTTCTGACGGAGTGTCTTCTGCGTCGAAGATTTTTGCTATAGAAATCACCGACTGCCGAGTTCGTAGGTTGAACAAGACGATGCTGAGCAGATAGCCTGAATGTTAGCGAAACAGACACATATCTTCTGAAGATCTCTCACTGGACTACTGGATTTGAGGGATTTCAATGTGTGAAATTAAAAGGGGAAAATGGGTCTGAGGAATTAGTGTGATTTGAGGAAAATCGAAATCGTAATTGGAGATGAGGGCAAAGTGAAAAAGATTCAGATTTGGGGAAAATGTGACTGGTGCTAGAGTGAAACGAAAAAGGAAAAATGGGGATGATGGATTAGAGTAATTGGGGGAAGAGTTGATCGCAGCTAAAGGAAAAGTGTGAAACGGGTTTAGATTTGGGGTGAAAAGGTAACTGGAGCTAGACCACATCTACTTTTATTTAGAAAATAAATAAAAATTGTGGGTTTTGACTATATATTATATATTAAAAATTTAAAAAAAGGTAAAAAGGTTTAATTATAGAGTACTAGATTTGGCGGGCTAAGCGAAAAAATTTAGGAGGGAACAATAACCGTTCCTATAAATATATTTTGGATAAAAACCGTTTCCACTCATAGATATATTGTAGCAGTTAAAGAAACCGTAGCTATAGGAAAACGTACGGCAACGGTTATTATACAATGGCAACGGTTTGGTTGCTAAAGTGTACTAATTACATCCAAAACCTTTGGTAACGGTTAAAACCATTGCAATAGAGGATCTATGGCCACGGTTATACAACCGTTGCGGCAACTTCCGTTGCCATAGGCTTACTTTCCAGTAGTGGTCATATATGTTTTGTATGAATATATACATCTACATGTTATATACAAAAATTGTATATATTATATACACTTTTTTAACTATCAAATATAAATAATTTTTAGTACAGACTAAAAGTAATAATATCCCAATGGATTTGAGATGAGCCTTACAGGCAGGCCTTCTTGATTAACGACCCAAATTTAAGTAGCCTTTTTTCAAGGAAATTTTACTTCCTATAAAACTATTACACCCTATTTATTATAAACCAAAACAGTATAGCTACCTTTTTTATTTTATAGCAAAATAGATTTTTATTTTATGCTCTACCATTGAGGAGTGAAATACACCAGTTATGTTCTTTCTCCCATTCTCTCTCTTCCTCGTTTCTCTCTCTTTGACTCACATCAAGATTCTCAAATTGCTCTCTTCTCCCTCAAATCTCTCTCTATTTTCTATCAAGGCAACTGTCGTAGTGGCACTTTTGGCGATAGTGGACTTTCTGAAGCGAAGAGGGAGTAGTCGAACAGACCCGGCTATGGCTACGAATGGAGCTTTTGGAAATCTAAATCAGAATCGACGGAGAAGATTTTGAGGGCCGAATTTTTGATCATCACCATTTTTAGTTTTAATACAATGTATGCATTATCTTGCTTGGACAAAAAATACCATCTCCGGGGAACTTTCTTCTATTCTTTGCTATTGAGTTAGATACAATGATATATATACATTGTATTTTGTGCAAATATACTCAAATATATTATATTTTTGTATAAATATATTATATATTCATATGTATTTATGTATTGCGAAAGTTTGTAATTTATTTAATTGAGTCGAATATCAATGTTTTGTGATTTTTTGTTATTTGAATCGGGTGAATTGAATATAATGTATAATAGTGAGTAATGAGTAACGCCGGATTGAATATAATAAAATTGAATACAATTCAATGTTGCGCTTTCTGTTATTAAACACATGTAATCACTATTTTTAGGCGTATTACATCATTGTATTTGTAAATACATTCGTGAGAATACATGAAATACGCAATTAAACAGCTGCAATCCCTATTTTTAAGTGGATTACCTTGCTGTATTTATAAAAATAGTTGCGCGAATACATGAAATGTAGAATTAAACAGCTATAATCCATATTTTTAAGCGGATTACCTCATTATATTTATAAATATAGTCGTGCAAATACATGAAATACAATACAATAGCTACAAGAAATTGTAAAATTAATTTTGTTGAGTTAAATTAGTAGTGATACACACAAATTGATTGTAACGATCCGGCCCGTCGTTACGGGAATTACCACCCCGTTACCTTGCATTTACATATATTATGCTTTTAAATCAGTATTAGAATATATCGGGTAAGTTAGGAGTGATTTGGATTGAAAATGAAACAAATAGCATGTTTGAAGAAAGCTTGAATATGAGAAGTCAACCAAGTGTTGACTACTGAGTTAGAGTGCTCGGAACCGGATTCTGATGATTCGACTAGTTCCGGGGGATCAATTATGACTTAGGAGAGCAATCGGAATTGAATTCGGAGGTCCGGTGTAGTTTTAGGCTTGAATTGGCGAAGGTTCATTTTTGGCGAAAACCGGATGGTAGGTGATATTTTGATCCGGGGGTCGGAATGGAATTCCGACAATTTCTATAGCTTCGTTATGTGATATTGGATGTGTCCGCAAATTTTCAGGTCATTCGGACATCGTTTGATCGGGTTTTGGATTGAATGTTAGTTTTGAAAGTTTTGAAGAAACTTAGGCTTGAATTCGTGAGTAAATGGTGATTTTGATGTTTAGTATGGTGTTTTTATGATTGGAACAAGTCCGTATCATGTTTTGGAGTACGTTGGTGGTTTTCGTTGGGGTCCCGGGGGCCTCGGGATGATTTCGGACCATCAACCGGGCATTTGGACTTGGCAAAAATCTGCAGAAAAACTGCAGGTTCTGCCCAGGCCTTTAAGCCTTCGCGTTCGCGTGGCAAGGGCCGCGTTCGCGAAGGTCAAGCTAATCAGTGCATCGCGTTCGCGAGAAGGGGAGCCGCGTTCGCGTAGGCCAGGGATCGTGTGCATCGCGTTCGCGTTCCAGTGGTCGCGTTCGCGTAGGTGTGTGAGGGTAAGGCTTCGCGTTTGCGGGAGGAGTATCGCGAACGCGTAGAAGGAATTTGGGCGGCTGGGAGTTTGAGCATCGCGAACGCGTGAATGGCATCGTGTTCGCGAAGGGTAGCTGGAATTGAGCATCGCGAACGCGTGGTTGGCGTCGCGTTCGCGAAGAGTAAGAGGGAGCTGTTCATCGCGAACGCGTGGGAGCTCACTCGAACGCGAAGAGCAAAAAGCTCTGGCAGTGAATAAAATCCAGAAACAGAAGGCTTACGGGTTTACAACCCCAAAACATAATTTTGAGCCCTAAAGAGAAGAAAACTCGAGGAAATCACTGAGAAGTCATCGGATATTCGTCGGAGGTAAGATTCTTGACTCAAAAACATCATTTTATGGTAGAATTAACATCAATCTTCATGAAATTGGGTTGAAATCTTGAAGAAATGTGGCCTAAATATTGAAAACGGGATATTTGGATTTGGAAGGCCATTTGAACTCCGATTTCGATAAATTTTATATGCACGGACTCGTGGCGAGATGAGGGTCGCGTTGGTGCTAATTTCGGAATTTTCCGAGCAGTGGGCCCGGAGTCGGGTTTTACCAACTTAGTGTATTTATGCGAATTTCATGTAAATTGAAATGGGTTATGATTCTTTGACCCGTATTTGATATAATTATTGTGGTTTGACTAGATTCTACGCACGAGGGAGCTAAATTCAAAGGAAAAGGCATCGCGGACGAGTCTACGGCCGGCTAGAGGTGAGTAGTTTGTGTATATGGTAGCCTGAGGGTTCGAAACCCCGGCTTAGCACATTATGACGCTAGTAGGGCGTGGCTCGCACACCGTCGCAGGTGCGGGATTGATTGTGACTAGGGATTGAGACTTGGTCCATCCCGGATGTGAATAATATGTTGTTAGTGTTGGAAATACACTGTATTTGATATATTTGTGGGTTGTAAGCCTTGTTTGGGGCCTTGTGCCGATCTGTAGCGTCCTTAGAGGACAATATTTATGTGATAGCTATAATTGCTTAAATCACCGATCTCAATCCTGGAAATTGAAATCACACTTTTGAAATGCTAAGTCACCGGCTTTTGCAAATTTAATAAAGTTAAAGTATTTTTCATAAATTATGAATTGAGAACTGGAATTAAGAAAAATGAACTGTTTTGTGACTTATTTGCTTATTGTGGACCGAGCATGGGATCGGGCTGCACGCCGCAGTGGTTGATATGAGGATCGGGCTGCACGCCGCAGCAGTATTGCGCTTGGGCTGTAGGAGCCCCTCCGGAGTCTGTACACACCCCCAGTGAGCGTCGTCGACGTTAAATTGGATCGGGCTACACGCCGTAGCGGTTATGTGCATTGCATTGCATCTTTATTTGTTGAATTACTCCTGTGGTAGCTGAATTGTACTGTTGATGCTAGTTCGTAGGAGATTCGGACTGTAGTGTAGCTTCATATTGTGGTATTTTGTGGATTTCTTACCTTCAGCTGCTTTTATATATTTATTACTCACTGAGTACTTAGTTCTCACCCCTACTCCCTGCACCTTTTGTGTGCAGACTCAGGTACTCAGGAGCAGTAGACAGGCATTTCCCGCGTTTGTAGTGTCATATCGAGTTGCTGAGGTAGCTGCCTACGTTCGCAGAACCTAGCTTCTCCTCTCATTTCCAGTTGTTATTTTGTATTTTGTATTCAGACTTGAGTATTTCTATATAGTACTCTCTATTCCTGTTGGGTTTTGTTAGAGGCTCTAGACTTGTGACTCCGGATCTTTGGGGGTGTGAGTATTTTGTTCCTTATTATTATTATTGGAGTTCTTAAACTCATATATTCTTCTTGGGTTGTCCATTTGGGACCGGTATTCGTTATGTTAAGTAATTGTTGGTCTGGCTGGCCTAGCTTGATTGTTGGGCGCCATCACGATCGGATTTGGGTCGTGACAAGTTGGTATTAGAGCCTAGGTTATTAGGACTCGCGAGTCATGAGCCGGTTTAGTAAGCTTTCGCGGATCGGTACGTAGACGTCCGTATCTATCCTCGGAGGGCTACAGAAACTTTAGGAAAAACCTCATTTTCTTGGATTCATATCGTACGATCTGTGTTATCATGAAATTAATATTTTCCATATTCTATTCTCTCGCAGATGGCGAGAACACGTGCTAGCGGACGACCACCATTGGCACCCAGAGGCCGTGGTCGTGGTAGAGGTAAGGCAGCAGTACCAACACCTGCTGATCCACCAGCTGACCAGACTCAGGGTCAGATTCCTACACCAGTGGCCCAGGACTAGATTCCAGCGGCAGATGCTCCGGCAACTCAGGTTCAGGCACCGGCAGTGCCCATTGTGATACTGGGTCTTCAGGAGACCTTGGCTCAGATCATATCAGTGTGCACAGGCTTGGCTCAGGTAGTTGCTGCTGCTACTGCTGCAGTATCTTCTTCAGAGGCAGGGGGAGGGAATCAGACCCCCGTAGCTCACACACCCGAGCCAGTTCAGCCAGTTGCACCCGTTGCACCAGCTCCTGCTTATATGGTTCCGGCTATGCCCGACGATGAGCAGCGTCGTTTGGAGAGATTTGAGAGGCTACAGCCTCCGACATTCAGTGGTGCTGAGGGCGAGGACGCCCAGGGTTTTCTTGACAGATGTCAGCGCATGCTTCGCACCGCGGGTATTCTAGAGTCCAGCGGTGTTTCATTCACCACTTTTCAGTTCACGGGTGCAGCATTTCAGTGGTGGGAGGATTTCGAGAGGCGTAGGCCCGCTGGGGCAGTGCCCCTCTCTTGGCAACAGTTCTCCATGGTATTTTTGGAGAAGTACGTTCCTCAGTCTCAGAGAGAGGAGCTGCGTCGACAGTTCGAGTGGTTGAAGCAGGGAGATATGACGGTTAATCAGTACGAGATGAGATTCACACAGTTGGCCCGTCATGCCATGTGGATGGTTCCTACAGACAGAGAGAGGATTCGGAGATTTATTCATGGCCTTATTTATCCTATCCGTATATTGATGACCAGGGAGAGAGTTTCGGCAGTTACCTTTGAGGAGGTGGTTGATGCTGCCCGTCATATTGAGACAGATCGCCGCAGAGAGCGGGAGGAGAGAGAGGCTAAGAGGCCTCGTGGTTCTGGAAGTTTCAGTGGTGCTCCATCTAGGGGACAACCCTTGTATAGCAGGGGTCGTTCTTTCAGGTCTCATCGATCTGGACGTGTAGAGTCCAGTGGGGTTTCATCAGATCGTGGTCGTCAGGGCCATCAGGGTTATCAGGGTCAGCAGAGCCGTCAGCAGAGTCAGCCTGCACTGAGTGCTCTTCCGGCTCAGAGCTCTGCTCCTGTTTCCTCAGCACAGGATTCATCGGTAGCGAGGGGTCCTCAGCAGCCCCTTCTTCCATCTTCAGGCCGTTGTTTTGAGTGCGGTGATTTGGGCCATATCGGGAGAGAGTGTCCTCAGTGGCTTCGTAAGCGGTCTCAGCAGAGGGATCAGCCCTCGTCTTCTACTCCTGTTTCTTCGGCGCCAGCACAGTCGGCTAGGACTGGTGGCCAGGTATCCAGAGGTCGCCCTAGGGGTGAGGATCATACTGGTGGAGGCCAGGCTCGTTTCTATGCTCTTCCGGATAGGAAGGATGCTAGTGCTTCAGATGCGGTCATTTCAGGTATTATCTCAGTCTGCCACACGGATGCTTCTGTCTTATTTGATCCCGGATCCACCTATTCTTATGTCTCTACTTATTTTGCACATCATTTGGGTATGACCCGTGGTATTCTTGCTTTGCCCGTACATGTGTCTACCCCGGTGGGGGATACTGTTGTTGTGGATCAGGTATATCGATCCTGTCTTATTACTATTGGGGGTCTGGAGACCCGAGTTGATCTATTACTACTGGGCATGGTAGATTTCGATGTTATTCTAGGCATGGATTGGCTATCTCCTTACCATGCGATTATGGATTGTCATGCCAAGACAGTCACACTAGCTATTCCAGGTAATCCGAGGATCGAGTGGCGTGGCTTGACTGATTATGTGTCCGATAGGGTAATTTCTTATATAAAGGCCCAACGAATGATTGGCAAGGGTTGTTTATCTTATTTGGCCTTCATTAGAAATGTTGAGGCTGAGACACCCAGTCTTGATTCGGTCCCCATTGTGAGGGAGTTTCCGGATGTATTTCCAGCAGACATGCCGGGCATGCCGCCTGACAGAGATATTGACTTTGGTATTGACTTGGTGCCGGGCACTCAGCCCATTCCTCCCTATCGCATGGCACCAGCAGAGTTAAAAGAATTGAAAGAACAGCTTCGGGAACTCTTAGATAAGGGTTTCATTCGTCCGAGTGTGTCACCTTGGGGTGCACCGGTGTTGTTCGTGAAGAAGAAAGATGGCACAATGAGAATGTGCATTGATTACGGGCAGCTGAACAAGGTAACAGTGAAGAATAAGTACCCATTGCCTCGTATTGAGGACCTATTTGATCAGCTCCAAGGAGCTAGTGTATTTTCTAAGATTGATCTTCGATCGGGCTATCATCAGTTGAAGATCAGGGACTCAGATATTATGAAGACAGCGTTCAGGACGCGATATGGGCACTACGAGTTCCTGGTGATGTCTTTCGGGCTGACTAATGCCCCAGCAGCATTCATGCACTTGATGAATAGTGTATTTCGGCCGTATCTTGATTCCTTTGTGATTGTGTTTATTGATGATATTTTGGTGTATTCACGCAGCCAGGAGGAGCATGCACAACATTTGAGGGTGGTATTGCAGAGGTTGAGAGAAGAGAAGCTTTATGCAAAATTCACTAAGTGTGAGTTCTGGCTTGATATTGTCGGTTTTCTGGGACATATAGTGTCCAGTGATGGTATTCGTGTTGATCCACAGAAGGTCGAGGTAGTGCAGAATTTGCCCAAACCTTCCTCAGCTACAGAGATTCGGAGTTTTCTCGGCTTGGCAGGCTATTATCGGCAGTTTGTTCAGGGTTTTTCATCTATTGCTTCACCGTTGACTAAGCTGACACAGAAGAATGCTCCATTTGTGTGGTCTGATGAATGTGAGGAGAGCTTCCAGAAGCTCAAGGAGGCTTTGACCACAGCTCCAGTACTTGTGTTACCATCAGCCTCAGGGTCATATACGGTGTATTGTGATGCTTCTAGAGTTGGACTCGGTTGTGTGTTGATGCACGAGGGTAGAGTTATTGCATATGCTTCTCGTCAGCTTAAGCCCCACGAGAAGAACTACCCTGTTCATGATTTAGAGTTAGCTGCTATTGTTCATGCCTTGAAGATTTGGAGGCATTACCTATATGGTGTATCTTGTGATGTGTATACAGACCACCGCAGCCTTCAACATTTGTTTAAGCAGAAAGATCTAAATTTGAGGCAGCGGAGATGGCTTGAATTGCTTAAAGACTATGATATTACTATCTTATATCATCCCGGGAAGGCCAATGTAGTGGCTGATGCATTGAGCCGGAAGGCTATTAGTATGGGAAGTTTGGCGTATATTCCAGTTGGGGAGAGACCCTAGCAGTTGATGTTCAGGCGTTAGCTAATCAGATGGTGAGGCTGGATATTTCTGAGCCCAGTCGGGTGATGGCTTGTGTAGTAGCTCGTTCTTCTTTATATGATCGTATCCGAGAGCGCCAGTATGATGATCCACACTTACTTGTCCTTAAGGACATAGTTCAACATAATGATGCCAGAGATGTCACTATTGATAGTGATGGTGTATTGCGGATGCAGGGCCGGATATGCGTGCCCAATGTTGACGGCCTTCGTGAATTGATATTGGAGGATGCCCACAGTTCGCGGTATTCTATCCATCTAGGAGCCGCGAAGATGTATCAGGATTTGAAGCAGCATTACTGGTGGATAAAGATGAAGAAATATATTGTGAGCCATGTGGCTCGGTGTCTAAACTGTCAGCATGTCAAGTATGAGCATCAGAGACATGGTGGTGTATTCCAGCGTATTGATATTCCGGAGTGGAAGTGGGAAAGGATAACTATGGACTTTGTTAGTGGACTCCCTCGGATAGCGAGGAAGTTTGATTCAGTTTGGGTAGTGGTGGATAGGTTGACCAAGTCAGCTCACTTCATCCCAGTGTGTACTACTTATTCCTCAGAGCGGTTGGCAGAGATATTCATCCGTGAGATAGTGAGATTGCATGGAGTTCCCATTTCTATTATATCGGACAGAGGTACCCAGTTCACTTCTCAGTTCTGGAGGACATTTCAGCGAGAGTTGGGTTCACAGGTAGAGCTGAGCACAACGTTTCATCCACAGACGAATGGACAGTCTGAGCGTACTATTCAGATATTGGAGGACATGTTGTGTGCTTGTGTCATTGATTTCGGTAGTTCGTGGGCTGATTATTTGCCTTTGGCGGAGTTTGCTTATAATAATAGCTATCAGTCCAGCATTCAGATGGCACCGTATGAAGCTTTATATGGGAGACGGTGTAGGTCTCTAGTCGGTTGGTTCGAGCCCGACGAGGCTAGGTTGTTGGGGACGGAGTTAGTCCAAGATGCCTTAGACAAGGTAAAGGTGATTCAGGAGAGACTTCGCACAGCTCAGTCGCGTCAGAAGAGTTATGCAGACCGGAAGGTCCGAGATGTGTCTTATTCAGTAGGTGAGAAGGTGTTGCTGAAGGTCTCACCTATGAAGGGTGTCATGAGATTTGGAAAGAAAGGGAAGTTGAGCCCAAGGTTTATTGGACCTTTTGAGGTGCTTAGGAAAGTTGGGGAGGTGGCTTATATGCTTTCTTTGCCACCCAGTTTGTCGGGAGTTCACCCGGTGTTCCATGTATCTATGCTCCGAAAGTATGTCGGAGACCCGTCTCATGTGTTAGATTTCAGCACGATACAGCTAGATGAGGATTTGACTTATGATGTGGAACCGGTAGCCATTTTGGGTCGACAGGTTCGTAAGCTGAGATCCAAGGATATAGCTTCAGTGAAAGTGCAGTGGAGAGGTCGTCCCGTGGAGGAAGCAACTTGGGAGACCGAGCAGGAAATGCGGAGCAGATATCCACACTTGTTTGATGCTCCGGGTATGTTTCTTAACCCGCTCGCGGACGAGCGTTTGTTTAAGTTGGGGAGAATGTAACGACCCGGCCCGTTGTTACGGGAATTACCACCCCGTTACCTTGCATTTACATATATTATGCTTTTAAATCAGTATTAGAATATATCGGGTGAGTTAGGAGTGATTTGGATTGAAAATGAAACAAATAGCATGTTTGAAGAAAGCTTGAATATGAGAAGTCAACCAAGAGTTTACTATTGAGTTAGAATGCTCGGAACCGGATTTTGATGATTCGACTAGTTCCGGGGGATCAATTATGACTTAGGAGAGCAATCGGAATTGAATTCGGAGGTCCGGTGTAGTTTTAGTCTTGAATTGGCGAAGGTTGATTTTTGGCGAAAACCGGATGGTATGTGATATTTTGATCCGGGGGTCGGAATGGAATTCCGACAATTTCTGTAACTTCATTATGTGATTTTGGATGTGTCTGCAAATTTTCAGGTCATTCGGACATCGTTTGATCGGGTTTTGGATTGAATGTTAGTTTTGAAAGTTTTGAAGAAACTTAGGCTTGAATTCGTGAGTAAATGGTGATTTTGATGTTTAGTATGGTGTTATTATGATTGGAACAAGTCAGTATCATGTTTTGGAGTACGTTGGTGGTTTTCGTTGGGGTCCGGGGGCCTCGGGATGATTTCGGACCATCAACCGGGCATTTGGACTTGGCAAAAATCTGCAGAAAAACTGCAGGTTCTGCCCAGGCCTTTAAGCCTTCGCGTTCGCGTGGCAAGGGCCGCGTTCGCGAAGGTCAAGCTAATCAGTGCATCGCGTTTGCGAGAAGGGGAGCCGCGTTCGCGTAGGCCAGGGATCGTGTGCATCGCGTTCGCGTTCTAGTGGTCGCGTTCGCGTAGGTGTGTGAGGGTAAGGCTTCGCGTTCGCGGGAGGAGTATCGCGAACGCGTAAAAGGAATTTGGGCGGCTGGGAGTTTGAGCATCGCGAACGCATGAATGGCGTCGCGTTCGCGAAGGGTAGCTGGAATTGAGCATCGCGAACGCGTGGTAGGCGTCGCGTTTGCGAAGAGTAAGAGGGAGCTGTTCATCGCGAACGCGTGGGAGCTCACGCGAACGCGAAGAGCAAAAAGCTGTGGCAGTGAATAAAATCCAGAAACAGAAGGCTTACGGGTTTACACCCCCAAAACACAATTTTGAGCCCTAGAGAGAAGAAAACTCGAGGAAATCACCGAGAAGTCATCGGGTATTCGTCGGAGGTAAGATTCTTGACTCAAAAACATCATTTTATGGTAGAATTAACATCAATCTTCATGAAATTGGGTTGAAATCTTGAAGAAATGTGGCCTAAATATTGAAAACGGGATTTTTGGATTTGGAAGGCCATTTGAACTCCGATTTCGATAAATTTTATATGCACGGACTCGTGGCGAGATGAGGGTCACGTTGGTCCTAATTTCAAAATTTTTCGAGCAGTGGGCCTGGGGTCAGGTTTTACCAACTTAGTGTATTTATGCGAATTTCATGTAAATTGAAATGGGTTATGATTCTTTGACCCGTATTTGATATAATTATTGTGGTTTGACTAGATTCTACGCACGAGGGAGCTCAATTCAAAGGAAAAGGCATCGCGGATGAGTCTACGGCCGGCTAGAGGTGAGTAGTTTGTGTATATGGTAGCCTGAGGGTTCGAAACCCCCGCTTAGCACATTGTGACGCTAGTAGGGCGTGGCTCGCACACCGTGGCAGGTGCGGGATTGATTGTGACTAGGGATTGAGACTTGGTCCATCCCGGATGTGAATAATATGTTGTTAGTGTTGGAAATACACTGTATTTGATATAATTGTGGGCCGTAAGCCTTGTTTGGGGCCTTGTGCCGACCTGTAGTGTCCTTAGAGGACAATAATTATGTGATAGCTATATTTGCTTAAATCACTGATCTCAGTCCTGGAAATTGAAATCCCCTTTTGAAATGCTAAGTCACCGGCTTTTGCAAAATTTAATAAAGTTAAAGTATTTTTCATAAAATATGAATTGGAAATTGGAATTAACAAAAATGAACTGTTTTGTGACTTATTTGCTTATTGTGGACTGAGCATGGATCGGGCTGCACGCCGCAGTGGTTGATATGAGGATCGGGCTGCACGCCGCAACGAGTATTGCGCTTGGGCTGCAGGAGCCCCTCCGAGTCCGTATACACCCCCGGTGAGCGCCGTCGACGTTAAATTGGATCGTGCTACGCGCCGTAGCGGTTATGTGCATTGCATTGCATCTTATTTGTTGAATTACTCTGTGGTAGCTGAATTGTACTGTTGATGCTAGTTCGTAGGAGATTCGGACTGTAGTGTAGCTTCATATTGTGGTATTTTGTGGATTTCTTACTGTCAGCTACTTATATATATTTATTACTCACTGAGTACTTAGTACTCACCCCTACTCCTTGCACCTTTTGTGTGCAGACTCAGGTACTCAGGAGCAGTAGACAGGCATTTCCTGCGTTTGCAGTGTCATATCGAGTTGCTGAGGTAGCTGCCTACATTCGTAGAACCTAGCTTCTCATCTCATTTCCAGTTGTTATTTTGTATTTTGTATTCAGACTTGAGTATTTCGATATAGTACTCTCTATTCCTGTTGGGTTTTGTTAGAGGCTCTAGACTTGTGACTCCGGATCTTTAGGAGTGTCAGTATTTTGTTCATTATTATTATTATTGGAGTTCTTAAACTCATATATTCTTCTTGGGTTGTCCATTTGGGACTGGTATTCGTTATGTTAAGTAATTGTTGGTCTGGCTGGCCTAGCTTGATTGTTGGGCGTCATCACGACCGGATTTGGGTCGTGACATTGATCCTCTTTCCCTAATTAAACAGCGGGACTCCCTACTTATTAGGTTAATTCTGTGACTGTATCACAGCTGGACTTCCTACTTATTAAGCAAATTCCCCAATTGTATTCATGAATACAGTACTGCGAATACAGTTCGGTAGCAATAAAATATTAGCTATAGAAAATAAATAAATATATATATATGATAGTTGTTACACCCCTTTTTTATTACATATTTATCGTAGCTATAGGAAGTAATAGCCCCTAAAATATAGTAGTTTCTGAAATTCTTTCTTTTTCAACATTAACTAATATCGAGAAGAAAAATTACAGTATAGGAATAATATTCTAGTGGACATTTATTTTTATTTTGTTGGTGTTTCTTTCATACAAACTATATTCGAAGACAGAGGCGTATTTATAGCCTGCAATTCGAGGTACGTGCATCCATAGTTTGTCAGTTAAATTAAATATTTTATGTACGTATTTTCTAAAATTTGTCCATTATTATGTATTGACACCCATGCTACATAAAAGTTGAATGGTGCACTTGGTTCAATATTTAATTAGTTTTCCTCCTTTTTTTAGTAATGCACCCATATTATCAAAATTTTAGATCCGCCATTGTTCGAAGATCTATCTTGAGAAAAATGTTTAATATATGTGTGCTCTCTTTATCACGAAACGGTAATCAGCACATCAAATTTCTACGTCAACTGTAACGTAAATTTCCTAATATTTTTTTTAAAAAAATGTGTATGTTTAGAAACTATATAAAGTTTCCATGATAAATATTTTCTTAGTTATAAAAAATTTAAAAGTATGCTACGCTGAAAATTTTGACAGGTATAATGGAAGTTAATATAATTACACATATGCTCCACCGCTGAAAATAAAAGAAAATAAGAAAGGGACGTTAGAGGCAGATACTATAGAGGAGAGGATGAAACATGGGGATGAATGACGATGAGATTACGTGATACTAACAAACTGTATATTATATTAATGTAGTATACTATTATACGCTATATATAGTATGTCAAGAAAAGTACGTCAATTTGAAACTCAAACTCATGCATCCTGACGAGCACTAATGATACAATAATACTTAATTAATCATATTTCAAAAGCTTAAAAGGACGTTTGCATATTATAGGGTTCTTTTCTCCAAACAAATTAGGTTAGAATTATCCGTACAATAATGTAAGTGAAATTCATTATCCTATTTTCTCCTTACTATTTTCCTTCGGTGTGTCTCCCTATGTAATTCTAAATAAACAGAAAATGACCAAAGGCACAGAGCCAAAAACCGTGTGGTCTGTTCCATGGCAATGGCAGAGCGCGATGCCATATATGCCTTTTCTCTTGTGTCGTTTCGTTATTTCTATTATTACAAGGACTGATATGTCGGGCCAGAGGCGGATGTTGAGTATATCCGTCGGGTTCATCTGAATTCAATATTTTTGTCGCTGAGTATAAATTTATTTGCAAAATGCTATTAAAGTTGTAACGAATGGTAGGTTTAAACCCATAACTTTAAAAATATAATGGGTTCGATAACTAAAAACCTTAAAAGTTGAACCACATAAACTAAATCCTGAATCCGCTTCTATGTGGTGTTGGATCGCATTTTATGGTCGTAAAAACTGTTGGAGTGCACAGGAAGTTGGCACAAATTGGTAACTACTTTATTTTTAACTAGAAGTTTCGATTTCAAACTCCTAAATATGAAGTTGCTTTTGTTCGAAAATATTTAACCTCTAATATAAGATTTTTCGGCGCGAATTCAAATGGGAGATATATAGCTTTACCATAAAACTCAAACTAATTACTCTTGCCTATCCATTTATCTTTCTACCCGTCAAATTAATTATCATTCATACCCATTGTAGTGTGTGCGGGTAATTGCCTCTTGCTTTTTTTCTCGTTTTGTTTATGTTTTGCTTTTTTTTTTTCTCCTTTAATGTTTATTTTTCAATCATATTAGCTTTTATTTTCTTTTTCCAGCAAAACCCGATTCCTTGCTCAGTTTTAGCTTTTCCCATTTTTCCCTTTTCTTGTTTCTTTTCTACTTTCATTTAAATCTTTTGTTAGTTTATTTCCTTTTTTCAACATGATTTAATTTTATTCACTTTTTTTGCTCCTTCTTTCTATTCTTTTTTTTTCGTGCAATAATAAAATATAATTAATATAATAAGTATTTTTTACTCTATTTTATTAATATATATATATATATATATATATATATATATATATATATATATATATATATATATATATATATATATATATCTTTTTTTATTTTCTTTTTCTGTAGGTCAGTTATAAGAACAACTTATACATTATACATGTTTTCTCTTCTTCTTTTTTATTTTTGTTCTTTTTATTTTTGTAATGTCATTTATTATTATTTTGCTTATTTTTTCTTTAAATTTTTTTTTGCGCCTTTTTTGTTCCTATTTATTTTTGTCTCTACTTTTTCACTATATCAACAAATGATAATTGATGTAGTATATATTTTTATTTATTTAATTTTTATGTATTAATTATTAAAAAATAACTTATTGTAGCATATAATATACCAAAAATAATATATTAGGAATAGTTGAAGTATGTTATTGGAACATACTATGACACTCATAGTATATATCATCTACTGACAGGGTATCTTAGATGACTAATCATTTCTTCGCCAAACAAAATACTCATCAGTCCTCATGATGCCCACATGGTATATATCAAACACTAATATGGTATCATATATTGATAGGACTGGGTATTATAAAGGTCTGGTCAGTTTCTTTCAGTAAGACACCCAGTGCTCTATGATACCAACCTGGTATACATCATATACTAACACGATATTATAGCGACCCGACCCGTCGTCATAGGAGTTACCACCTTGTTTTCCCCATTTTATGCTTCTATATGTTTCATTATATATGTTTGGAGAATTTTAAGTAATTTGGATAGAGTTTGGTTAGAAATGAGGCAATTGGTCTCTTTTTGAGAACGTTAGTTTGAAAAAGTCAACTGGATGTTGACTTATGAGTTAGAATACTCGAAATGGATTTATGATAATTCGACTAGTTTTGGGGAATGATTTATTACTTAGGAGAGAAACCGGAAGTGAATTTGGAGGTCCGGGGTAGAATTAAGCTTGAATTGGCTAAGGTTGGATTTTGGCGAATTCTAGATTGGTATGTGAGATTTTGATTCGAGGGTCGGAATGGAATTCTGAAAGTTGCAGTAGCTCTGTTAGATGATTTTGCATACGCGTGCAAAGTTTCAAGTCATTCGGAGGTGTTTAGATTGGGTTTTAGATCAAATGCAGTTTTCGGAAGTTTTAGAAGAACTTAGGCGTGAAACCGATGTAAATTTGCTGTTTTGATATTAGTTTTGGTGATTTGAGAGTGCAACTAAGTTTGCATGATAATATGTGACATGTTAATATGTTCGTATGCGGTCCCGAGAAGCTCGGGTGAGTTTCGGATAGGTTTGTGTTGCGTTATGCTCGTTTTTCTTATGCTTCGACATCGTTTCTTCAAGCATAAATGATATCATACAAATGAGCTCTAATTACTGTTTTGAATGAAGAATTAGATTTGTATCGTAATTATGGACCAGTAGCAAAAAGAATCATCAAATTTGGACATCGTTTGAGGATTTTATGGTCATTTTACTCAAGTTGCCCTGATTTTCAGGTTAATGACAAAACTGCCCCTGGTGGCGTATTAAAAACCTACACTATTTGCAAATCTTAAAACCTACATATCTCCTTCATTATAAAGTAAAATTGAGTGATTCAAAACCCTAAATTCATTATAATTTTACAGGTAATCCATTGTGAGCAATAAAACGCGTCAACAGTATACCTATAATGAGCAGGTCAAGTATTCTTCCAATTTTGGAACGAGAAAAAGCTTTTGAGGTGATTTTTAAGAGAGAATTCGTGGGATTTCAGAAGGTAAGCGTTCTTAGACTCGGATTATGTTGTTATGATGTAAAAATATAGATTAAATACTGAAAAACCAAGGATTTAAGGGGTAAAAATGGAGGTTAGGGCTTGAAACCTAAGAAGGTGTAAAGTTGGAATTTAAGGGGTCAACCGGACTTCGATTTTGGTATTCTTTATATGTACGGAGACGTGGCAAGCAGAGGAATCTGTTGGTGTGATTTTAAGAATTTTTTGAGAAGTGGGACCAGGGCTCGTATTTTAGCAACTTCGTCATTTTAGTACTTTTTGAGTATTTTTGATTGGGTTATGTTTCTTTGACCATATTTATGTTTATTGTGATTTTGTCTAGATTCGACATGCGAGGATGTCGATACGAAAGGAAAATGCATTGTGGACGAGTCTTCGGCCGGTTAGAGGTGAGTAGTTGGTATATATGATGGCCTCAGGGTTTTAAACCCCGACTTATCACATTGTTATGCTATTTAGGGCGTGACTCGCACCCCATGGCAGGTGCGGGATTGTTTATGACTGAGGATTGTGACTTGGTCCATCCCGAACAAGAATAATGCTATATTGGAAATTGATACGCACCATGTGTTGAATATATCTGGGCTTATTGCCATGGTTGGGGCCTTGTGCCGACCTGTAGCATCCTTAGAGGATGAATACCATTATGATGGCATGATTTGTAAAATAATTAATCTCATTCTCGTTTTTAATCACTATTATGAACTGCTAAGTCACTTTTGCTGAAAGTAAATAATTAAAGTATATTCTTTTTAATGAATTGGAAATTGGGAAAAATAAATTAAAACTGTTATGGGACTCATATGCATATTGTGGACTAAGTATGGATCGGGATGCACACGGTAGCGAATGTTATGATTGAATATGGATCGGGCTACACATCGTAGCAAATGTTATGATTATATTGTGCTTGGGCTGAAGGAGGCCCTTCGGAGTCTGTACACACCCCCAGTGAGCGTCGTCGATGTTAAATGAATCGGGCTACGCGCCGTAGCGGTCATGTGCATTTCATTGCATTCATGCATTGTTATTTACTTGTGTTAACTGTTATTAGCTGTTGTTGCTGGTTTGTAGCAAGATATCAGACTGTTTGTTTTAGCTTTGCTTTGTGTCATTTCGTGGATTTCTTATCTTCGGACATTTTATATGCTTATTACTCACTAAGTACTTAGTACTCACCCCTACTCCCTGCACCTTTGTGTGCAGATTCAGGTACACCGGAGGTTTAGCTGAGCAATCTTATTTCCAGAGTTATTAGAGTTATTGAGGTAGTTGCTTGATGTATGCAGGACCTGGCTTCTCTTCTTATTCCAGTTTTATTAATATATATACGTTTTTCAGAATCGAGTATTCCGTTCAGATATTGTTATCCGATTTTGTTTAGAGGCTCTAGACTCGTGACCCCAGATCTTTTGGGAGTGTTTTATTGGTTTTCGCACTTCTCAATATTTTCCTTCTATAAATATTGGATTATTACTCTACAACTATTATATTCTCCCTAGATTGTTGGTTTCGAGATTGATTTTTTGTTTGAGAGCGATTGTTGGTCAAGCTTGCCTAGCTTTAGGGTTGGGCGCCGTCACGATCGGGTTTGGGTCGTGACAAGTTGGTATCAGAGCTTAGGTTACTAGGCCTCGCGAGTCATGAGCTGGTTTAGTATGCTCTCGCGGATCGGTACGTAGATGTCCCTATCTAGCCTCGGGGGGCTACAGTACCTTTAGGAACCACTTAACTTTCTTGGAATTCTTATCGTGCATATTTGATTCAACTTGAGATATAACTCTTGAAATTCCTTCTATACGTCTGTATGCGCACGTGAGCACTCAGTAATATATTTGCTTTGATGGCTGGTGATTCCCCGATCGAGGGGCGAGATGTAATCTCCGTGAGTTCATGTTGGGCCAGTCTGGAGAACTTGAGGCCGAATCTTCGTCTATGGCTTGAGCACCGAGGTGCTAATTTTGCGAGCTGGTATTATGAACTTTTATGTTCAGTATTGTCCCTAATTGTGGGAATGTCAGCTAGATAGCTACATGATGAGTATATTGGTGTTGTGTGGTGTGTCGATATGACTTGGAAGTGTTGAAGAATGACTGCTAGATGATAGATGTACTATTAAGTGTTTGATTTCCTTGTGATTGGATGTGTTGCCAAGAGTTGTGGGTGTGTGGTGAATCTTTTTAGTTCCCCTAGTTGGGAGCGAAGTACATAGCACGTTGCGGGTTGAGTTCAGACCCAGGAAGATTATATGACCGTGTAACGTATATGATGGTAGAACACATGCTGAAATATTGAATTGAGGCGAAGTAGGTGGGATATCTCCTATGGGGTGTCCTTAAGTGGTATGATCCTCATGTGTAATCGAAAGGTAATTTCTATGTGTCATGGTTCGAATAGGTACATCGCATGTCCATGTATCAATTTTGATAATATAATACAGGTAGTATTTAGATTAATGTTGTTGATATATATTTTGATGTTTTGTCGAGTTGTAGTTGTGTTGTTAGGATAATTTTGGTGATTCTCTGGCAAGTGGATAGGCCCAACAAAGGAAACTCTGCTGAAAATTTTGAAAAATTTGGGACTTAGTAAAAATTTGGTCGCCTAAAGTGTAGGCTTAACTGTTATGCGAGTGAATGCAAGAAAATGCAGAAGAGTTAAAATTACAGATGATTTGTGTTTCCACAAGCTTATGAAAGAGTGAGTTCAATCTCACCATGGTATTACGACATTAATAGAGTATTTGTGTTGTGCTATATATGGCTTCGAGCTAAGTTGGGGAGGATGCCTTTGATTAGCTAATTGCATGATTATGTGATATGTTGGTTCTATCTTAAAGTATATTGGCGAACCAGTTCTGGTTGTAGAAATTGAGCCGAGAAGAACATGAGTGAAGGAAAGTTTTTGACAATATGTCAAGAGATCGGATGAGCAGGAAGGAAGTTTCGATGGTTAAGATAAATTAGTATTGTCTCCAGCGTTAGTGCGACCGGTGGTTTGGTGGTACGTGTGAGCACGTGATTTTTGCCTCACACGAACTACTCCCAAAGAAATCAAAATTAAAGTTATTGTATTTTATTATGTACATATTTGTGAGTTTTCTCATGATATTTTGTGAGTGGTTACATCCGTATGTGCGTGTTTTTGATGTTTAAATTAATAGAAAAATAAAATTTATATATATATATCTCACACGAACTACTCCCAAAGAAATCAAAATTAAAGTTATTGTATTTTATTATGTACATATTTGTGAGTTTTCTCATGATATTTTGTGAGTGGTTACATCCGTATGTGCGTGTTTTTGATGTTTAAATTAATAGAAAAATAAAATTTATATATATATATATATATATATATATATATATATATATATATATATATATATATATATATATTACGTGCCAGTTTGAATTTAGAATTTAGTTTGTTTTATAAAGATTTAAAATCAAAATATATGTTTTACATTTTAATATTTTAGTCAAAATTGTGTAATTTATAATTTTTATTGATATTTAATGTGTGAATTGTCATTCGAAGTTATTTAACATTTTTACAAGTCAATTTGATTTTGTAACGTAAATTTTTGTCTTTAATAAATTAGGAAATTAAATTAAAAGAGAAGGAAAAAGATTGGAATTAAAAAGAAAATTGGATTTGGGCCAAAATGCCAAAAACCCAAGGCAAAATGCCCCAACCCAGTCCAAATAACCCCTCAGCCCATTACCCTTAAGCCCGGTTCGCCCCCAGCTTCAATCTAAGCCGTTGAGATCATGTGATCCAACGGCTAGAATTAAAAGACTAATTTCAATACCCAAAAATCCCAATACCCCCAAAAAACCGCCCATTCTCCCTAAACAAACCTTAAAGAGTCTCCTCTTTCTTCTCTCTAAAGCAGCCGACTCTCCTTCTTCTTCTTCAACCGCCGCCGCTAGGGTTCCGCCACCCACGGCGGCGGCCGGCCATAATTTCCGACCAAATTAACATCAAACAACTCCCCTTCATCTCCCCATCCCATTTCTTCAACTAGTTTCTTCCAAAACCCAACCAATCTCCCCAAATACCAAACCCTAATCCGCGCCGCCACCCCCTCCCACGGCGGCGCCGCCTCAAAAACCATACCAAATTCGTACCAAACATTCCCCTAGCCACCCTAAACACCAAACCATCATTGGTTTGGTTCAAATCCGACCAAAAACCCCAAAAACGAGTTCAAGAACCCTAAAATTCAAAATTAGGGATTTTTCTTCAATTAAACAGAAATTGGGGTCTAATAGACTTTAATCGGGGTATTTTCATTTGAAAATACTTCGATTAAATTCCATTCGACTCCAAAACGAATTGGCGGCCGAATTTCTGTAAATCCGAGGTATTTTTCTTTTTTTTCTTTTCTGTTTTTTTTATTTACTGATTTAGTGGTTGTTTTATAATTATTAATTTTCGATTCCTTCAATTATTTTTCTGTTTTTTTCCCATCTCTTTGGGACCTTTTTATTTGGTCGATCTGTCCGCTTTCTTAATGTTTGTTGGAATAGAATAGTTGTAGAATACCTATTCGTTTCAATTAAAATCATCGACTAAATTTTTTTTCCTTAGAACCCTTTTGGCCGAAAATTGCTAGATGTTAGTGGCTTCGACAATTAGTTGTTTTTTGATTATACATGTTGTAATCGACTAATCGAATATCATCGATTTAGTATGACTTAAAATCCCGGACAGTTCATCACCGTGTGTTTTATATTGCTTTTTTGTTGTCGGCCGATTTTTGTCATGTTGAAATTGGGACTGGTTTGGTCTTGAATTATTACAATTAGGTGTTGGCTGAATAATTTAGTATGGAGGTCTGTCCTTTGTGAAAATTACAGCATGTTTTAGACAGTAAGATTAAAAAAGTCAAAAAGGAAAGAGGCAATTAGTGACCTTTGGGTCATAAAAATAGTAGAAAACATGGGTTGCTCTTAATAATAAGTTAAAATAATGAGTAGGTGGGGTAATAGAGTAGGATAGTGATAGACGGAAATGATTTCTTTATGTTTTAATGCTCTTAAGAGCTGGAAAGGGATTTCTGGATAGATTTAAAGGGGTTGGGTTTTGTCTATAAAACACACACAAAAAGCAGACTTTAGGACACACGGAAAAGCTGAAAAGAAAACAGACTTTCATAGACTTCTACACACATTGAAAAATCAAACTTCTATAACTGAAAAGAATACTCTGAAATAGCTTTAAGTTCCTGCATTTCCTTGTTAAAAAGCTACTGAATTCTGTTTTGGTTTTGGTATTCTTGGTTAGTTAGAATTTCTGAAGAGTTTCAATGATCCCCATCTGATTTAGGATAATTTGAAACTCCATTATTTCTGAAATCCGGTTTTGAGTTGTTGCCACTGCTGTTGCATTGCTGTTAAGATTGCTGCCACCGACTTCTTTATTTTTTCTTGTTTTAACAACTTCCAGGTATTCCTTTAGTACTGTGGAAATTCATTGAGTGCACTTCAAAGTTTGGATCTGAGGAAACATGCCTAAACATGCTGTTGTTTGAAATTTTTTCAATAATAAGTTAACTTCTAGACTAATGTATACTCATGTTGAGGTCTGGACTTGTGCGCCTAAGCTTCAATATGGGATGTTTATTGTCACGACCCAAATCCGGTCGTGATGGCGCCCAACAATCAAGCTAGGCCAGCCAGACCAAAAATTTAATTATCACAAAATACCAGTCCCCAAATGGACAACCCAAGAAGAATATATGAGTTTAAGAACACCAATAATAAGAATACTGAACAAAATACTGACTCCCAAAGATCCGGAGTCACAAGTCTAGAGCCTCTAACAAACCCAACAGGAATAGAGAGTACTGTATAGAAATACTCAAGTCTGAATACAATATATATAAATAAAACTGGGATAAAGAGTAGCCAGGTCCTGCGAATGTCAGCAGCTACCTCAACAAGTCTGATAACTCTGTAAAACGAGACTCCTCAGCTAAACCTCCAGCGTACATGAATCCGCACACAAAGGTGCGGGGAGTAGGGGTGAGTACTAAGTACTCAGTGAGTAACAAATATATATAAGTAGCTGACAGTAAGAAATCCACAGATTACCATATAATGAAGCTAAACTACAGTTCGAATCTCCTACGAACTAGCATCAACAATACAATACAGCTACCACAGAGTAGTTCAACAAATACAGATGTAATACAATGCACATAACCGCTACGGCATGTAGCCCGATCCAATTTAACGTCGACGGCGCTCACTGGGGGTGTGTACAGACTCCAGAGGGTCTCCTACAGCCCAAGCGCAATATTGCTGCGGCGTGCAGCCCGATCCACATATCAACCACTGCGGCGTGTAGCCCGATCCCATACTCAGTCCACAATAAGCAATTAAGTCACAAAACAATTCATTTTCCTTATTTCCAGTTCTCAATTCATAATTTATGAAAAATACTTTAACTTTATTAAATTTGTAAAAGCCGGTGACTTAGCATTTCAAAAGTGTGATTTCAATTTCCGAGGACTGAGATCAGTGATTTAAGCAATTATAGCTATCACATAAATATTGTCCTCTAAGGACGCTACAGATCGGCACAAGGCCCCAAACAAGGCTTACAGCCCACAAATATATCAAATACAGTGTATTTCCAACACTAACAACATATTATTCACTTCCTGGATGGACCAAGTCTCAATCCCCAGTCACAATCAATCCCGCACCTGCCACGTTGTGCGAGCCACGCCCTACTAGCGTCACAATGTGCTAAGCCGGGGTTTCGAACCCTCAGGCTACCATATATACAAACTACTCACCTCTAGCCGGTCGTAGACTCGTCCGCGATGCCTTTTCCTTTGAATTTCGCTGCCTCGTGTGTAGAATCTAGTCAAATAACAATAATTATATCAAATACGGGTCAAAAAACCATAACCCACTTCAATTTACATGAAATTCGCATAAATACACCAAGTTGGTAAAACCCGACTTTCGGTACGCTTCTCGAAAAATTATGAAAGTCACATATTCGGAACCCTCATCTCAATACGAGTCTAAGCATATCAATTTTACCAAATTCGGACTCCATTTGCTCATTCAAAACCTTGATTTTCTAAAGTTCAAGCCTAGGGTTAAATCTTCCATGAATCACCCCAAATTCTTCCATTTTCATGATATAATTGCATAATAATACCAATACTAATCATAGTTTAAGTCCATAGTTGCTTACCCGATGATTTCCCTTGAGTTTCTCTTCAAAATCGCCCAAATCGCCTCCTTAAGCCGAGACCCAAATGTGTGAAATATTTCTGAAATTTTCTAACTTCTCATACACTTAACGCACTACGATTTTCGCTTCTGCGGACCATTTTCCGCCTCTGCGGAACCGCTTCTGCGACCAACAGGTCGCTTCTGCGAACCCGGGCCCATTTAGCCAATTTCGCTCTTGCGATCCACGGACCGCCCCTGCGCATCCGCTTCTGCGGAAATTCGTCCGCTTCTACGGAATGATCCGCTTTTGCGACCAAGAGTCCGCTCCAGCGGACTCGCCTAAGCGATCAAACATCCGCTTCTGCGGATTTCCCCATCACGCCCCAAGACCGCTTCTGCGATCGACCTCTCGCACCAGCGAAGCCGCCCCTGCGGACCAGGCTCCGCTTCAGCGGTCGACTCCGCTTCTGCGCCTCGTTGTCCGCTCCTGCGGAGTCGCTCCTGCGCTCCCATTTCCGCAGGAGCGAAAACAACAGAAGCAGTGCACCAGTTCCGCAATTTTCCATATTTTCTCTCGTTTGGCTATCCGAAAACACCCCGAGGCCCCCGGGACCTCATTCAAACACACCAACACATCCTAATTCCTTATTCGAACTTGTTCCAATCATAAAAACACCATCCTAAACATCAAAATCACCAATTACCCACGGATTCAAGCTTAAATTCCTTAAAACTTTCCGAATTACACATTCGATCAAAAACCCGATCAAACGACGCCCGAATGACCTGAAATTTTGCAGGCACATCCAATATCACCTAACGAAGCTACTGAAATTGTCGGAATTCCATTCCGACCCCCGGGTCAAAATATCACCTACCATCCGGTTTTCGCCAAAATTCAACCTTCGCCAATTCAAGCCTAAAACTACACCGGACCTCCGAATTCAATTCCGATTGTTCTCCTAAGTCATAAATGATCTCCCGGAACTAGTCGAATCATCAGAATCCGATTCCGAGCACTCTATATCAATAGTCAACTCTTGGTTGACTTTCCATATTCAAGCTTCCTTCAAACATGCTATTTGTTTCATTTTCAATCCAAATCACTCCTAACTCACCCGATATATTCTAATACTGTTATAAAAGCATAAGATATGTAATTGCAAGGTAACGGGGTAGAAATTCCCGTAACGACGGGCCGGGTCGTTACATTCTCCCCAACTTAAACAAACGCTCGTCCGCGAGCGGGTTAAGAAACATACATGGAGTATCAAACAAGTGTGGATATCTACTTCGCATCTCCTGCTCGGTCTCCCAAGTTTCTTCCTCCACGGGACAACCTCTCCACTGCACTTTCACTAAAGCTATGTCCTTAGATCTCAGCTTACGAACCTGTCGACCCAAAATGGCTACTGGTTCCACATCATAAGTCAAATCCTCATCTAGCCGTATCGTGCTGAAGTCCAACACATGAGACGGGTCTCCGACATACTTCCGGAGCATAGATACATGGAACACCGGGTGAACTCCCGACAAACCGGGTGGCAAAGCAAGCATATAAGCCACCTCCCCAACTTTCCTAAGCACCTCAAAAGGTCCAATAAACCTTGGGCTCAACTTCCCTTTCTTTCCAAACCTCATAACACCATTCATAGGCGAAACCTTCAGCAACACCTTCTCACCTACTGAATAAGACACATCTCGGACCTTCCGGTCCGCATAACTCTTCCGACGCGACTGAGCTGTGCGAAGTCTCTCCTGAATCACCTTCACCTTGTCTAAGGCATCTTGGACTAACTCTGTCCCCAACAACCTAGCCTCGCCGGGCTCGAACCAACCGATTGGAGACCTACACCGTCTCCCATATAAAGCTTCATACGGTGCCATCTGAATGCTGGACTGATAGCTATTATTATAAGCAAACTCCTGCCAAAGGCAAATAATCAGCCCACGAACCACCGAAATCAATGACACAAGCACGCAACATGTCCTCTAATATCTGAATAGTACGCTCAGACTGTCCATCCGTCTATGGATGAAATGCTGGCTCAGCTCTACCTGTGAACCCAACTCTCGCTGAAATGTCCTCCAGAACTGAGAAGTGAACTGGGTACCTCTGTTTGATATAATAGAAATAGGAACTCCATGAAATCTCACTATCTCACGGATGAATATCTCTGCCAACCGCTCTGAGGTATAGGTAGTACACACTGGGATGAAGTGAGCTGACTTGGTCAACCTATCCACCACCACCCAAACTGAATCAAACTTCCTCGCCGTCCGAGGGAGTCCACTAACAAAGTCCATAGTAATCCTTTCCCACTTCCACTCAGGAATATCAATACGCTGGAATACACCACCAGGTCTCTGATGCTCATACTTGACCTGCTGACAGTTTAGACACCGAGCCACATGGCTCGCAATATCTTTCTTCATCTTTCTCCACCAGTAATGCTGCTTCAAATCCTGGTACATCTTCGCGGCTCCTGGATGAATAGAATACCGCGAGCTGTGAGCCTCCTCCAGTATCAACTCACGAAGGCCGTCAACATTGGGCATGCATATCCGGCCCTACATCCGTAATACGCCATCACTATCAATAGTGACATCTCTAGCATCATCATGCTGAACTCTCTGTCCTTAAGGACAAGTAAGTGTGGATCATCATACTGGCGCTCTCGAATACGATCATATAAAGAAGAACGAGCTACTACACAAGCCATCACCCGAGTGGGCTCAGAAATATCCAGCCTCACCATCTGATTAGCTAACGCCTGAACATCAACTGCTAGGGGTCTCTCCCCAACTGGAATATATGCCAAACTGCCCATACTAATAGCCTTCCGGCTCAAAGCATCAGCCACTACATTGGCTTTCCCGGGATGATACAAGATAGTAATATCATAGTCTTTAAGAAATTCAAGCCATCTTCGCTGCGTCAAATTTAGATCTTTCTGCTTAAACAAATGTTGAAGGCTGCGGTGGTCTGTATATACATCACAAGATACACCATATAGGTAATGCCTCCAAATCTTCAAGGCATGAACAATAGCAACTAACTCCAAATCATGAACAGGGTAGTTCTTCTCGTGGGGCTTTAGCTGACGAGAAGCATATGCAATAACTCTACCCTCCTGCATCAACACACAACCGAGTCCAACTCTGGAAGCATCACAATACACCGTATATGACCCTGAGGCCGATGGTAACACAAGTACTAGAGCCGTGGTCAAAGCCTCCTTGAGCTTCTGAAAGCTCTCTTCACATTCATCAGACCACACAAATGGAGCATTCTTCTGTGTCAACTTAGTCAACGGTGAAGCAATAGATGAAAAACCCCGAACAAACCGGCGATAATAGCCTGCCAAGCCAAGAAAACTCCGAATCTCTGTAGCTGAGGAAGGTCTGGGCCAATTCTACACTGCCTCGACCTTTTGTGGATCAACCCGAATACCATCACTAGACACTATATGTCCCAGAAAAGCGACAGTATCAAGCCAGAACTCACACTTAGTGAATTTCGCATAGAGCTTCTCTTCTCTCAACCTCTGCAATACCACCCTCAAATTATGTGCATGCTCCTCCTGGCTGCGTGAATACACCAGAATATCATTGATAAACACAATTACAAAAGAATCAAGGTACGGCCGAAATACACTATTCATCAAGTGCATGAATGCAGCTGGGGCATTAGTCAACCCGAAAGACATCACCGGGAACTCGTAGTGCCCATATCGCGTCCTGAACGCTGTCTTCATAATATCTGAGTCCCTGATCTTCAACTGATGATAGCCTGATCGAAGATCAATCTTAGAAAATACACTAGCTCCCTGTAGAGCTGATCAAATAGGTCCTCAATACGAGGCAATGGGTATTTATTCTTCACTGTTACCTTGTTCAGCTGCCTATAATCAATGCACATTCTCATTGTGCCATGTTTCTTCTTCACGAACAACACCGGTGCACCCCAAGGTGACACACTCGGACGAATGAAACCCTTATCTAAGAGTTCCTGAAGCTGTTCTTTCAATTCTTTTAACTCCGCTGGTGCCATGCGATAGGGAGGAATAGAAATGGGCTGAGTGCCCGGCACCAAGTCAATACCAAAGTCAATATCTCTGTCGGGCGGCATGCCCGGCAGGTCTGCTGGAAATACATCCGGAAACTCCCTCACAATGGGGACCGAATCAAGATTGGGTGTCTCAGCCTCAACATTTCTAATGAAGGCCAAATAAGATAAACAACCCTTGCCAATCATTCGTTGGGCCTTTATATAAGAAATCACCCTGTCGGACACATAATCGGTCAAGCCACGCCACTCGATCCTCGGATTACCTGGAATAGCTAGTGTGGGCATGACAGTCCAGAATCGCATGGTAAGGAGATAGCCAATCCATGCCTAGAATTACATCGAAATCTACCATGCCCGGTAGTAATAGATCAACTCGGGTCTCCAGACCCCCAATAGTATTAATACAGGATCGATATACCTGATCCACAACAACAGTATCCCCCACCGGGGTAGACACATGTACGGGCAAAGCAAGAATACCACGGGTCATACCCAAATGATGTGCAAAATAAGTAGAGACATAAGAATAGGTGGATCCGGGATCAAATAAGACGGAAGCATCCCTGTGGCAGACTGAGATAATACCTGAAATGACCGCATCTGAAGCACTAGCATCCTTCCTATCCGGAAGAGCATAGAAACGAGCCTAGCCTCCACCAGTACGATCCTCGCCCCTAGGGCGACCTCTGGATACCTGGCCACCAGTCCTAGCCGACTGTGCTGGCGCTGAAGAAACAGGAGTAGAAGACGAAGGCCGATCCCTCCGCTGAGACCGCTTACGAAGCCACTGAGGACACTCTCTCCTGATATGGCCCAAATCACCGCACTCAAAACAACGGCCTGAAGATGGAAGAAGGGGCTGCTGAGGACCCCTCGCTACTGATGAATCCTGTGCTGAGGAAACAGGAGCAGAGCTCTGAGCTGGAAGAGCACTCAGTGCGGGCTGACTCTGCTGACGGTTCTGCTGACCCTGATAACCCTGCTGGCCTTGACGACCACGATCAGATGAAACTCCACTGGACTCTGTACGTCCAGACTGATGAGACCTGAAAGAGCGACCTCTGCTATGCTGAAATTAGCCGCTAGACGGAGCACCACTGTAACTGCCAGTACCACGAGGCCTCGTAGCCTCTCTCTCCTCTCGCTCTCTGCGGCGATCTGTCTCAATGTGACGGGCGGCATCAACCACCTCCTCAAAGGTAACTGTCGAAACTCTCTCCCTGGTCATCAATATGCGGATGGGATAAATAAGGCCATCGATAAATCTCCGAATCCTCTCTCTGTCTGTAGGAACCATCCACATGGCATGACGGGCCAACTGTGTGAATCTCATCTCGTACTGATTAACCGTCATCTCTCCCTGCTTCAACCACTCGAACCTGACGTCGTAGCTCCTCTCTCTGAGACTGAGGCACGTACTTCTCAAAAAATACCGTAGAGAACTGCCGCCAAGTGAGGGGCGCTGCCCTAGCGGGCCTACGCTTCTCGAAATCCTCCCACCACTGAAATGATGCACCTGTGAACTGAAAAGTGGTGAATGAAACACCGCTAGACTCTAGAATACCCGCGGTGCGAAGCATGCGCTGACATCTATCAAGAAAACCCCGGGCGTCCTCGCCCTCCGCACCACTGAATGTCGGAAGCTGTAGCCTCTCAAATCTCTCCAAACGACGCTGCTCATCGTCGGGCATAGCTGGAACCATATAAGCAGGAGCCGGTGCAACGGGCGCAACTGGCTGAACTGGCTCGGGTGTGTGAGCCACGGGGGTCTGATTCCCTCCCCCAGCCTGTGAAGAAGATACCAATTTAGGTTTTATTTAAAACTTACTAGCAACCAACGGAGTAACGTATGTGCATATACATCATATGATGAGATTGATAATGTACCGGTTCACCGCTGGAATCTGGTCCTGAGTCTGATCGGCTGGTAGGTCAGCAGGTGCTGGTGCTGGTGCTGCTGCCCTACCTCTACCACGACCACGACCTCTGGGTGCCAATGGTGGTCGTCCGCCACGTCCGTTAGCTCGTGTTCTCGCCATCTGTGAGAGAATAGAATATGGAAAGATTTAATTTCATGATAACACAAATCGCACGATATGAATTCAAGAAAATGAGGTTTTTCCTAAAGTTTCTGTAGCCCTCCGAGGATAGATACGGACGTCTACGTGCCGATCCGCGAAAGCCTACCAAACCGGCTCATGACTCGCGAGTCCTAATAACCTAGAGCTCTGACACCAACTTGTCACGACCCAAATCCGGTTGTGATGGCGCCCAACAATCAAGCTAGGCCAGCTAGACCAAAAATTTAATTATCACAAAATACCCGTCCCCAAATGGACAACCCAAGAAGAATATATGAGTTTAAGAACTCCAATAATAATAATACTGAACAAAATACCGACACTCCCAAAGATCCGGAGTCACAAGTCTAGAGCCTCTAACAAACCCAACAGGAATAGAGAGTACTGTATAGAAATACTCAAGTCTGAATACAAGATACAAAATAACAACTGGAAATAAGAGGAGAAGCTAGGTTCTGCGAACGTAGGCAGCTACCTCAGCAACTCGATATGACACTGCAAACGCTGGAGATGCCTGTCTACTGCTCCTGGGTACCTGAGTCTGCACACAAAAGGTGCAGGGAGTAGGGGTGAGTACTAAGTACTCGGTGAGTAACAAATATATATAAGTAGCTGACAGTAAGAAATCTACAAAATACCACAATATGAAGCTACACTACAGCCCGAATCTCTTACGAACTAGCATCAACAGTACAATTCAGCTACCACAGAGTAATTCAACAAATAAAGATGCAATGCAATGCACATAACCGCTACAACGTGTAGCCCGATCCAATTTAACGTCGACGGCGCTCACCGGGGGTGTGTACAGACTCCGGAGGGGCTCCTACAGCCCAAGCGCAAAACTGTTGCGGCGTGCAGCCCGATCCACATATCAACCACTGCGGCGTGCAGCCCGATCCCATACTCAGTCCACAATCATCAATTAAGTCACAAAACAATTCATTTTCCTTAATTCCAGTTCTCAATTCAAAATTTATGAAAAATACTTTAACTTTATTAAATTTGTAAAAGCCGGTGACTTAGCATTTCAAAAGTGTAATTTCAATTTCCAGGACTGAGATCAGTGATTTAAGCAATTATAGCTATCATATAAATATTGTCCTCTAAGGACGCTACAGATCGGCACAAGGCCCCAAACAAGGCTTACAACCCACAAATATATCAAATACAGTGTATTTCCAACACTAACAACATATTATTCACTTCCGGGATGGACCAAGTCTCAATCCCCAGTCACAATCAATCCCGCACCTGCCACGGTGTGCGAGCCACGCCCTACTAGCGTCACAATGTGCTAAGCCGGGGTTTCGAACCCTCAGGCTACCATATATACAAACTACTCACCTCTAGCCGGTCGTAGACTCGTCCGCGATGCCTTTTCCTTTGAATTGCGCTGCCTCGTGTGTTGAATCTAGTCAAATAACAATAATTATATCAAATACGGGTCAAAGAACCATAACCCACTTCAATTTACATGAAATTCGCATAAATACACCAAGTTGGTAAAACCCGACTTTTGGTACGCTTCTCGAAAAATTACGAAAGTCACATATTCGGAACCCTCATCTCAATACGAGTCTAAGCATATCAATTTTACCAAATCCGGACTCCATTTGCTCATTCAAAACCTTGATTTTCTAAAGTTCAAGCCTAGGGTTAAATCTTCCATGAATCACCCCAAATTCTTCCATTTTCATGATATAATTGCATAATAATACCAATACTAATCATAGTTTAAGTCCATAGTTGCTTACCCGATGATTTCCCTTGAGTTTCTCTTCAAAATCGCCCAAATCGCCTCCTTAAGACGAGACCCAAATGTGTGAAATGTTTCTGAAATTTTCTAACTTCTGATACACTTAACTCACTGCGATTTTCGCTTCTGCGGACCATTTTCCGCCCCTGCGGAACCGCTTCTGCGACCAACAGGTCGCTTCTGCGAACCCAGGCCCATTTAGCCAATTCCGCTCCTGCGATCCACGGACCGCCCCTGCGCATCCGCTTTTGCGGATGTTCGTCCGCTTCTGCGGAATGATCCGCTTCTGCGACCAAGAGTCCGCTCCAGCGGACTCGCCTAAGCGATCAAACATCTGCTTCTGCGGATTTCCCCATCACGCCTCAAGACCGCTTCTGCGATCGACCTCTCGCACCAGCGAAGCCGCCCCTGCGGACCAGGCTCCGCTTCTGCGCCTCGTTGTCCGCTCCTGCGGAGTCGCTCCTGCGGAGTCGCTCCTGCGCTCCCATTTCCGCAGGAGCGAAAACAACAGAAGCAGTGCACCAGTTCTGCAATTTTCCATATTTTCTCTCGTTTGACTATCCGAAAACACCCCGAGGCCCCCGGGACCTCATTCAAACACACCAACACATCCTAATTCCTTATTCGAACTTGTTCCAATCATAAAAACACCATCCTAAACATCAAAATCACCAATTACCCACGGATTCAAGCCTAAATTTCTTAAAACTTTCCGAATTACACATTCGATCAAAAACCCGATCAAACGACGCCCGAATGACCTGAAATTTTGCAGGCACATCCAAAATCACCTAACGAAGTTACTGAAATTGTCAGAATTCCATTCCGACCCCTGGGTCAAAATATCACCTACCATCCGGTTTTCGCCAAAATTCAACCTTCGCCAATTCAAGCCTAAAACTACATCGGACCTCCGAATTCAATTCCGATTGTTCTCCTAAGTCATAAATGATCTCCCGGAACTAGTCGAATCATCAGAATCGGATTCCGAGTAATATAAATCAATAGTCAACTCTTGGTTGACTTTCCATATTCAAGCTTCCTTCAAACATGCTATTTGTTTCATTTTCAATCCAAATCACTCCTAACTCACCCGATATATTCTAATACTGTTATCAAAGCATAAGATATGTAATTGCAAGGTAACAGGGTAGAAATTCCTGTAACTACGGGCCGGGTCGTTACATTTATGAATTTTTAAGTTTTGGCTATAATCTATTTGAAATTACGCAATTCTTTTTCTTTACTGTTTCTTCTCTTTGTATACTTGTAAATGTTAGGAAAGTGCTTTATTAATTAGCTTGCATAGCTAAATGTTATATTCGACCTGCCTTTCTCGAAGAGTTGTGATAAAGGGTTAGGACAATCTATGTTTGTTAAGTTCTTCCGGCATTAAGAAGACATGATAATTAGCGATTGTGTCAGGATTAACAGTTAATTACTATTGTTGTGGAATCATGTTTCTTTTGGCATACCTAAAAAACCCGAGAGGATCTTAGTGAGCAACAAAAAATGATGAGTATGGTTTAATAAGTTACAAACTGGTGCAATGATGTGAGGATTTTTGTTGGTTACTCTGTTTCTTTAATACTGTCAAATTTAGTGGAATGCTAATAATCCAGTTTATTAAACAATGAGTTTAGAATCCATGTTTATTCAATTCCATTTTTTTTAGTCTTGACTAATTGGCCTATGTTTCAATTCTGCATAAGTTTGGTTCCAAGATTTGGGTTTAAGAATTGGCCCAACGTTGGTTTGTCAAAAAAAATTGAATAGGCTCTTTTCTTTATTTATTTTAGGAAAGGATTACTACTTAGCTAACATGAATGTCAAACAGTCCATGGCCCATTTAGTTTAAAAGAAAAAAAAATTCAAAGCAACTAGTGAGGCATGCCTTACTTAGCAAATTTAGTTACGTCTTCATGAATTAGTATAGAATGCTTTAATTAAAATTGAGGTGCACCGCGCCAAATAAAATTAAACTGCGTGGTTTTCCTTTAAAAATTTCTTTGAAATACTTAGAACTCGGCGTACGTCATTTGGCGAATTTTTATGACCCACTTATTAGACTTATAATTTTGATCTAACAATTTGATAAATATTCATAGCTTTGTTTTATGATCAATTTAGATTAGTATTTCGATTATATATACATTTCGCGTAATATAATTGTAAATCTAATTCTAAAGAATAATTTGGAATATGCGTTCGCGCAATTTCAATCAAAAATTTTCTTAAATAATAAAAAATAGATTGTGGGTTAGTAATTAATTTTAGTTTTATTAAAAATCAAGGTTAACAAACATTTGCAATTAGTTCATTCACGGCTTTAACTATTATTAGTAACGTGTTAGTATAATTGCGAATGTAGCTTTAGTAATATATATGTATATATATAATTATGTATTTAATTTTTCTTATACGATTCGTTGAATCAAATTTTATTAGGCAATATGTAGGCTAGTTTTTGTTTTATCCAGTTAGTGACATTCTTTTAATAGTTAATTCCATGAGTTTTAAAATTGATTATATATATATATATATATATATATATATATATATATATATATATATATATATATATATATATATATATATATATATATATATATATATATATATATATATATATATATATATATATATATATATATATATATATATATATATATATATATATATATATATATATATATATATATATATATATATATATATATATATATATATATATTATATATATATATATATTTCATGCTATATATCATTTCAGGCTTTAGTAATGTATATTTATAAAATATGGCACCAAACGAGGTTTTAACTAATAAAATGCTTGCATTTATAAGTATTTGTTTAAATTAGGATATTTTTGTGTTTATTAAAGGTAAAATAATGTATATAGTCATTTTAGATTTATTTATTTTTTAACAAAATAGGACGAGCTTCAATATAAAATTAGGGGATCTTCCTAGATATACATGCGTTAAAATTGCTTAGATTTCGGGGCACGTCGTTTAGCGAATTTTACGGCATTCCCAAAAATAATAATACGCTAGCATCTTTAGGTACGTACTTAATAATACGTCCCTAAACTCGGGTACATATTTATGTGACCCCAATCCAAATCCCAATGAAGTCGGAATACATCAAAAATTGCGGACACATTTATGTGACGAAATTCAGGATATATTCTCACGACATTATAATTTTCCTCTAGACAATAAAAATGGTTCGGAGTAGTAATTTGTACATTAGTTCATATTTGTTAAAAAATCAGATAATCGAGCCAAATATAACAGTTGAGCGACCGTGCTAGAACCACGGAACTCGGGAATGCCTAACACCTTTTCCCGGGTTAACAAAATTCCTTATACGGATTTCTGGTACGCGGACTGTTTAACAGAGTCAATCTTTTCCTCGATTCGGAATTCAAACCGGTGACTTGGGACACCATAAATCTCCCAAGTGGAGACTCTGAATTATTAAGTAAATCATGTTTCGATTGTCCTTTAATTGGAAAAACTCCATCGCGCCCTCGCGGGCATGCGGAAAAAGGAGGTGTGACAGCTCTGGCGACTCTGCTGGAGATTGATTTAACCCAGAACCACTGGTTCAGGGTTAGAATTTCGAGCTTAGAATAATTGTTGTATTTGGCTTTGTTCATTATCTGATATTTTTATATGATAAATGCTTAATGTGCAAAATGATAATTTTTACCTCTTTGATATTATTTGAACTGTATATAATAAACTGTGCCGAAACCCTACTTCCTTTTGAGTTCTAAAAATGGTGCATACGTTCGCGTAGCCCGCTTTTCAAAAATTATTCCAAATAAGTGAGTGTTAGGGCAAGTGACAAGACAAGGCAGACTTTAGTGCTCCCGTTACGTCGCCCCTCCTCAGCCCCAGTTGTCCACTCGGGTAAGCCATGTTTAGAACAATAAACCCAGGTTTTTAAGCCTAGAATAACAAAGCCTCATGTCGGATCCCTAGTAGGAACGTTTGTTTGCATCATGTTGCATTCGACTCAGGGGACTCAACACAGGGGTTGGGTCCGTCTAGGACAGGAAACCTGAAATGAAGAGACCATCCTGCTACATAAGATTGTGTGCATTTATTTGATTAGATCAGCATGTTGACCAGCTTAAAAATTGGAAAACCAAGAAATAACAATGTAGTTTTGTCCGAACGATGTCGAAATCTTGTTAGTGTGTCTTCTAAAAAAAATACTTTTTGGATTTTGAAAAGATTTTTGTTTTAAACTCGGTTTGTTTTCTTTGGAGAACTACGCCGGTTTGATTCTCACTGGATGTGAGATATGTAGGCAACCCCCATTGGGTCCAATCTCCCTTTTTACAAAAACAATCATTAGAAATGTGTCAAGAATTTCGGTCATAAATAAGTCGGTGATTTGTTTCGTTTAAGAAAACATGCTTTCATAAAGAGTTTAAGAGTCACCCCTGAAACCTTGAATCTCTAGGATCAGATGGATGCTATCCAAGAATCACCCCGGGTTATCATGGAAAGAGCTCGGATACAACTACAAGAATGGTGGAATGATCTGGAGGAAGATGGTCAAGTATGGGTGAAAAAACAGTTAGGTCCTTTGCTAGACATACTGCATGTCAAGCCACAGGATGACTTGATCAAAGCCTTGGTAGGATCCCGTTAATAATGTGTTCCATTTCTCCGATTTCGAACTCACTCCTACTTTAGACTTGTGAAATACTATTGACTTAGCTGGAGGGCACTCTGCTTATTGGGTTATAGACCTGTGAAATACTATTGACTTAGCTTGGCCCGACCAGGATAGACTTAAGGTCGGTGGATAGATTTAAATGTGGAAGTGAGCCTTGCGTCATGCCGGTGCAATTTATGGAGGGATAGTCGCGGTATTATTCGCGGTTAGTTAATTCATGTAAAGATATATTGCGCCGTATGAGTGTGAGACAGCTTGGTAAGTTTCTTATGTGTTGAGGTTCTGCTCAGCGGTGATGTTATATGAGCATGATGGCTCTTGAGACTCGGATCTTATATCGCACCTCAGTTGTGCTTGAGTTTGTAGCCTATAGGGCTATATGTTTCATTGTGTCTGATATCATGCACCTTAGTGTGCTTATGATCGATATTCAGTATTTTGATGTGACGAGCTATTCAGCTCGACATATGACTCCTTGTGTGAGTTTTATATTGTTGGGATCGGGTGGCACGCCGCCATGATTATATTGCTGGGATTGGGTGGCATGCCGCCATGGTTATATTATTGGGATCGGGTTGCACGCCGCAACAGTGTGATGTTTATTTCAGTGTCTATAATTGCTTTTATGTGTTCTGTTTCCTATTTTCTGAGGAGGTCCATGTTTATGTGAGAGTTGAATAGTTCTCTCTAGTGTTCGCCTTCCTTTGTATCATGTACGAATTAGTGGATTACTAGCACATTGTGTCATCTTGTGGGACTTTTTATTATGTCTGATGTGGCTTATCGCCTGAGCAGTTCGTACTGAGTGAGATGAGATTATGTGATTTGGGGTCAGTGCAAACTGATTATATGAAGTATATTATAGAGGAAAGGATCATCATCTGGTTTAGGACAAGGTAATAGGTCTTGTCAGGAGTATAGACCCAATGAATTGAATTGCTGATTCAGTAGTTGGTTATGGATATCGGCACATCTCTTCCGTCGTGTCAAAATCAAGGGTTATTTATCGAATCCACCAGTGTTAGTTCCACCTGAACCAGGAAGACCATTGATTCTCTATCTAACGGTACTGGAAAATTCTTTTGGATGCGTACTGGGTCAACATGACGGTACAGGGAGAAAGGAGCAAGCCATCTACTATCTCAGCAAGAAGTTTACAGTATATGAGGTTAAGTATACTCAACTAGAGAAGACATGCTGCGCCCTGACTTGGGTAGCCCAAAAGGTGAAACATTATTTGTCATCATATACTACCTATCTCATTTCACGCTTGGACCCATTGAAATATATCTTCCAAAAGCCTATGGCCATAGGGAGGCTAGCAAAGTGGCAGATATTACTCACGGAGTTCGATATCGTCTATGTGACGAGGACGGCCATGAAGGCCCAAGCGTTGGCTGATCACTTGGCTGAAAACCCTGTTGATGAAGAGTATGAGCCATTGAGGACGTATTTCCCCGATGAAGAAGTGATACACGTAGATGAGGTGGAATCAATGGAGGAACCAGGATGGAAGCTTTTCTTTGATGGAGCTGCAAACTCGAAAGGAGTTGGGATAGGAGCAGTTCTCATTTAAGAAATAGGACATCACTATCCTGTTACGGCATAACTGCGATTCTATTTCTCCAATAACATAGCTGAATATGAGACTTGTATTTTGGGATTACGGTTAGCTGCATACTTGGATGTCCAGGACGTTTTGGTCTTGGGAGACTCGAACCTCATGGTACATCAAATTCAAGGTGAATGGGAGACCCGTGATTTGAAGCTTATACCATATTGACAATGTTTGCATGATCTGAGCAAGCGATTTCGATCGGTGGAATTCAGATACATTTCAAGAGTTCACAATGAGGTTGCTGATGCACTAGCCACCTTGGCATCATTGTTGCATCACCCAGACAAAATTCATGTTGACCCGTTGCATATCCAGGTTCATGAGCAGCATGCTTACTGTAGCATGATAAAAGAGGAAATGGATGGCGAGCCATGGTTTCATAATGTCAAAGAATACCTCAGAATGGGAATATACCCAGAGCAGGCGACCGGAGATCAGAAAAGAGCTATTCGGCGATTGGAGAATGATTCTTCCTTAGTGGAGGAGTGTTGTACAAAAGAACCCCGGATTTGGGATTGTTGCGATGTATAGATGCAAGTCAAGCCACAACAGTGATGACAGAGGTACACGCTGGAGTATGTGGGTCACATATGCGCGGATATCTTTTGGCGAAGAAGATCTTGTGAGCAGGGTATTATTGGCTCACCATGGAGCGTGATTGTATAAATTTTGTGCGGAAGTGCCATCAGTGTTAGGTACATGGAGATTTTATTCATTCTCCGCCAATGGAATTACATACAATGTCAACACCCTCGCCATTTGTTGCGTGGGGCATGGATGTCATTGGACCTATCGCGCCGGCAGCTTCCAACGGTCACAGGTTCATTCTGGTAGCCATTGACTATTTTACCAAATGGGTTGAAGCTAAAAATTTCAAGTCAGTGACCAAGAAGGCAGTTGTGGAGTTTGTGCATTCCCATATCATCTGTAGATATGGGATTCCAAAAATGATCATCACGGACAACATTGCTAATCTTAATAGTGGTTTGATGAAAGAAGTATGTCAACAGTTCAAGATTACACACCGTAATTCCACCCCATATCGTCCCAAAGCAAATGGCGCGGTTGAGGCAGCGAACAAGAATATAAAGAAGATATTGAGAAAAATGGTAGAAGAATCTAGGCAATGGCATGAAAAGCTACCATTTGCATTGTTGGGTTATCGCACTACTGTCCGCACTTCAGTAGGTGCAACTCCTTACTTGATGGTATATGGAACTGAAGTAGTAATACCAGTAGAAGTTGAGATTCCATCCCTTCGAATTGTCGCTGAAGTTGAGATTGATGATGACGAATGGGTCAAAACTCGATTGGAGCAGTTGAGCTTAATTGATGAAAAGAGATTGGCAGCAGTATGTCATGGCCAATTGTATAAGAGGAGAATGGCAATATCTTACAATAAGAAGGTACGCCCCAAAAAATTTGAAGTAGGGCAACAAGTACTGAAACGGATCCTCCCACATCAGGCCGAAGCAAATGGCAAGTTCGCCCCGAATTGGCAAGGGCCGCTTATTGTGACCAGAGTACTATCCAATGGAGCTCTATGTCTGACCGATATTGAGGGAAGATGCACCGACATGGCTATCAATTCTGATGAGGTCAAGAGATATTACGTGTAATTTCTTTATGATTTTGGTTCATTTTATTTGTTTGTACTTGGTGTTTATCGGATGATGAAATGACGGAGGCAATTCTTTCTTCTATCCAAACACTTTTAACCCTTGTTTCCCCCTTTGAGCCTTATTTATTCTTTCATATCCCTCTCTTGGAATCAATAATAGAAAGAAAAAAAATAGATAAATAAAAGAAAGTCACAAGAAATCTAAAGGAATCGAGTGAACTACGTTTGACCTGATTCCTCAAGAAGGATATGTAGGCGCCACACGGCTCGGTCGCAACGTGACAAATGTCACGCAATTCAAAAATCCCCAAACAAGAAAACTGGGGCAGAAGTTATGTTTCCATTTAGAAATTTTGATTCCAAGAGTTGTATTCCTTTAATCATCAAGTTATTTAAAAAACTTATTGATGATCCTTTTTACCCACACAAAAACGCATCTTATGTCCAAAAGACCTCCCGATCATTATTTAATAAGTGTCCGGACAGGAAGATGAGGGCTCAGGGTGATACACTGATCCTCAACTGAAAAGGACTATGAGCTAAAAGAATTCCCAATAGAGAGAATCTTATCTGCAACACTACAATCCCCAAATAAAAAATAAAATGAGAGATTCTTATGAGTGAAAACCTTCAAAAGGCACTGTAAGGCGACGTAAGCTAAGATGAATCAAAATGAGAGAGTCTTAGGTTGAAAACCTTCATGGGCACCTTAAGGCGACGTGAGCTGAGAGAAATGAGAGAGTCTTATTAGTGAAAACCCCTCGAAGGGCACTATGAGTCGACAGGGCGAGTTTTGGCGGAAGTAATACACATGGGCAAAGAATTGCACATCTGTTTACCCCGGGCAAATGAGACCATCAGAAAGTTTGATTGATACAAATAGACTGGATCGTTTAATCCGGAATGCATGACGTGATCATTGGGAACAGTCATACTATCCAGATAAGTTCTTATTCTTTTCTTTTCTCAGCATTTTGTTCAGAAATATTTTCTCTTTTTATTTTCATCTCTTTTGTCTAAAAGACTTTTCTAGAAATTCGTTCTCTTTGTATTTAAAAGAAAGGTTTTTAAAGTCTACTACCAGTCGCCGAGATAGTACAATGGAGAATATGGAGAAAAGTTGATAAGTGATGTTTGAGGAACTTACAAATCAAGTTCCAAGAAGACCCTCAACAGGACTCCGATGGATTACTGACCAAGTTTTGAGATGGTCAAGACCACACAGAAAAGGAATGAGAAAGGAAAATCCACCCACAGCAAATGATCCCAGCATCTACATCTATAACATCTTGGCCCCTGCAGTATTAAAGGAAAGAGTAACTCGTGAAGAGAGTGCTTTGGAGTTGAAAAGACTCCCACAGAGTGTTTTGAAGTAAGAGAGGGGGAAACGGATGAATGGAAAGTCCATCCCCAACAGAGAAACCATCCCCAGCAAGTGAAATTATCCTCAACCAGTTGGGAGGCACATAGCAAGAGAGATAGAAGAAAAGAAAAATAAACAGTCCTGGCAGGAGTGTCAAGATTACTCAGCATGTTTTAAAACTAACAAAATTTTCTTTGGTTTTACAGGAAAATAAAGGTTGAAAATGGCAGGGAGATACGCCACAATGAAAGTCACACAAACTGGGGTAGAAAATTTTCTGTCATTGTCAAAACTTTTCTCGGTTAAACGAGGAAACAAGCAAATAATTTTCATGTCTTAGCAAATAGGCGCCCACCGGTATAACGAGGGAATACTTTTCATATCTTAGAAATAGGCGCCCACCTGTATAACAAGGGAATGCTTTTCACGTCTGAGCAATTAGGCGCCCATATGTATAATAAGGGAATACATTTCATGTCTTAGCAATTAGGCGCCCACCTGTATAACGAGGAAATACTTTTCACGTCTTAGAATTAGGCACCCACCTGTATAACGAGGGAATAAATTTCATGTCTTAGAATTAGGCGCCCACCTGTATAACAAGGGAATACATTTCATGTCTTAGAATTAGGCGCCCACCTGTATAACGAGGGAATACATTTTCATGTCTTAGAATTAGGCGCCCACCTGTATAACGAGGGAATACATTTTCATGTCTTAACGAATAGGCGCCCACCTGTATAACGAGGGAATAATTTTCATGTCTTAGAATTAGGCACCCACCTGTATAACGAGGGAATATATTTTCATGTCTTAGAATTAGGCGCCCACCTGTATAACGAGGGAATACATTTTCATGTCTTAACGAATAGGCGCCCACCTGTATAACGAGGGAATACATTTTCATGTCTTAGAATTAGGCGCCCGCCCGTATAACGAGGGAATACATTTTCATGTCTTAGCAAATAGGCGCCCACCTGTATAACGAGGGAATAATTTACATGTCTTAGAATTAGGCGCCCACCTGTATAATAAGGGAATACATTTTCATGTCTTAACGAATAGGTGTCCACCTGTATAACGAGGGAATAATTTTCATGTCTTAGAATTAGGCGCCCACCTGTATAACGAGGGAATACATTTTCATGTCTTATAATTAGGCGCTCACCTGTATAACGAGGGAATACATTTTCATGTCTTAACAAATAGGCGCCCACCTGTATAACGAGGGAATACATTTTTATGTCTTAGCAAATAGGCGCCCACCTGTATAACGAGGGAATACTTTTCACGTCTTAGCATTAGGCGCCCACCTGTATAACGAGGGAATAGAATTAATGTCTTAGCATTAGGCGCCCAACTGTATAACGAGGGAATACTTTTCGTACTTTAGCAATAGGCGTCCACATGTATAACGAGGGAACATGTCTTAGAAATAGGCTCCCACCTGTATAACGAGGGAATAATTTTCATGTCTTAGCATTAGGCACCCACCTGTATAACGAGGGAATACTTTTCATGTCTTAGCAAATAGGCGCCCGCCTGTATAACGAGGGAATACATTTTCGTACCTTAAAATTAGGCGCCCACCTGTATAACAAGGGAATACTTTTCATGTCTTAGAAAATAGGCGCCCACCTATATAACAAGGGAATACATTTCATGTCTTAGCATCAGGCGTCCACTTGTATAACAAGAGGAATATTTCTTCAGTTTTTACATCGCATGTATTAAAACCAGCGACCCATCATGAATGCAGAGGGATGCATCGGAAGATCCCTAGCACAAATCGAAGTTCAGAAACAAGAAAGAAGGCAACAGTGGCCGGAGAAACTCTTCATGTTACAGAAGAAGTATGAGACACGTCCGTAGAGGAACAATTTTCAAACTTTGTCTACCTCCCTCAACATAGCAGACTCGACGGAGAAAGCTATATCCACAACAAATTGAGCAAAATGAGGAACACTGATGTTCAAAGAAGCAAAGGCTAGAGCCACCTCCAAGTTCTCAGAAGGAAGCACTAAAAGAGTCACAAGATGACAAGAACGCAAGGCAACATGAAGACAGATGAGATCTTATGATCCATAGACTAGCTTAGCTTCTTGTTTTTCTTTTAGCACGGTGTAATAAGGAGTTCAGTAAAGTAGTGGTAACAGCATGCAGCAGAAATAACAATAATATCACAGCAGTCACCGTAGTCCCAGCTACCAAAACTTCCCGAACTATATTGACTTGATTCCTGTTTAGCCCAGGATATGTAGGAAACCTTTTGAAGCAAAGGTTCGGTCAAGTCTTTCAAAAAATGCTTCACACGGAGTGCTCAAACGGGCAAAAATCGCTCGTATTTGCTCATTATCTTTGCACGAAAACTCTCCATGTTTCCGCGCAAAGAGGGGCAGCTGTGAGCACGTGATTTTTGCCTCACACGAACTACTCCCAAAGAAATCAAAATCAAAGTTATTGTATTTTATTATGTACATATTTGTGAGTTTTCTCATGATATTTTGTGAGTGTTTACATCCATATGTGCGTGTTTTTGTTGTTTAAATTAATAGAAAAAAAAAAATATATATATATATATATATATATATATATATATATATATATATATATTGCAGTTTGAATTTAGAATTTAGTTTGTTTTATAAAGATTTAAAATCAAAAGGTATGTTTTACATTTTAATATTTTAGTCAAAATTGTGTAAATTATAATTTTTATTGATATTTAATGTGTGAATTATCATTAGAAGTTATTTAACATTTTTACAAGTCAATTTGATTTTGTAATGTAAATTTTTGGCTTTAATAAAATTAGGAAATTAAATTAAAAGAGAAGGAAAAAGATTGGAATTAAAAAGAAAATCGGATTTGGGCCAAAATGCCAAAAACCCAAGGCAAAACACCCCAACCCAGTCCAAATAACCCTTCAGCCCGTTAACCTTAAGCCTGGTCCGCCCCCAGCTTCAATCTAAGTCGTTGGGATCATGTGATCCAACGGCTAGAATTAAAAGACTAATTTCAATAACCCAAAAACCCCAATACCCCAAAAAAACCGCCCATTCTCCCCAAAAAAACCCTAAAGAGTTTCCTCCTTCTTCTCTCTAAAGCCGCCGACTCTCCTCCTTCTTCTTCAATCGCCGCCGCTAGGGTTACGCCACCCACGGCGGCGGTCGGCCATATTTTCCGACCAAATTAACATCAAACAACTCCCCTTCATCTCCCCATCCCATTTCTTCAACTAGTTTCTTCCAAAACCCAACCAATCTCCCCAAATACCAAACCCTAATACGCGCCGCCACCCCCTCCCATGGCGGCGCCGCCTCAAAAACCACCCCAAATTCGTACCAAACACTCCCCTAGCCTCCCTAAACACCATATCATCATTGGTTTGGTTCAAATCCGACCAAAAACCCAAAAACCCCAAAACTGAGTTCAAGAACCCTAGAATTCAAAATTAGGGATTTTTCTTCAATTAAACCGAAATTGGGGTCTAATAGACTTTAATCGTGGTATTTTCATTTGAAAATACTTCTGTCACGACCCCAAATCCGGTCGTGATGGCGCCCAGCACACTGCTAGGCCAGCTCGACCAATCAACTGCAATCATAGAGCAATGACCTCGCCTTATCCCATTTAAGCATATCAATTGTAAAATAACAGTGATGTATATATCGAAACAGGGGAACCAAGTCCCAACGCATACCAACTCCCATAGACCGAAGGGTCAAGAGTCATGAGCCTCTACAGAGTATACAAAGTGTAAATAGTGAATATAACTGTGCACAAGTGTGGGATGATCAGAACAAAAATACAGACAAACTGGAGAATCAGGTCCTGCGAACACTGGCAGCTACCTCGACTATCCAAAAGCACTCCCGAGCCGCAATAGAATCAGCTCCACCGTGATGTACCTGGATCTGCACACAAGGTGCAGGGAGTCGGGTGTGAGTACTTCCAACTCAGCAGTAATAAAAGTAAATAATGCTGAAGGGAGGAAAACCACGATAGGCACTATCTCATGCTACACAATACAGAACTATCGTTTTATCCCTTTCCAGCATATGTGAGTAGATTATTTAGAAATCTCAATTTTTAGCTACTTTCTTTCATGATAATATACCAATACCTGGATACAAATCTCATGCAGTGCAAGTCCGCACTCAAATCAGCCCCTAGGGCTCAGCACTCCTTATCAATTTACACCAGGAGATCTGGTCAATAAGGCAACTAATGCATGTGTGCCGGTAATGTATGAGTGCTGAATGTTATGCCATGTAGTACACGTAAACCAATGTATGTATGCCATGCAATGCATATGACCGCTACGACGTGTAGCCCGATCCAATTTGGGTACCCATGCTCAATGTGGGGGTTCAGACTCCGGAGGGGCTCCTACAGCCCAATCACAAAATTAATATCACACCTGCTGCGGCGCGCAGCCCGATCCGTATACCACTGCGGCATGCAGTCCGATCCATGCATGTGTATGCATATGCTCACATAAAGTTTCATGCCCTAACATATGGCCCTCGGTCCCAATCAGTCTAACAAATAATCAAGAAAGCCCTACGGGCAACCATATCATGTTAGCTCACAGCTAAAAAAGGTTATTAAGACCTTGTTCAAGTTTTTCATAACCTTATAAAAATGCTGAATAGAAAAATACCATTTTTAAACCTTAAATTTAGATAAAAATATGCACAGTGTTATCAAGACAATGATACCAATCCCTGAAGGATCCAAATAATCGGCACGAAGCCCAAGTATGATAATTAGTCCAATTCATTTCAACAATTAGGTGTTATTATTTATTATGCGGGACAGACCAAGTCACAATCCCCAATGGTGCTCTACCCCACGCCCGTTATCCGGCGTGCAAGTCACCTCGAGACAGCACTAAGATGTGCAAGTCCGAGGTTTACTAACCCCCAGGACATCATTTACAAGTATTATCCACCTCAAACCGACGAAAGCTCATGCCCGCGACGCCTTAGCTCCTCGAACCGACATCCACGCACGTCAGAACTCCGATGAATACCCGATGATTTCCCAGCGTTTTCCCGTGATTTCTTCTCTCTAGGGCTCAAAAATGGTGTTTTGGGGTGTGAAACCCGCGACTGGTTCTGTTCTGGTTTTAATTTCACTGCCAGACCATTCCTTCTATGCGATCACAATGGCCCTATGCGATCGCATAGAGTTAAATTTTCCTGCCAATTTCCCCTTCTATGCGATCGCAATGCACCTCCGCGGTCGCATAGCACAACCTTCCAGGCCTCATCTTTTCTTCTCTGTGATCGTAGCACTGGTTATGCGATCGCAATGTACAGTCTGATAAGCCTATGCGATCGCACCCCTTGCTACGCGATCGCATAGCACATTTTTCTCACCTCTCCAGGCTCTTCTATGCGATCGCAATGACTCTATGCGATCGCATAGAGCAATCAATGTCTGCAATTTCTGCAGCAACTTCATGATCAAAACTTGCCCATTAGGCATCCGAAATGATCCCGAGACCCCCGGGACCTCAACCAAAGCCACCAATACATCACATTACCTCATTCAAACTTGCTCGTAACATAAAAACACCATCGTAAACATCAAAATCTCCCATTACACACGGATTCAAGCCTAAGTTTATTCAAAACTTCCGAAACTAACATTCGATCAAAAACCCGACCAAACGACGTCCGAATGACCTGAAAATTTGCAGGCATATCCAAAATCACCTAACGGAGCTACTGCAACTGTCGGAATTCCATTCCGACTTCCGGATCAAAATCTCACCTACCGTTCGGATTTCGCCAAAATTCAACCTTAGCCAATTCAAGCCTATTTCTACATCGGATCTCCAAATTCAATTCCGATTGCTCTCCTTAGTCATAAATGATCCCTCGAAACTAGTCGAATCATCAGAATCCGATTCCGAGCACTTTAACTCGATAGTCAACTCTAGGTTGACTTTCCATATTCAAACTTCCTTCAAACATGCTATTTGCTTCATTTTCAATTCAATTCACTCCTAACTCACCCGATAGGTTCTAACACCGATATAGAAGCATAAGATATGTTAATTCAAGGTAACGAGGTGGAAATTCCCGTAACGACGGGTCGGGTCGTTACATTCTCCCCAACTTAAACAAACGCTCGTCCTCGAGCAGACTTAGAGTTGTACTAGAAGCAACCCAATAGCCGAATGACCTTACCAAGCATATATCCGGGCGATCATATGTCACCCTATCTCACATAAGTCCGAAAACACCATATAGTCAGAATTTCACAGACCATCTGAACCATAAATCACATTGCACTTTCTGAAATCATATGCCAAATGCAAATCCCATGCCTATACTCGGGATACACTCGAATCCACTACAATAACCCATATTCACTACTCCGGGTGAGATCATATGATGTATCAAACAACCCAATCACTCGAGACAATAGTCTCTACTCACAATAATTTCTCTCGATAACCAAATACCAACTGAAAAACCTTTTTCATTAGATAGAGTCTTGTTCCAACGCCTCCATATCCTGCCCACGCCAACTGAAACACGCGATATACCGAACCCATCTCTCAGGTTAACCATTCGTGAGTCTATTTCCCTCTTAAAACTGATACTACAATAGGTTTCGGAGCCAAACCTTGATTTTTACCTTTCTAACAAGCTAAGATCTAATATGCTCGTATTCATTAATGACTCAAACGGTCATTTCGATTATAACACACCACACTGGTGATAAGACACCTCAACACCGGCCTAAGCCGCAACGAGCACAACATAGGCTCCAATAGAAACGTCCGCACACACTCGAATCATGACAGCTCAAATCATGACAACTGTCTCCAGCAAATAGAGCTGCAATTTAATCCCTCTGTGCCATCATAATATAGAACTGAGATCGCGTCTCGCATTATAGAAATAGAGTACCCGAATCCTCCTCGAGAGGTCATAACATCACGTGGCCTTGCCACGATTCGTGATTCTATCCCAACGTTATTACTCATGAAGCACCTCAAGCCACTAAGCTCAAAACGGTTAGCCACGCACGGATCTAGGTCTTGAACCCACGCAATCAACCTAGCCCTCAGGTGAAACAATTAACGTATGCTATTAAATCTTGAAAGGAGACAACCGATGTGCCATTCGACAAGCGATACTCAAAACGGTCTTTTCCTCAGAAGCGAGGAAGTATTGTATACCAGGTAGCATATAACTAACTATATTTTCACAATATTCTATTGCGGCGTGCAACCCGCTCCAACGACATACCCGTGGCGGCGTGCCACCCGATCCGGATACCATACCTGTGGCGGCGTGCCACCCGATCCAAATAATCCGTGGCGGCGTGCCACCCGATCCACGCATAAATCTCACAAAAGGAAATGCATATCGAGTCGAATTTTCTCATTATAGCAAACATATATATATATAGCCTCAAGCTCGGCCACATGAAATGCATCTGACAACGTTTCTCAATACTGGAACTAAATCAATAGTAGATACCTCTTCCCTGACATCCGCTACTAAGGTCCAACTGACAAAGCAATGCCTACCAGCCATCCGCTGGTCCTGGGTACAAATACTTTGTTGGAGCATACTCTGATGCTCTCTACTACGCAATTTGTGCCATTTTCCGACATAGTCCATATCACATTAGTCTAGACAATCTGACACATGACAACTACTCAGCAATCAAGTATCATAGTCCGAATTCATCTTATCAAGTTAAGAGAGAGCCTCTAGGGCTTCCGATTTCCAATAATCACAAAACGGTGCCGATGCACACAATATACAACCAATGCATAGGCGGATTAACGAGAACTTCAAGTCTCCTACACATATATAACACATGAATCAATATGCCTGATTCCGTATTCCACCGTACGAATACATAACGCACATCAAGCGTCCATTCATACTACGAAAGCCATTCAGAAATTTCCTTATGCCATTTACAACTCAATCATCAATGTCAATCTAACAAGAGGATACTACCACACCATTAAATATTATCAGTTTATATTACCTGGCCCTTTTGGGACCATATTCCCTGCCAAATTACGAGAATAGCAATACCATTTTCTTAAATCATCAGAAAGATCGATTCTTAATTCACCTGCAGCTGTCCGCGCTGCTCAATAATTTTATTGACTTCTCATATATTATGAACTGATCTCAAAACCTAGAATATACCATATCACACTAAGACAGCATGGAAATTCATATCTCTTTCCGCCGCCTCAACATCGGCGCACTCAACTAGTCAAGGTCTTTTGTGATCCCATATAGAAGAAAACTCATTACACATTCCACGCCTCGCATACCGATAGGAGTATACTCATTTTCAAACCTTGATAAAACACATCACAAACTCTTCATTCCCATTCGTTGCATAAGTTTAACTGCCAGGACTGAGTCCTTATACCCATATCAAGTTACACAACTGCCAGCACTCAAGAGTTTTGCTGCACAATGTCTGCAAGACTTATTACTTCAACCACATACCAGGAATCAATCGTATTCCTTTTTATACCATTCTGGTTTATTAACAAGTTGTTCCATTTACCCAGTTTCCTTTCTGATTCATCTTTAATTTCATATCAGTCTTTACTGTAGCACGACAATGCCTCAACCCTTTTTACCACACAAGACTCGTACACAAGACCACACGGTCTAAGACCCAAAGGCCACTGAATACTCTCTCAGTGTTCCCAGAAGTACCACATTCCACCACAGTTTATTTTGATGAACTTCCCGCGATTTTTAAATTGTTATCATTACTTCCCAATGCGGATACGTAGAATCCCATCATTCACATGATATAACACAAGCCTTGATATTTTCTAACGAAACCGCCATCCTTAGCCACATACACAATCTTAAGGCACCTGACTGTTACAAGAAAAATCTTGAACATTGCAAACCATTCTTGGGCGTCATTCACCCTTATTCAGTTATAATTCAACTGTCTTATTGAACAGAACCACTCGTGCCTTGTTAGAATTCTGACATCGCAGAACATGATTACATACAGATCCAATTAGCTATCTTCCTTTTCTATGCACCGAACATTCTTTACCAACATAAGTTCACAACATCCTAGTATTTCTTCATATCTACAAAGCACCATGACCTTTATCAAAATTTCCCAACATACCTAGAGACAGAGCCAACACAGCACACGACAGTGCAATCAGTTAATCAATAACAACCTCCCCAACTTAGCTCGGAGTTATACATCAAAGCACTTTTAGCCACTCATAGCCTTCTTACTCAAATGATGCAACAAAGTTCTAGTTAGATTTCAAGTCATTTACAAGCTTCGGCGGAGGTTCGAATCATCAGAAATATTAATTCTTTTGCAATTCTTGCATTCATTCACACACAACAATTACGCCCACTCTTTAGGTGACAAAAATCTTTTCTAAGTCCCAAATTTTCCAAAACTTTCGGCATAGCTTCCTTTGTAAATTGGCCTATCCACCTGCCAGAGAATCACCAAACCATTCTAACAATACTTCCACAACTCAACAAGATATCACAATGTATTTCAACAACATTAAATCTCAATACTACACGAATCATATTATCACAATTTATACTTGAACCTGCGATGTATCTGCTCGAATCATAACACATATCAAATACCTTTCAATTACACATGAGGATCAACCCTCCTACTTCTTCTCAATTTAGCATTTCATCACGATACCTTCCATCAGGATACACATAGCAAAGTCACTTTAGTCTTCCTGAGTTTAAACTCGTTCCACTACATATAGTGCACTTTACATTTCCGCTAAGAGGCAATGAACATATTTCTCAAGCCCATAACTAGGGCTACATATCAAATCACAACAAGAACTGAATACCTTACAGCTCTCCAATTATCAAACTGCCATTTGCACAATAAAGATCAATACCGATCATATGAACTTCATAATACCGACTCGCGAAATTAGTACCTTGGTGCTCAAGCCATAGACAAGGATCTGGCCTCAAGTCCTCCCGACTGGCCCAACATGAACTCGTGGAGATTATATCTCGCCCCTCGATCGGGGAATTGCAAGCCATAAGTCAATTATATTACTGAGCGCTCGATGCATACACAGACGTGCGGAAGGAATTTCAAAATTATATCTCAAGCTGAATCAAGTGCGCACGATAAGAATTCCAAGAAATGTGAAGTGTTTCCTAAAGGTTCGCAGCCTCCCGAGGATATGTTAAGGTATGATACATGAGCGCTGAGAACCATGAAGCGAGTGGCACCTCGTGGATTGGGCCTATTCGATCAGGTTGGGATTGAACTGTCACGACCCCAAATCCGGTCGTGATGGCGTCCAACACACTGCTAGGCCAGCCCGACCAATCAACAACAATCATAGAGCTATGAGCTCGCCTTATCCTATTTAAGCATATCAATTGTAAAATAACAGTGATGTATATATCGAAATAGGGGAACCAAGTCCCAACGCATACCAACTCCCATAGACCGAAGGGTCAAGAATCATGAGCCTCTACAGAGTATACAAAGTGTAAATAGTGAATATAATTGTGCATAAGTGTGGGATGATCAGAACAAAAATACAGACAAACTGGAGAATCAGGTCCTGCGAACGCTGGCAGCTACCTCGACTGTCCAAAAGCAGTCCCGAGCCGCAATAGAATCATCTCCACTGTGATGTACCTGGATCTGCACACAAGGTGCAGGGAGTCGGGTGTGAGTACTTCCAACTCAGCAGTAATAAAAGTAAATAATGCTGAAGGGAGGAAAACCATGATAGGCACTATCTCATGCTACACAATATAGAACTATCTTTTTATAACTTTCCAGTATATGTGAGTACATTATTTAGAAATCTCAATTTTTAGCTACTTTCTTTCATGATAATATACCAATACCTGGATACAAATCTCAAGGAGTGCAAGTCCGCACTCAAATCAGCCCCTAGGGCTCAGCACTCCTTATCAATTTACACGAGGAGATCTGGTCAATAAGGCAACTAATGCATGTGTGCCAGTAATGTATGAGTGCTAAAAGTTATGCCACGTAGTACACGTAAACCAATGTATGTATGCCATGCAATGCATATGACCGCTACGGCGTGTAGCCCGATCCAATTTGGGTACCCGTGCTCACCGTGGGGGTTCAGACTCCGGAGGGGCTCCTACAGCCCAAGCACAATATTAATATCACACCTGCTGCGGCGCGCAGCCCGATCCGTATACCACTGCGGTGTGCGGTCCGATCCATGCATGTGTATGCATATACTCACATAAATTTTCATGCCCTAACATATAGCCCTCGGCCCCAATCAGTCTAACAAATAATCAAGAAAGCCCTACGGGCAACAATATCATGTTAGCTCACAGCTAAAAATGTTATTAAGACCTTGTTCAAGTTTTTCATAACCTTATAAAAATGCTGAATAGCAAAATACCATTTTTAAACCTTAAATTTAGATAAAAATATGCACAGTGTTATCAAGACAATGATACCAATCCCTCAAGGATCCAAATAATCGGCACGAAGCCCAAGAATGATAATTAGTCCAATTCATTTCAACAATTAGGTATTATTATTTATTATGCGGGACGGACTAAGTCACAATCCCCATTGGTGCTCTACCCCACGCCCGTTATCCGACGTGCAAGTCACCTCGACACAGCACTAAGATGTGCAAGTCCGGGGTTTACTAACCCTCAGGACATCATTTACAAGTATTACCCACCTCGAACCGACGAAAGCTCATGCCCGCGACGCCTTAGCTCATCCTTCTCGAACCGGCATCCACGCACGTCAAAACTCCGATGAATACCCGATGATTTCCCAGCGTTTTCCCGTGATTTCTTCTCTCTAGGGCTCAAAAATGGTGTTTTGGGGTGTGAAACCCGCGACTGGTTCTGTTCTGGTTTTAATTTCACTGCCAGACCATTCCTTCTATGCGATCACAATGGCCCTATGCGATCGCATAGAGTTAAATTTTCCTGCCAATTTCCCCTTCTATGCTATCACAATGCACCTCCGCGATCGCATAGCACAACCTTCCAGGCCTCATCTTTTCTTCTCTGCGATCGCAACACTGGTTATGCGATCGCAATGTACGGTCTGATAAGCCTATGCGATCGCACCCCTTGCTATGTGATCGCATAGAACATTTTTCTCACCCCTCCAGGCTCTTCTATGCGATCGCAATGACTCTATGTGATCGCATAGAGCAATCACTGTCTGCAATTTCTGCAGCGACTTCATGATCAAAACTTGCCCATTAGGCATCCGAAATGATCCCGAGACCCCCGGGACCTCAACCAAAGCCACCAATACATCACATTACCTCATTCAAACTTGCTCGTAACATAAAAACCCCATCGTAAACATCAAAATCTCCCATTACACACGGATTCAAGCCTAAGTTTATTCAAAACTTCCGAAACTAACATTCGATCAAAAACCCGACCAAACGACGTCCGAATGACCTGAAAATTTGCAGGCATATCCAAAATCACCTTACGGAGCTACTGCAACTGTCGGAATTCCATTCTGACTTCCGGATCAAAATCCCACCTACCGTTCGGATTTCGCCAAAATTCAACCTTAGCCAATTCAAGCCTTTTTTTATTTACTGATTTAGTGGTTGTTTTATAATTATTAATTTTCGATTCCTTCAATTATTTTTCTGTTTTTTTTTATCTCTTTGGGACCTTTTTATTTGGTCGATCTGTCCGCTTTCTTAATGTTTGTTGGAATAGAATAGTTGTAGAATACCTATTCGTTTCAAATCATCGACTAAATTTTTTTGCCATAGAACCCTTTTGGCCGAAAATTGCTAGATGTTAGTGGCTTCGACGATTAGTTGTTTTTCGAATATACATGTTGTAATCAACTAATCGAATGCCGTCGATTTTGTATGATTTAATATCCCGGACAGTTCATCACCGTGTGTTTTGTATTTCTTTTTTGTTGTCGGCCGATTTTTGTCATGTTGAAATTGAGACTAGTTTAGTCTTGAATTATTACAATTAGGTGTTGGCTGAATAATTTAGTATGGGGGGCTGTCCTTTGTGAAAATTACAGCCTGTTTTAGACAGTAAAATTAAAAAAATCAAAAAGGAAAGAGGCAATTAGTGACCTTTGGGGCATAAAAATAGTAGAAAACATGGGCTGCTCTTAATAGTAAGTTAAAATAATAAGTAGGTGGGGTAATAGAGTAGGATAGTGATAGAAGGAAATGAATTCTTTATGTTTTAATGCTCTTAAGAGCTGGAAAGGGATTTCTGGAAAGATTTAAAGGGGTTGGGTTTTGTCTATAAGACACACACAAAAAATAGACTTTAGGACACACGAAAAAGCTGAAAAGAAAACAGACTTTCATAGACTTCTACACACATTGAAAAATCAGACTTCTATAACTGAAAAGAATACTCTGAAATAGCTTTAAGTTCCTGCATTTCCTTGTTAAAAAGCTACTGAAATTCTGTTTTGGTTTTGGTATTCTTGGTTAGATAGAATTTCTGAAGAGTTTCAAAGATCCCCATCTGATTTAGGATAATTTAAAACTCCATTATTTCTGAAATCCGGTTTTGAGTTGTTGCCACTGCTGTTGCATTGCTGTTAAGATTGCTGCCACAAACTTCTTCATTTCTTCTTGTTTTAACAACTTTCAGGTATTCCTTTAGTACTGTGGAAATCCATTGAATGCACTTCAAAGTTTGGATCTGAGGAAACATACCTAGACATACTGTTGTTTGAAATTTTTTCAATAATAAGTTAATTTCTAGACTAATGTATACTCAGGTTGAGGTTTGGACTTGTGCGCCTAAGCTTCAATATGGGATGTTTATGAATTTTTAAGTTTTGGCTATAATCTATTTAAAATTATGCAATTCTTTTTCTTTACTTTTTCTTCTCTTTGTATACTTGTAAATGTTAGGAAAGTGCTTTATTAATTAGCTTGCTTAGCTAAATGTTATATTCGACCTCCCTTTCTCGAAGAGTTGTGATAAGGGTTAGGACAGTCTATGTTGGTTAAGTTCTTCCGGCATTAAGAAGACATGATAATTAGCGATTGTGTCAGGATTAACAGTTAATTACTATTGTTGTGGAATCATGTTTCTTTTGGCATACCTAAAAAACCCGAGAGGATCTTAGTGAGCAACAAAAAATGATGAGTATGGTTTAATAAGTTACAAACTGGTGCAAGGATGTGAGGATTTTTGTTGGTTACTCTGTTTCTTTAATATTGTCAAATTTAGTGGAATGCTAATAATCCAGTTTATTAAACAATGAGTTTAGAATCCATGTATTTTATTCAATTCTATTTTTTTTAGTCTTGACTAATTGGCCTATGTTTCAATTCTGCATAAGTTTGGTTCCAAGATTTGGGTTTAAGAATTGGCCCAGCGGTGGTTTGTCAAAAAATATTGAATAGGCTCTTCTCTTTATTTATTTTAGGAAAGGATTACTACTTAGCTAACATGAATGTCAAACAGTCCATGGCCCATTTAGTTCAAAAGAAAGAAAAAACATTCAAAGCAACTAGTGAGGCATGCCTTACTTAGCAAATTTAGTTACATCTTCATGAATTAGTATAGAAATGCTTTAATTAAAATTGAGGTGCACCGCGCCAAATAAAATTAAACTGCGTGATTTTCCTTTAATAATTTCTTTGAAATACTTAGAACTCGGCGTACGTCATTTGGCGAATTTTTATGACCCTCTTATTATACTTATAATTTTTATCTAACAATTTGATAAATATTCATAGCTTTATTTTATGATCAATGTAGATTAGTATTTCAATTATATATACGTTTCGCGTAATATAATTGTAAATCTAATTCTAAAGAATAATTTGGAATATGCGTTCGCGCAATTTCAATCAAAAATTTTCTTAAATAATAAAAAATAGATTGTGGGTTAGTAATTAATCTTAGTTTTATTAAAAAGCAAGGTTAACAAACATTTGCAATTAGTTCATTCATGGCTTTAACTATTATTAGTAACGTGTTAGTATAATTGCGAATGTAGCATTAGTAATATATATGTATATATATAATTATGTATTTAATTTTTCTTATACGATTCCTTTGAATCAAATTTTATTAGGCAATATGTAGGCCAGTTTATTTTTATCCAGTTAGTGACATTCTTTTAATAGTTAATTCCATGAGTTTTAAAATTGATTAATTTAATTAATTAGAAAATGGTTAGAGTTTATTATATATATATATATATATATATATATATATATATATATATATATATATATATATATATATATATATATATATATATATATATCATTTCAGGCTTTAGTAATGCATATTTATAAAATATGGCACGAAACGAGGTTTTAACTAATAAAAGGCTTGCATTTATAAGTATTTGTTTAAATTAGGATATTTTTGTGTTTATTAAAGGTAAAATAATGTATATAGTCATTTTAGATTATTTATTTTTTAACAAAAATAGGACGTGCTTCAATATAAAATTAGGGGATCTTCCTGGATATACATGCGTTAAAAATGCTTAGATTTCGGGGTACGTCATTTAGCGAATTTTACGGCATTCCCAAAAATAATAATACGCTAGAATCTTTAGGTACGTACTTAATAATACCTCCCTAAACTCGGGTACACATTTATGTGACCCCAATTCAAATCCCAATGATGTCGAAATACATCAAAAATTGCGGACACATTTATGTGATGAAGTTCGAGATATATTCTCACGACATTATAATTTTCCTCTAAACAATAAAAATGGTTCGGAGTAGCAATTTGCACATTAGTTCATATTTGTTAAAAAATCAGATAATCAAGCCAAATATAATAGTTGAGCGACCGTGCTAGAACCACGGAACTCGGGAATGCCTAACACCTTCTCCTGGGTTAACAAAATTCCTTATCCAAATTTCTGGTACACGGACTATTTAACAGAGCCAATCTTTTCCTCGATTCGGGATTCAAATCGGTAACTTGGGACACCATTAATCTCCCAAGTGGCGACTCTGAATTATTAAGTAAATCATGTTTTGATTGTCCTTTAATTGGAAAAACTCTCTCGCGCCCTCGCGGGCATGCGCCAAAAGGAGGTGTGACAGTACGCCCCAAATATTGTTGCGGTAGGTTATGGGAGTGTGTCCCACTGGAAGATTATATAAGTGTGGCATGCATTCACTTGACTGATTAAAGATGTAAACCAAGTATGAAGGTTGCGATAGTGTCGTTAAATTGAGGAATACATGCTTTGAGGGCACTTGGCCTATTGGGTTGTGAACTAGGGAGGATTACTCCGATTGTGATGGTTGTTCTTGTTTGTTATGAGAAATGGGAGGTATTGTGGACCCTTGAAAGTTTGTCAAACTAGTTCATTGTGATCAGAATCAGCTTGAAATCGGCAGATGGACTTAATGTGAATGATGGATCTATATCCAGCCAGATGTGTGCATTTTTGTAATGCGGTACTCATAGAGGAGTAGTTAGGATGATGCTTCATTGTCAGATATCTCGTGTAGTGATGCATTGCACCATGTGAATTGTGAGACAACTCAAAAAATTGCTTACATGTTAAGAATCCGCGTAGGAATGATGTTATATAAACAACTTGGCTGTTGAAATTCTGATTGTATGTCATGCCTCAATTGTGCTTAAGTGTTGTAGCTTATAACGCTATATGTCCCTCAGAGATATTATTGTGCACTTAACATGCGTACGGCCGATATTCGGTATTTTGTTGTAATGAGAAAATTTGGCTCGATGTGCATCTCCTTATGTGAGATCTATACATGGATCGGGTGGCACGCCGCCATGGGTATGTTATCCAGATCAGGTTACACGCCGCACAGTGTAATATCAAGTATAGTTTTCTATATGCCATCTTTGTATGCCTTGCTTCCTGTTTTCCAAGGAAAGATGTGATGATCCAATGGGGTCATCACCTGTTTTCCTTATTTGTTCTACACTTCCGAGGCCTTGAAAACCTCATCTATGTTGCCTCGATTTACGTGCACAATCCGGGCATGTAGCCGGAAAGATTTTGTGATAGAAAATATAAATTCTATAAACTTTTGGAGGAAAATGATATTAATATTGATATAATTGACTTGGTCAACATTTTTGGTAAACAGACCCGGACCCGAGATTGGACGGCCCCGGAAGGTCCGTAGCAAAATATGGGACTTGGACATGCATCCGGAGTCGAATTCTGAGGCCTAGAGCCCAGTTTATGAATTTTTCTGTGAAATTGTTTTTGCTGTAATTATTAAAGGAAAATAAACTAAATAACCATGGTATCGGGATCGTATTTGGCTCCGACGCCCGGTACAAGTCTTAAATATTATATATGTGCTTTCCACAAAGTTTGGTGACATTCGGATGTCATTTGATATGTTTTGGACCTTGAGTTCCAAGTTTGAAAGTTTGAAAACCAAAAGTATGAAAATCATGAACTTGAGGCTTGATTTGACGAAAACGATGTTATATTGGCGATGTGATCTCACGAACAAGTTCGTAATGTGTTTTTGATGTTGTGTACATGTTTGGTTGGGATCCCGGGGGGCTCGGGTAAAGATTTGATAGGCCGTTGGATCAATTTCTGAATTTTTGCACTGCTGGTTTTTCAACCAGCTGTTGGCTTCGCATTTGCGAACAAATTCTCGCAAATGCAAAGGTGACATGTCAAGGCTAGGTTCGCAAATGCGAACCCTCGATCGCAAATGCGAAGTCTTCCAGAATCATGCCAATTTCGCAAATGCGAACAAAATGTCGCAAATGCAAAAAGGGCCTCAGATGGCCAGTGTTCGCAAATGCGAATAAAGGGGTTGCAAATGCGATCCTGAGCAATGAGGCCTCAGCTTCGCAAATGCGAAGGAAGTCTCGCAAATGCGAGACTGGCACACCTTGGCTAGAGTTCGCAAATGCGAACTTTCTCTCGCAAATGCGAGAACAGTAGGCCCCAGACCTGTAGCGTTCGCAATTGCGAACAAATGTTCGCAATTGCGATATCCGCAGCTGTGTAATACTATACTTAAACGAATTTTCAGTTCATTCTTCACTTTTTCAAAAACCCTCACACCACACACGAGCTCTCAAGGCCAAATTCACTCCAAAGCAATTGTAAGTCACTTTTTACCTAACAACATTAATCATGTTTTTCAATAAGAATCAAAGGTTTTCATGGTAGAAATCCATGTTTTTGGGTAGAACCTAGGTTTTTTATGAATTGGGCAATTGGACCACGAATTGAGGTCCGATTTTGAAACAAATCATATAATTGAACTCGTGGGGGAATGGGTAACCGGATTTTTGTCCAAACCCCGAGTTCCGACCACGTGGGGCCAGGGGCATTTTGGGAAATTTTGGTGAAAACTTTGAGAAAACCATCTTTAAGCATTCAAACCAAGTTAATTGGTGATTATTAATATAATGGAATCAATTGTGATTAGATTCGAGCTAGATGAAAGCAGAAATTCGGGGAAAAAAATATAATTGAAGCATAATTTGGACTTCAAGGCTAGAGGTAAGTGTTTGTTCTATCCTAGCTTGAGGGAATAGGATTATGTGTTATGTGCTATGTGATCGAGTGCGGTGTATGGGCTGTAGTGACGAGAGTCCATACACCAGCGTCTAACATGACCGTGAGTCATTATTGATACTTGTTGTGAGACATATTTGAAGATAAATTGTTGAACCCTTGCCGGGTTGTAGAATTGCTATTGTTCTCCCTCGCCGGAACTTGTTCTGAAGTGAGATATTGATTGCCCTTGCCGGGACTTTGTTGTAATGATTGTTGTGTCCCTTGCCGGGACAGTTCATGATTTGTTGTTTTCATTCTCTGCCCTTAACTGATTGTTATTTGGGTGAGGAAGAGTGATAATGCGCGAAGGGTGATGTCGTGCCTTGATTTATTGTTTATGCACGAAGGTTAATGCCGTGCCTTGTTATTGTTTATGCACGAAGGTTAATGTCATGCCATGTTATTGATTATGCACGAAGGATCATGCCGTGCCTTGTTATTGAACCATGTACGAAGGATCATGCCGTACCATGGAAGTGAGGATGAGAGTAAAAGCACGAAGGGTGATGCCGTGCACTTTATTTGCTTATTTGGTGAGGATGAGAGTAAAAGCACGAAGGGTGATGCCGTTCACTTTATTTGCTATTTCATTGACTTGACATTACTTGTTTCTCATTATACTTGTTTTTCCTCGTTGAATTAATGATCGTTGTTAACTGTTGAGTTCTTCTGTGACATTCCTTGTTGCGTTGTTACTTAGTTATTTATCGTTATCTTGTGCTGTACATATATATATATAGAACTGCATAGGTTTATGTGGGCGTCTGGTCCTAGGCTTGCCACTACTTCGCCGGGATATGCCAGGCACTTACCAGCACATGGGGTCGATTGTGCTGATACTGCACTTCTGTGCATTTTTGCATGTGCATTTTTGCACAGGTCCAAGTTTCGATCAGGAGCAGCAGCAGTAGATCTTTTGCGTGGGAGTTGATCATATTTGAGACCGAGGTAGCTTGCAGGCGTCTGCAGGCCCGGCGTCTCTTCCTTTTATTTATGTCATTAGCTGTAATCTCCTTGTTCCGTGACAAACAGATTATGTTATATTTCTTTCAGACCTTTATGTGCAGTATTAATGTAGTAGTTCATGAGTTGGTGACTCCACGTCTTGGGTAGAGCATTTCAGTATTATTTTACCTTGAAACGGCTTATTACTATTTTTATAAAGTCTTCCGCACTTGTTTAATTAAGCTTATGGTTTTGGTTGTTAAATTAAATATGAAATATTGTTAAAAACAGGATAGTGTGAATAAATAGGCTTGCCTAGCTACCACGAGTAGGCGCCATCACGATCCCGATGTTGGGGAAAAATCTGGGTCGTGACAAGTTGGTATCAGAGCTCTAGGTTACATAGGTCTCACCACTCACGAACAAGCTTAGAAGAGTTTGAGAGGTAGGTACGGAGACTTCTGTACTTGTCCTCCAGAGTCTATTGAGTTAGGAAAGAGTCTCTCATTTGTTCCTTCTTGCAGTGCGATTTGTCCTTCAAACTACTGATTGATCTTCTACTCTGTCCTTTCGCAAATGGTGAGGACACGCGCTTCTTCGTTCGCTGACCAGCAGCCCGAGCCCCAGGCAGCTCCCGTGAGGGGTAGGGGCCAAGGCCGTATCAGAGGCCGTGGTAGGGGTAGAGCTCAGCCCCCGGCAGCTATTCCAGAGGTGGAGCCTCATATTGAGACTGGCGAGGAGGTTCCAGTCCCAACAGCTCCAGTGGGCCCATCTCAGGTCCCAGGAGAGGCCTTATTTACCCCGGATCTTCGGGAGGCTTTGGTCAGGATATCGGGTTTCATGGACAGCGTTGCCAGAGCAGGTTTATTACCAGATGCACCAGCCACTTCTCAAGCTGGAGGAGGGGCCCAGACTCCTATTGCTCGTACTCCGGAGCCAGTAGCTCCTCAGCCTCAGGCACTAGTGGTTCAGCCAGCTGTGGCCACTCAGTCAGGTACCATAGCTCAGGCCGGAGATGGAGCGGTCATGACTTCTGATTCTTTATGGAGACTTGATCGGTTCTCCAAGCTATTTACCACCACCTTCAGCGGTACCACATCAGAGGATCCCCAGGATTTCGTATTCAGTAGCCATCTCAAGACTTTGGGGATAGTGGAGCCCAATGGAGTTGACTTCTGCACATTCAGGCTTTCAGGATCTGCCAAAACTTGGTGGAGGGATTATTGTTTGACACGACCAGTATGGTCCCCGGCTTTATCGTGGGATCAGTTTGCAGACTTATTTCTAGAGAAGTTTCTCCTTGTTACTCAGCGGGATGCACTTCGGAGGCAGTTTGAGCGCGACTATGACTGTCACCCAGTATGAGACGAGATTTATTGATTTGGCACGTCATGCAGTGGTAATACTTCCCACAGAGCGGGAGAGGGTCCGCAGGTTCATAGATGGGCTTAATAAGCCAATTAGACTCTAGATGGCTATGGGAGTGGGGAGTGATATATCATTTCAGTAGGCAGCTAATGCAGCACGTAGAGTTGAGATGGCTCTTGCTCGGGGAGGTAGCTATTCTTCAGACAAGAGGGCTCGTCATTCAGGAAGGTTTAGTGGTTCTTCTACTAGTGGCAAGGAATCTTTTGATAGGGGCCAGTCTTCCAGGCCTTTCCATTCCGCCCTTCAGGCTTCACAGGGTGGACCAGGCGATCGCGGGTTTAGTGAGCAGTATTCAGGTCAGTCTCCTATTACTGCCTAGCCTCTTCAGAGTGTTCGTGGAGGCCATTCAGGTCGTCAGGGCCAGCGGCCCCATCAGCCTAAGAGTTGCTACGGTTGTGGTGACCCAGGTCATCTTGTCAAATTCTGCCCTCGAGCGACGGGTAACACTCAGCAGCGGTGCCCTAGTCCCATGATTCAGGCCCCATCTGACCCTCAGCATGCCCTGCCAGCCAGAGGCAGTGGTAGAGATCATAGAGGTGGAGGTCGAGACCGTAGAGGTGGAGACCGTCCAGCCAAAGGTAGAGGTCAGCCAGTTGATGACCGTCCTAGGGAAGTTGCTCAGAGGGGAGGTGCTGATCCCCGATTCTATGCTTTGCCAGCTAGGCCAGAGGCGGAGGCATCGGATGTTGTGATCACAGGTATCATTATTGTTTGTGGCAGAGGTGCTTCCACATTATTTGACCCTGGGTCTACATATTCAAATGTGTCTTCCTACTTTTTACCGTACTTGGCCATACCTAGCTGTGCTCTGGATATTCCAGTTCATGTGTCTACACCAATGGGCGACTCCATTGTAGTCGACCGGGTACATCGCTCGTGCGTATTTATCTTTGGGGGTCTTGAGACCCGTGTTGATCTGTTGCTTTTGGACATGGTGGATTTTGATGTCATATTGGGGATGGACTGGTTGTCCCCATACCATGCTATTCTAGATTGTCATGCTAAGACTGTGACCTTGGCCTTGCCAGAATCACCCCGACTAGAGTGGAAAGGTACCTCAAGCCACTCCGTCCGCACTGTTATTTCATATGTTAAGGCTCAATGCATGGTCGAGAAGGGGTGTCTAGCTTATCTGGCTTATGTTCGTGATCCCAGGCATAGAGGTTCCTTCTATTGAGTCAATCCCCATTGTACGGGAGTTTCTTGAGGTTTTCCCTTAAGACCTGCCGGGCATGCCACCCGACGGGGATATTGATTTTTGCATTGATCTGGCACCGGGCACTCAGCCCATCTCTATTTCACCCTATTGCATGGCCCCGCCGGAGTTAAAAGAGTTGAAAGATCAGTTGCAAGACCTTCTTGAGAAGGGCTTTATCAGGCCAGTGTTTCCCCTTGAGGAGCACCCGTATTGTTTGTAAAGAAGAAAGATGGCTCGATGCGGATGTGTATTGATTACGGCAATTGAACAAAGTGACAATAAAGAATAAGTATCCACTGCCGAGGATTGATGATTTGTTTGACCAGCTCCATGAAGCGAGGGTGTTCTCAAAGATAGACTTGAGGTCAGGCTACCATCATCTGAAGATCAGGGCGGCTGACATTCCTAAGACAGCCTTTCGCACTAGATGTGGGCATTATGAGTTCTTGGTCATGTCCTTCGGGTTGACCAATGCCCCAACAACATTCATGGAGTTGATGAATTGGGTGTTTAGGCCTTACTTAGATCTGTTCGTGATAGTCTTTATAGATGATATCCTGGTATACTCCAGCAGCCAGGAAGAGCACGAGCAGCACCTCAGAGTGATTCTTCAGACTCTGAAGGATAATCAGCTATAAGCCAAATTTTTGAAATGTGAGTTCTGGCTGAGTTCGGTGGCATTTCTGGGCCACATCGTATCAGTGGAAGGTATTCAGGTTGACCCAAAGAAGATTGAGGCAGTCCAGAATTGGCCTCGACCAGCTTCAGTGACTGAGATCCGGAGTTTCTTGGGATTAGCAAGTTACTATGTTGATTTGTAGAGAGGTTTTCTTCTATTGCAGCCCCAATGACCAGGTTGACCCAGAAGGGTGCCCAGTTCCAGTGGTCAGAGGAGTGTGAGGCGAGCTTTCAGAAGCTCAAGACAGCCTTGACTGCCGCACCAGTGTTGATACTACCTATGGGTGCAGGGCCTTATACAGTTTATTGTGACGCATCTCGTACAGGGCTTGGAGCGGTATTGATGCAGGATGGTAAGGTTATCGCTTATGCTTCGAGACAGCTAAAAAAACATGAGAAAAATTATCCAGTCCGTGATCTTGAGTTAGCAACAATGGTTCATGCCTTCAAAATCTGGAGGCATTATCTATATGGTGTGACGTGTGAGGTGTACACTGATCACAAGAGCCTACAGTATTTGTTCAAGCAAAATTAGTTGAATCTACAACAGCGGAGATGGTTAGAATTGCTGAAAGACTATGATGTTACTATCCTATACCACCCAGGTAAGGCCAATATGGTGGCCGATACATTGAGTAGAAAGTCTGCCAGCATGGGTAGTCTTGCATTCATTCCGTTTAGTCAGAGACCATTTTCTTTAGATGTCCAAGCCTTAGCCAACCGGTTCATGATATTAGACATTTCGGAGCCTAGCAGGGTGTTAGCCTGCACGGTCGCTCGTTCTTCTCTATTAGAGCATATCCGTGAGAGGCAATTTGATGATCCTCATTTGCGTGATTTGAGCGATACAATACAGCGGGAAGGTGCCACGAAGGTAAATCTAGATGATGATGGGGTATTGAGATTGCAGGGTCGAGTTTGTGTGCCCAATGTCGAAGAAATTTAAGAGTTGATCTTAGCGGATTCCCACAGTTCGCGGTATTCTATTCACCCAGGCGCCGCGAAGATGTACCAGGACTTACGTCAGCACTATTGGTGGCGCGGAATGAAGAAAGATATCGTTGCGTATGTTGCTCGGTGTCTAAATTGTCGGCAGGTGAAATATGAGCACCAGAGACATGGTGGTGTATTCCAGAGGATTGAGATTCCCGAGTGGAAATGGGAGCGGATCACTATGGACTTCATTACGGGACTTCCTGTAACTCGGAGGAAATTTGATGCTATTTGGATCATTGTTGATAGGCTGACCAAGTCAGCACACTTCATTCCAGTATTTGTCTTCTACTCATCGGAGAGGTTAGCAGAGCTTTACATCATAGAGATTGTTCGACTTCACGGGGTGCCGGTATCTATTATCTCTGATCGGGGTACACAGTTTACCTCGCGGTTCTGGAGAGGTCTATTCAGTGAGAGTTGGGTACTTAGGTTGAGTTGAGCACAACTTTTCACTCTAAGATAGACGGGCATTCCGAACACACAATTCAAATTTTGGAGGACATGTTGCGTGCTCGTGTCATTGATTTCGGAGGGTCACAGGATTTGTTTCTACCACTTGTAGAGTTTGATTGTAACAACAGCTTCCAGACCAGCATCCAGATGGCCCCGTATGAGGCATTTTATGGTAGACGATGTTGATCTCCAGTCAGATGGTTTGAGCCGGGGGAGGCTCAGTTGTTGGGTACAGATTTAGTTCAGGAGGCCTTGGATAAGGTCGAGACTATCCAGGAGAGATTGCGTTGATCTCAGTACAGACAGAAGACTTATGCGGATCGTAAGGTTCGAGATGTAGATTTCATGGTTGGCGAACGAGTATTGCTCCGAGTGTCGCCTATGAAGGGCGTGATGAGGTTCGGGAAGAAGGGCAAGCTCAGCCCTAGGTATATTGGCCCATTTGAGATTCTAGACCGAGTGGGAGGGGTGGCTTACAAACTAGCTCTGCCGCCTAGCTTATCAGTCGTGCATCCCGTTTTGCATGTATCTATGCTTCGGAGATACCACGGCGATCCCACACATGTGTTAGACTTCAGTACTGTCCAATTGGACAATGATCTATCCTACGAGGAGGAGCCGTTGGCTATTCTAGACCGGCAGGTCCGACGGTTGAGGTCGAAGAGTTATCCTTCTGTGCGTGTTTAGTGGAGAGGTCAGCCTCCTGAGGCATCGACCTGGGAGTCCGAGTCTGATATGCGGAGCCGCTACCCACATTTGTTCCCCGACTCAGGTACTTCCTTCTCTTGTCCGTTCGAGGACGAACGGTTGTTTTAGAGGTGGAGAATGTGACGACCCAATGGGGTCATCACCTGTTTTCCTCATTTGTTCTACACTTCTGAGGCCTTGAAAACCTCATACTATGTTGCCTCGATTTACGTGCGCGATCCTGGCATGTAGCCGAAAATATTTTGTGAGAAAATATGAATTCTATGAAAAATTTGGAGAAAAATGATATTAATATTGATAGAGTTGACTTCGGCCAACATTTTTGGTAAACGGACCCGGACCTAAGATTGGACGGCCCCGCAAGGTCCGTAGGAAAATATGGGACTTGGACATGCGTCCGGAGTCGAATTCTGAGGCCTAGAGCCCAAGTTATGAATTTTTCTGTGAAATTATTTTTTTGTAATTATTAAAGGAAAATAAACTAAATGACCATGGTATCGGGCTCGTATTTTGGTTTTGACGCACGGTACAAGTCTTAAATATTATATATGTGCTTTCCGCAAAGTTTGGTGACATTCGGATGTCGTTTGATATGTTTTGGACCTTGAGTTCCAAGTTTGAAAGTTTTGAAAACCAAAAGTATGAAAATCATGAACTTGAGGCTTGATTTGATGAAAACGATGTTATATTGGTAATGTGATCGCACGAACAAGTTTGTAATGTGTTTTTGATGTTGTATACATGTTTGGTTGGGAGCCCAGGGGGCTCGTATAAAGATTTGATAGGCCGTTGGATCAATTTCTGAATTTTTGCACTGCTGGTTTTTCACCCAGCTGTTGGCTTCGCAAATGCTAAGAATTTCTCGCAAATGCGAAGGTGACTGGTCAAGATTGGGTTCACAAATGCGAACCCTTGATCGCAAATGCGAAGGGGTCTCCAGGACTGCTTGGTTAGCAATTGCGAACATAACCTCGCAATTGCGTTGCCCTCAATTAACCGCCTGGCTTTGCAAATGCGAAGCTCCTGTCGCAAATGCGAACATCCCTTGTCCCAGCCAGGTTCGCAAATGCGAATCCCGTCTCACAAATGCGAGAACAGCAGGCCCCAGACCTGTAGCGTTCGCAATTACGAACAAATATTTGCAATTGTGATATCCACAGTTGTGTAATTTTATACTTAAACAAATTTTTTCAGTTCATTCTTCACTTTTTCAAAAACCCTCACACCACACACGAGCTCTCAAGGCCAAATTCACTCCAAAGCAATTGTAAGTCACTTTTTACTTAATTCTTTCAATTCCTAACAACATTAAACATGTTTTTGAATAAGAATCAAAGGTTTTCATGGTAGAAATCCATGTTTTTGGGTAGAACCTAGGTTTTTCATGAATTGGTCAATTGGACCTCGAATTGAGGTCCGATTTTGAAACAAATCATATAATTGAACTCGTGGGGGAATGGGTAACCGGATTTTGGTCCGAACCCCGAGTTCCGACCACGTGGGGCTAGGGGCGTTTTGGGAAATTTTGGGGTAAACTTTGAGAAAACCATTTTTAAGCATTCAAACTAAGTTAATTAGTGATTATTAATATAATTGAACCAATTGTGATTAGATTCGAGCTAGTTGAAAGCAGAATTTCGGGGAAAAAGCTATAATTGAAGCATAATTTGGACTTCAAGGCTAGAGGTAAGTGTTTGTTCTATCCTAGCTTGAGGGAATAGGATTATGTTCTATGTGCTATGTGATCGAGTGCGGTGTATGGGCTGTGGTGACGATCATCCATATATTGGCGTCTTGCATGACCGTGAGTCATTGTTAATACTTGTTGTGAGACATATTTGAAGATAAATTGTTGAACCCTTGCCGGGTTGTTGAATTGTTATTGTGCTCCCTTGCCAAGACTTGGTCGTAATGATTATTGTGTCCCTTGTTGGGACGGTTCATGATTTATTATTTTCATTCGGTGCCCTTAACTGTGATTGTTATTTAGGTGAGGAAGTGTGATAATGCATGAAGGGTGATGTTGTGCCTTGATTTATTGTTTATGCACGAAGGTTAATGCCGTGCCTTGTTATTGATTATGCACGAAGGTTAATGCCGTGCCATGTTATTGATTATGCACGAAGGATCATGCCGTGCCTTATTATTGAATCATGTACGAAGGATCTTGCCGTACCATGGATGTGAGGATGAGAGTAAAAGCACGAAGGGTGATGTCGTGCACTTTATTTGCTTATTTGGTGAGGATGAGAGTGAAAGCACGAAGGGTGATGTCGTGCACTTTATTTGCTATTTCATTGACTTAACATTACTTGTTTCTCATTATACTTGTTTTCCTTGTTGATTTAATGACTGTTGTTGACTGTTGAGTTCTTCCGTGACATTCCTTGTTGCGTTGTTACTTGGTTATTTCTCGTTATCTTGTGGTATACATATATATAGAACCGTACAGGTTTATGTGGGTGTCTGGTCCTAGGCTTGTCACTACTTCACCGGGATAGGCCAGGCACTTACCAGCACATGGGGTCGGTTGTGCTGATACTGCACTTCTGTGCATTTTTGCACAGGTCCAGGTTTCAATCAGGAGCAGCAGCAATAGATCTTTTGCGTGGGAGTTGATCATATTTGAGACCGAGGTAGCTTGCAGGCGTCCGCAGGTCCGGCGTCTCTTCCTTTTATTTATGTGTTTAGCTGTAGTCTCCTTGTTCCGAGACGAACAGATTATGTTATATTTCTTTCACACCTTTATGTGTAGTATTCATGTAGTAGTTTGTGAGTTTGTGACTCCACGTCTTGGGTATAGGATTTCAGTATTACTTGTTTAATTAAGGTTATGATTTTGGTTGTTAAATTGAGTATGAAATATTGCTAAAAACAGGATAGTGTGAATAAAGTGGCTTGCCTAGCTACCACGAGTAGGCGCCATCGCGATCCCGATGTTGGGGAAAAATCCGGGTCGTGACAATAAGAAAGTGTGAGAATAAGGCTTTAGCTAATAAGAGGTTCTCTGCCGGAAATTGGTTGTTGGGGACAACTGCCGTGAATAGAAGTTATGATTCCAAGTGTTTGGTTTAGGTGGTATATCATATGTTTTCACCTGAGGGTGCAAGTATGGGTTATTACAGCTAGTTCAGGCTTACTTTGAGTACCGATGTGATTTCTTATCTTGTGTATGATTTTCGGAAAGTGCGACGTGGTTGTATGGTTTTGTTTATAGATTAACTAAACTGTGAAAGTTTGGTTGTATTGTGTTATTGGTGCTATGTGATATAGGATGATGAGGGATCACCCCGGGTATATGGTTGGTAAGATCATTCAGCTACTAGTTGGCTTCTAAAACCACTCTCGATACACTCGAGGACGAGTGTTTGTTTAAGTTAGGGAGGATGTAACCACCCGACCTGTCGTCATAGGAGTTACCACCCTGTTTTCCCCGTTTTATGCTTATATATGTTTCATTATATATGTTTGGAGAATTTGAAGTAATTCAGATAGAGTTGTGTTAGAAATGAGGCAATTGGTCTCTTTATGAGAATGTTAATTTGGAAAAGTCAACCGAATGTTGACTTAGAGTTAGAAGAATCGAAATGGATTTCTGATGATTCAACTAGTTTTGGGGGATGATTTATGACTTAGGAGAGCAACCAGAATTGAATTTGGATGTCCGGTGTAGAATTAGGCTTGAGTTGGCTAAGGTTGAATTTTGTCGAATTTTGGATGGTAGGTGAGATTTTGATCCGAGCGTCGAAATGGAATTTCGAGAATTGCACTAGCTCCATTAGGTGATTTTGGATATGCATGCAAAGTTTCAAGTCATTCGGAGGTGTTTAGGTCTGGTTTTAGATCAAATGCAAGTTTTGAAGTTTTACAATAACGTAGGCTTGAATCCGATGTAAATTTGGTGTTTTGATGTTAGTTTTGGTGAGTTGATAGTGAAAATAAGTTTGCATGATCATATGTGACATGTTAATATGTTCGTATGCAGTCCCGAAGAGCTCAAGTGAGTTTCGGATAGGTTTGGGTTACGTTATGCTCGTTTTTCTTATGCTTCGACATTGTTTCTTCAAGAATAAATGATATCATATAGAACAAATGATCGCTGATTACTGTTTTGAATGAAGACTTAGATCCATATCGTAATTACGGACCCGTAACAAAAAGAATCATCGAATTTGGACATCGTATGAGGATTTTATGGCCATTTTACTAAGGTTGCCCAGATTTTCAGGTTAATAACGAAACTGCCCCTGGCGGCGTATTAAAAACCTGCATTATTTCCAAATCTTAAAACCCATATATATCCTTCATTATAAGGTCAAACTGAGTGATTCAAAAGCCTAAATTCATTGAATTGCATAAGTAATCCACTGGGAGCAATAAAACGCGTGAACCGTATACCTATAATGAGCAGGTCGAGTTTTCTTTCAATTTTGGAACGGGAAGAAGCTTCTGAGGCGATATTTTAGAGAGAATTCATGGGATTTCATAAGGTAAGAGTTCTTAGACTCAGATTATGTCGTTATGATGTAAAAATATAGATTAAATACTGAAAAACCAAGGATTTAAGGGGTAAAAATGGAGGTTAGGGCTTGAAACTTAAGAAGGTGTAAAGTTGGAATTTGAGGGGCTAAACTGACTCCGATTTTGGTGTTCTTTATATGTACGGACTCTTGGCGAGAAGAGAAATCCTTTGGTGTGATTTTTGGAGTTTTTAAGGAATTTGGACCGGGGCTCGGATTTTACCAACTTCGTCAATTTTAGTACTTTATGAGTATTTTTTATTGGGTTATGTTTCGTTGACCATATTTATATATTCGCTGTGGTTTTGTCTAGATTCGACACGCGAGGAGGTTGATACGAAAGGAGAAGGCATTACGGACGAGTCTACAACCGGTTAGAGGTGAGTAGTTGGTATATATAATGGCCTGAGAGTTTGAAACCCCGACTTATCACATTGTGATGCTATTTAGGGCATGAATCGCACCCCATGGCAGGTGCGAGATTGTTTATGACTGGCGATTGTGACTCGGTCCATCCCGAACAAGAATAATGCTATATTGGAAATTGATATGCACCATGTATTGAATGTATCTGGGCTTATTTCCATGTTTGGGGCTTTATGCCAACCTGTAGCATCCTTAGAGGATGAATATCATTGTGATAGAATGATTCTAAAATCATTAATCTCATTCCTGTTTTTAATCACTATTATGAACTGCTAAGTCACTTTTGCTGAAAGTAAATAATTAAAGTATATTCTTTTTAATGAATTGGAAATTGGGAAAAATAAATTAAAACTGTTATGTGACTCATATGCATATTGTGGACTGAGTATGGATCGGGCTGCACGCCGCAGCGAATATTATGAGTGAATATGGATCGGGTTGCACGCCGTAGCGAATGTTATGTTTATATTGCGCTTGGGATGAAGGAGCCCCTCCGGAGTCTGTACGCACCCCAGTGAGCGTCGTCAATGTTAAATGGATCAAGCTATGCGCTGTAGTGGTCATATGCATTATTGCATTCATGCATTGTTATTTACTTGTGTTAACTATTATTAGTTGTTGTTGCTGATTTGTAGCAAGATATCGGACTGTTTGTTTTAGTTTTGCTTTGTGGCATTTCGTGGATTTCTTATCTTCGGACATTTTATATTCTTATTACTCATTGAGTAATTAGTACTCACCCCTGCTCCCTGCACCTTTGTGTGCAGATTCGGGTACATCGGTTTTAGCTGAGAAGTCTTATTTCCAGCGTTATTAGAGTTATTGAGGTAGCTACTTCACGTTCGCTGGATCTGGCTACTCTTATTGTTCCAGTTTTATTTATATATACATTTTTCAGACTCGAGTATTGCATTCAGATATTGTTATCCGATTTTGTTTAGATGCTGTAGACTCATGACCCCAGATCTTTTGGGAGTGTTTTATCGGTTTTTGCACTTTTCAGTATTTTAATTCTATAAATATTGGATTATTACTCTACAACTATTATATTCTCCCTAGATTGCTGGTTTTGAGATTTATTGTTCGTTTGAGAGCGAATGTTGGTCAGGCTTGCCTAACTTTAGGGTTGAGTGTCATCACGACCGGATTTGGGTCGTGACAGATATCATAGAGGATTGGTTCATTCTTAAAAGAAGTCATTGGTCCTATATGATACCCATATGGCATATATCTTATACTGTCAAGGTATCATCTAGTACTGGTTTATTCTTTCAAGAACATTAGTGGTGTATTGTTATAATTAATGATATACTTTTGAATTAATTATTATATACCAATATAGCATATAGTATAACATGTTGCCATACAATACAACTTTATCTTCTTTGCAAGTTCTATTTAATATTGGCCTTAATTTCAAAATCTATTCTCAAAATCTCCATCAAACATCATATACTAACACGATATCATAGAGGATTGGTTCATTCTTAAAAATAAGTCATTGGTCCTCTATGATACCTATATGGCGTATATCACATATTGTCAAGGTATCGTATAGTACTAGTTTATTCTTTCAAGAAAATTAGTAGTGTATTGTTGAACATAACATATAGTATAACATGTTGGAATACAATACAACTTTATTTTCTTTGCTAGTTCTATTTAATATTGGCCAAAATTTCAAAATCTACTCTGAAAATTTCCACCAAACTTACTCAAAATTTAGCCATAGCCTTCAATCATATTGTGATATAGTAACAGTCTACTGATGGGTAACTATGTTTATATAAATTTATGTTGAAATTGTAGATTATTATAGTATATCGTTCTGGTATATGTGTATACTATTACAGTATAATGTTGCAGTATAAGTGTATGCTCTTACAGTATATTTTGATATCGTGGCGGTATATTGTTAGGTAAATGCATTTTTATTCAAGTTTCAGTTGAATATTTCATATATTACAATATATCATTTTGTTAGCTATTTTATTAATTAAAAGAATTTTATTTTATTTTATTTTTTCTTTGTCATTAGAATGTGTACCATATAATAAGTCATAGTAATAATAATCTTCAGAGTAAGATAATCGTAGTATGTGGTCAAGGATGGATATAGCCTTTCAGATACGAGTTGAATTGAATCTATAACTTCTGATATAATGTATGAATTTATTGTAAGAACCTAATAAAATCTCAACAAATACTAAATTTGAACCCATAATTTTAACAGTATAACGAGTTCAATGTTAAAATTAAAAGCTGAACCATTAAATTAAATCATGAATCCACCTCTCTATGTGGTTGAAGAGTTAACATATACATGGAGTTCATTAACGAGACATTTTGGATTAGAGGATCTTGATCTATGAATGAATAAAAAAGAGTACAAACATGCTCCTGAAGCCTTCAAAGTTCAAACAAAAACACATATGCTGAAAGAGATAAATAATCTATGTAGGAATAAATACGAGAGGAAAAACCCAAAAAGACATAAAGTAATCACCGGAAGACAGTGAAGGGAGAGAAAATTTAGGATAAATAGAAGGAAAAGAAAAAAAACAGAAAAGAGAAAGTATAAAAAGACAAAGATCGGTAATTAATAGGAAAAAGAGAATGTCAAGAAAAAGTGCGGAAAAATATTTTTGACCGCATGGGTATATTATGTAAAAAGTTTGATGCGGAAAATTAGTTTCTCCCAAATGGATATTTTGAGTAGATTTCTCAATTAAATTTGTCTGGCCCAATAAAAATACTGAATACCGAACTAAAAAACAAAAAATTTGGCACAAATTATGTAAATAGTGTTATAAAATAAAGACTATAATGTAAAGACATGTATAGAGAGAAACTGATATTTTATTCGAATTCAAACTGATGTACATAATAAACTTAAAACTCTTCTATTTATAGAAGGAAGGAAGCTGCTGTGTAAGCTGCTACTGCAAGCTGCTGTGCAAGCTGCTACTACAAGCTGCTGTGTAAACTGCTACAATACCAGATATGAATAATTCTACTGGGAGTAATATTTATCCATAACTGGATACTGAAAGGATAAGCTTATTATACCCTGTATGGATAATCTTCTACCGAGAGTAATATTTATCCATAACCGGATTCTGAAAGGATAAGCTTATTATACCCAGTATGGATAATCTTCTACCGGGGTAATATTTATCCGTAACCGGGTACAGAAAAGATATAGCTTCTTCAGGAAGCTTATTTCTAATAGAGTACTAAATAGATAAACATATTTATGGCGGAGTCCCATATGGATAAGCATCTTCAGGAAGCTTATTTACAACGGAGTATGAAAATCCATAATATAATATATTTATAACACTCTCCCTAGGATGTTCATTAAAAGATAGTGTGCCTCATTAAAACCTTACTAGGAAAAACCCTGTGGGAAAAAATTATAGTGAAGGGAAAAAAGTGCACAAATTTAGTAATACGCATTGCTAGGTGCCTCGTTAAAAACATTATAAGGAAAAGCCTGTGGAAAAAACCTTAGTAAGGAAAAAAGAGTGCATCGCGTATTACCCCCTGATGAAAACCTTGTTTCAAATATTTGATTCTGTGCATTATAACCTTGTATATGCATAACCAATATGATCTGCACCACATTTGTTAGCATTAGCAAGATACGTAAGTGCATAGCAATTGCACTGAGATCGAGTATTTCAGGACCGAGGAGTTCCTCATCCTCTTCTAGAGGTCAGAACGGATCCTTATTCACTTCAAGTGATCAAATACTCATTGATGTACTTAATGGGTGCACTTATCCATGTAAAAGCATTCAAAGATCCTTTCTGTATAGGTAAATTAATGGATAAAGATCTCATCTGCTAAATATTTAATTTTGCAGACCAAGATAAATTTTATTTTTCCAAGATCTTTCATCTAAAATTATTTCTTAAAATATTCAATTGCCTTTCCAGCTCTTCTGGAATTCCAACAAGATTTATGTCATCAACATAAATAGCAACTGTAATAAATTTTGATGACATTTTCTTTACATGGACAAATAACATTATTTATGTAACTCTCTTTCAGCAAATATTCACTGATGCAATTAAATCACTTGCATCCAGATTGATTTAAACCGTACAAGATCTTTATAATTTGATTGAGTACATTTCCCGAGACTTTGAATTTATATGTTTCAGGAATTTTAAATCCTTCAGGGATCTTTATAGAGATTTAATCAAATAAGTCATATAGGTTATGACTCGCATTTAAATGGCATGACATCTTCAGGCGTCTGGACTACCGGTCCGATCCTCACAATATTTCACAGTATTGTGCACTATATTGTATCAAATATATCTTCGACGATCATTTTGTATCGGTTCCTAAGCGACATAACTTGTTCAGATCTCATCACTTTCTTTATTTTCAAGTACCTCAACTTCTTCTGGAGTTTCATGAAATGTTATGTCGTGGGTTCTTCTAGAGCTTATTTCCTTCTTATTATGATTATTATGATCATTATCTGTGACGACCCAAAGGGTCATCACTTATTTTATTAATAATTTCGAGCTTCTGAGGCCTTGAAAACCTCATTCTATGTTGCCTCGATTGACGTGCACGATCCGAGCATGTAGCCGGAAAGATTTTGTGATAGAAAATATGAATTCTATGAGAAATTTGGATAAAAATGATATTAATATTGATATGGTTGACTTCGGTCAACATTTTTGGTAAACGGATCCGGACCCGAGATTGAATGGTCCCGAGAGGTCCGTAGGAAAATATGGGACTTGGACATGTGTCCGGAGTCGAATTCGAGGCCTAGAGCCCAAGTTATGAATTTTTATGTGAAATTGTTTTTGATGCAATTATTAAAGGAAATAAATTAATAGACCTTGGTATCGGGCTCGTATTTTGGTTCCGACGCCCGGTACAAGTCTTAAATATTATATATGTGATTTCCGTAAAGTTTGGTGACATTTGGACGTCGTTTGAGATGTTTTGGACCTTGAGTTCCAAGTTAAGAAGTTTTGAAAAATCAAAAGTATGAAAATCATGAGTTTGAGGCTCGATTTGATTAAAATGAAGTGATATTGGCGATGTGATCGCACGAACAAGTTCATAATGTGTTTTTGAGGTTATGTGCATATTTAGTTTGGAGCCCCGAGGGCTCGGGTGAACTTTGGATAGGCCACGAGATCGATTTTTCATGTTAGAAGTTGCTGTCTGCAACTGGTCTGCAGAGTTCGCAAATGCGAACAATAGTTCGCAAATGCGAACTCCCCCTATTGTGTCTGTGTTCGCAAATGCGAACAATAGTTCGCAAATGCGAACTTGACCCTTCTGTGCCTGTGTTCGCAAATGCGAGCTATAGTTCGCAAATGCGAACTGGCCACTATTCCGCCTGGGTTCGCAAATGCGAACAATAGTTCGCAAATGCGAACATGCGAAGGAGCCTTGTTCGCAAATGCGAACATTATGTCGCAAATGCGAACTTCCCAATTTTGCCTTGGCTTCGCAAATGCGAAGAAATGTTCGCAAATGCGAACTTCCCACCCTTAGCTTATTTTTCAAACTCCAGAAATTGGTCGGGGTTCGCAATTGCGAACCCATGTTCGCAAATGCGAACACAGAGACCTGAAAAACACGGATTTCAGTCATTTCTTCACATTTTTACAAAACCAAAACACCCATTTGCGATTCTTCAAGGATTTCTTCTTCATCAAATCGAATGTAAGTCACTTTTTACTTAATTCTTTCAATTCCTAACATCATTAAACATGTTTTTCATTAGGAATCAAATGTTTTCATGGTAAAATTCTTGTTTTTGTTAGAAAATAGGGTTTTTCATAAATTGGGGAATTGGACCTCGAATTGAGGTCCGATTTTGAAACAAATCATATATATGAACTCGTGGGGGAATGGGTAACCGGATTTTAGTCATAACCCCGAATTCCGACCATGTGGGCCGGGGGTTGAAATTCACTATTCCGGGCAGAATGTTGTAAAAGTTGTATTTGGTCTTAAGAATTAGTTTGTTGAGTAAAATTGATGATATTAAATCAATTGTGTATAGATACGGTTGAATTGGAGCCAAATTGAAAGAAAAGACATATCCACGGATTGAATTGTTCATAAGCACTCGAGGTAAGTGTTTGTTCTATCCTAGCTTGAGGGAATAGGATTATGTGTTATGTGTTATGTGATCGAGTGCGGTGTATGGGCTGTGGTGACGAGCATCCATACACTGGCGTCTAGCATGACCGTGAGTCGTTGGAAAATAATTATTTTGAGATATATTACAGATGAATTGTTATTGTTCTCCCTTGTTGAGACTTGTTGTGAAGATAATTATTGATTGCCCTTGATGGGACGATTTATGAATTGTTGTTTCTTTCTTTGCCCTTAACCGTGATTGTTATTTGGGTGAGGAAGAGAGATAATGCACGAAGGGTGATGCCGTGCCATGTTTATTATTGATTATGCACGAAGGATCATGCCGTGCCATGTTTATTATTGATTATGCACGAAGGATCATGCCGTGCCATGTTTATTATTGATTATGCACGAAGGATCATGTCGTGCCCTATTATTGATTATGCACGAAGGATCATGCCGTGCCCTATTATTGAACCATGTACGAAGGATCATGCCGTACTATGGATGTGAGGATGAGAGTAAAAGCACGAAGGGTGATGCCGGTGCAACTGTTTGCTATTCCTTGAATTGATATTATTTGTGTTTACATTACACTTTGTTTTTCCTTGTGAAATTATTAATTGTGGTTAATTGTTGAATTTTTTAAGATACTCCTTATTGTGTTAATACTTGATTAAATTCTTGTTATTTTGGTGGTACATATATATATATTGAATTGCACAGGTTTATGTGGGTGTCTGGTCCTAGGCTTGTCACTACTTCGCCGGGATAGGCCAGGCACTTACCAGCACATGGGGTCGGTTGTGCTGATGCTACACTTCTGTGCGTTTTTGCACAGGTCCAGGTTACGATCAGGAGCAGCAGCAGCAGCAGCAGCAGCAGTAAATAGATTGCGTGGAAGTTGATCATTTGAGACTAAGGTAGCTTGCAGACGTCCGCAGGCCCGGCGTCTCTTCCTTTAATTATGTTAATAGCTGTAGTCTCATTGTTTCGAGACAAACAGAATTATGTTATATTTCCTTCCAGACTTTTATGTGTAGTATTCCATAGTAGTTTGTGAGTTGGTGACTCCAAGTCTTGGGTAGAGGATTTCGGTATGATTTTACCTTGTGATTTGTTATTTCCATTTCGATAAAGTATTCCACATTTATTTAATTAAAATTGTGTTAAAAACAGGATAGTATGAATACAGTGTGGCTTGCCTAGCTACCACGAGTAGGCGCCATCACGATCCCGATATTGGGGGAAAAAAATCCGGGTCGTGACAAGTTGGTATCAGAGCTCTAGGTTATATAGGTCTCACCACTCACGAACAAGCTTAGTAGAGTTTGAGAGGTAGGTACGGAGACGTCTGTACTTGTCCTCTAGAGTCTATTGAGTTAGGAAAGAGTCTCTCATTTGTTCTTTCTTATCGTGCGAATTTGTTCTTCAAAGTGTTAAGTTAAATTTCCACTCTTGTCTTCCCACGAATGGCGTAGTCACGTACCGCTTATCCACCGAACAATGGCACAGGCTGGTGATAGATCAACTATGCCTTCAAAAGTTTTACGGAGGACAAGTTTCACCAAAGTCTTCGCTGCCACCTTCTGCGGTGCATCTTTTGAGAACCCACGAGATTGTGCTTGACAGTTCTTATGAGGAATTACAGAACGTGGGAATAGTCGAATGCGAGGAGTTCATTTCACTGTGCTACGGAAGGCACACAGAAGTAGTGGGAAGATAATGTATTTACCACACAAGTTATGGTCCCAACGGAAGACGCAATTATATCGGGAGATCACCTAATAAATCGTGTTGGGTTTCAACGGACCTTGACGTCCGGTCGATGTGTTGGAGTTGTGAAGGCAAATATGGTGAGTTATTGGACTATATATATATGGTATAGAAAGGTCCTCTAAATAATTTATACATATTTAAGGTTGGTTCATTTCATGGGGTAAGAAATCGCCCCAGAAGAATAACGAAGAGTTTGTGAGTAAACGGGGTAGCTCAACAGTGTTAAGCCAACATAGCAAAAGAGGAAATTGGCCATCAATGTTTGTGACAAGATTACCAAGAGGGCAAGCCGGCCAATGCAACGCTATCTTCTAAACTCTATTTTTAGAAAATGTTATGAAGACGTCACCCCGAGTTCTCTGCAATATGTGATATGTGCGATCTGAACGGTTGTACCAGGTCACAATGACTGTGTCCGAATATATATTGCCATGAACAATAAGTTAACTGATCCTTAAAGGAATTGCTGTGAATGTGGAATATTGGAGAAATACAATTTTAGGAAAGCACTCAGGCTACACGCTCCATTGCAGTTAATAATTATCCTACCTGGCCAGCCAGATGTAGAGGTTATGATGTTAGAGGTGGAGGTGAAAATCCTAGAGGTGGAGACCCGACCATTGATATAATTTTTATGATATGAGGGAGGTCACTACACCAAATGTGGTCATCACACGTATAATTCAGATTGTTATAGACAGAATAATTTTTCCCTTAATTTAATTTGGTTTTTGAAAGAAAATTTAGGCGAGTCCTTTTAACATGCTCCATTCATGAGCGAGCATCGTAATCATCAAACCTACTTAGGGAGATACTCACGTTGAGATATTACATGAGGATAGACATCCCTATTATTAGGTGTTAGTCACTAAAATATCCATGAGGCTAAGAGTGACTTTATATTACTTATTACAGTGGGTTTTGATATAATTTTCGGGATAACTAATTTTAATCGTTAATTGTGCTCCCTATCAGTATGAGGGCTTATTTTATGTCGTGATTATCTTTGACGGACAATTATTGAAAGGAAGAAAGAAAGGAAATGAAAAATTTCGGATGATATGATGTGCAAGCACTGTGATTCAGAGTTGAGGATGAGATCCTCCAATTTTTGGCATAATGTGAAATATTTCTAAGCCGAGCTTCAAGCTGCGGTGGATATCATATGAGGACTGGGTCCTGCTAGTAAGAGTTTATGTGTTTAAAATTCTTCTTTTATGAAATTAATATTTTCGTATTGCATTCGTAAATAAGAGTCATGTCCGTTAGGACTATTTGACAATTCTTGTATAGTTTCTATTCATATTAGCCATTTCTATTTTGAAACCGTTGAGCTTAGCCTTTGAGACGAGCACCAGGTAAGGATAAATATGACGCATTAATTCGGGAAAATAATCACGAGGTCACCATACCTCATTCTGAGTAAAGTGGGATTTGTAGAATAAGGTATTTGATAACAGGGTTAATTGACAATGTTGTAATTTAAGAATAACTCTTATGGCCAGACTTCAGAGTCATGGATATGTGCATACGCATGAGTGTGTTCGTGCCTTATTTAGACTTGTTCGTTGTAGTCTTCATTGTTTCCATATTGACATACTCCTGCAGTCATGAGGAGCATGCGCAACATCTCGGAGTGACTTTGCAGACTCTGAAAGATAGCCAACTATATGCAAAAATTTTGAAGTGTGAATTTTGGCTAAGTTCAGTTGCATTCCTGGGTCATATTGTGACGGCAGCAGGTATTCAGGTTGATCCGAAGAAGATTGAGGCAGTCAAGGACTGACCTAGACTAACATCAGCCAGAGAGATTTGGAGTTTCTTGGGATTAGCGGGTTATTATCGGCGAGGGGTTTTCATCTATTGCAACCCCACTGACCAGATTGACACAGAAAGGTGTTCAATTTGAATAGTCAGATGAATGTGAGGCGAGCTTTCAAAAGCTCAAGACAGCCATGACTACAACACCGATATTGATTTTACCTACAAGTGCGGGACCTTATACTGATTATTGTGATGCTTTCCGTATTGGGCTTGGTGCAGTGTTAATGCAGGATGACAAGGTTATTGCCTATGCTTCGAGGCAGTTGAAGATGGATGAAAAGAATTACCCAGTGCATGATCTAGAATTTGCGGCGATTATTCACGCATTGAAGATCCGGAGGCATTATTTGTATGGTGTAGTATGTGAAGTATACACCGATCATAAGAGTCTTCAGTATTTGTTTAAACAAAAGAGTTGAATTTGAGGCAGCGAAGGTGGCTGGTATTGCAGAAAGATTATGATGTTACCTTTTTATATCATCAGGGAAAAAGCAAACGTGGTGGCTGACGCTTTGAGTAGGAAGTCAGCCAGTATAGGTAGTCTTGCATTCATCCCGGTCAGTCAGAGACCATTAGCATTAGATGTCCAGGCCTTAGCCAACCGGTTCGTGAGATTAGACATTTCTGAGCTTGGCGAGGTGTTAGCCTGCACGGTCGCTCGTTCTTCTTTATTAGAGCGTATCCGTGAGAGGCAATTTGATGATCCTCCTTTGCGTGAGTTGAGAGATACAGTACAGCGGGGAGGTGCCACACAAGTGAACCTAGATGATGATGGGGTATTGAAATTGCAGGGTCGAGTTTGTGTGCCCAATGTCGAAGGAATTCGAGAGTTGATCTTAGCAGAGGCCCACAGTTCGCGGTATTCTATTCACCCAGGTGCCGCGAAGATGTACCAGGACTTACGGCAACACTATTGGTGGCGCGGAATGAAGAAAGATATCGTTGCGTATGTCGCTCGGTGTCTAAATTGTCGGCAGAGGTGAAATATGAGCACCGGAGACCTGGTGGTGTATTCCGGAGGATTGAAATTCCCAAGTGGAAATGGGAGCGGATCACTATGGACTTCGTTACTGGACTTCCTTTGACTCGGAGGAAATTTGATGCTATTTGGGTCATTGTTGATAGACTGACCAAATCAGCACACTTTATTCCAGTATCTGTCTCCTACTCGTCGGAGAGATTAGCGGAGGTTTACATTAGGGAGATTGTTCGTCTCCATGGGGTGCCAATATCTATTATCTCTGATCGGGGTACGCAGTTTACCTCGCGGTTCTGGAGAGCGGTTCAGCAGGAGTTAGGCACCCAGGTTCAGTTGAGTACGGCATTTCATCCTCAGACGGATGGCCAGTCCGAGAGGACTATTCAGATTCTTGAGGACATGCTTCGAGCCTGTGTTATTGATTTCGGAGGCTCATGGGACCGGTTTCTGCCATTAGCAGAGTTCGCCTACAATAACAGTTACCAATCTAGCATCCAGATGGCTCCTTATGAGGCGTTGTATGGTAGGCGATGTCGATCACCGGTTGGATGGTTTGAACCGGGAGAGGCTCGGTTGTTAGGAACAGACTTAGTTCAGGAGGCCTTGGATAAGGTCAAGACTATTCAGGAGAGATTGCGTTCAGCTCAGTCTAGGCAAAAGACTTATGCGGATCGTAAGGTTCGAGATGTAGATTTCATGGTTGGTGAACGAGTATTGCTCCGGGTGTCGCCTATGAAGGGCGTGATGAGGTTTGGGAAGAAGGGCAAGCTCGGCCCTAGGTATATTGGCCCATTTGAGATTCTAGACAGAGTGGGAGGGGTGGCTTACAGATTAGCTTTGCCGCCTAGCTTATCAGCCGTGCATCCGGTTTTTCACGTATCTATGCTTCGGAGATACCACGGCGATCCCACACATGTGTTAGACTTCAGTACTGTCCAATTGGACAATGATCTATCTTACGAGGAAGAGCCGGTGGCTATTCTAGACCGGCAGGTTCGACAGCTGAGGTCGAAGAGTTATCCTTCTGTGCGTGTTCAGTGGAGAGGTCAGCCTCCTGAGGCATCGACCTGGGAGTCCGAGTCTGATATGCGGAGCCGTTTCCCACACTTGTTTCCTGACTCAGGTACTTCTTTCTTTTGTCCGTTCGACTACGAACGGTTGTTTTAGAGGTGGAGATTGTGACGACCCAAAGGGTCATCACTTATTTTATTAATAATTTCGAGCTTCGAGGCCTTGAAAACCTCATTCTATGTTGCCTCGATTGACGTGCACGATCCGAGCATGTAGCCGGAAAGATTTTGTGATAGAAAATATGAATTCTATGAGAAATTTGGATAAAAATGATATTAATATTGATATGGTTGACTTCGGTCAACATTTTTGGTAAACGGATCCGGACCCGAGATTGAATGGTCCCGAGAGGTCCGTAGGAAAATATGGGACTTGGACATGTGTCCGGAGTCGAATTCTGAGGCCTAGAGCCCAAGTTATGAATTTTTATGTGAAATTGTTTTTGATGCAATTATTAAAGGAAATAAATTAATAGACCTTGGTATCGGGCTCGTATTTTGGTTCCGACGCCCGGTACAAGTCTTAAATATTATATATGTGATTTCTGTAAAGTTTGGTGACATTTGGACGTCGTTTGAGATGTTTTGGACCTTGAGTTCCAAGTTAAGAAGTTTTGAAAAATCAAAAGTATGAAAATCATGAGTTTGAGGCTCGATTTGATTAAAATGAAGTGATATTGGCGATGTGATCGCACGAACAAGTTCATATTGTGTTTTTGAGGTTATGTGCATATTTGGTTTGGAGCCCCGAGGGCTCGGGTGAACTTTGGATAGGCCACGAGATCGATTTTTCATGTTAGAAGTTGCTGTCTGCAACTGGTCTGCAGAGTTCGCAAATGCGAACAATAGTTCGCAAATGCGAACAATAGTTCGCAAATGCGAACTCCCCACTATTCTGCAGAGTTCGCAAATGCGAACAATAGTTCGCAAATGCGAACTCCCCTCTGTGCCTGTGTTCGCAAATGCGAGCTATAGTTCGCAAATGCGAACTGGCCACTATTCCGCCTGGGTTCGCAAATGCGAACAATAGTTCGCAAATGCAAACCTCCCCATATTTAGCCTGTGTTCGCAATTGCGAACAATAGTTCGCAAATGCGAACTTCCCAGTTTTGCCTTGGCTTCGCAAATGCGAAGAAAGTTCGCAAATGCGAACTTCCCACCCTTAGCTTATTTTCAAACTCCAGAAATTCGTCGGGGTTCGCAATTCGCAAATGCGAACACAGAGACCTGAAAAACACGGATTTCAGTCATTTCTTCACATTTTTACAAAACCAAAACACCCATTTGCGATTCTTCAAGGATTTCTTCTTCATCAAATCGAATGTAAGTCACTTTTTACTTAATTCTTTCAATTCCTAACATCATTAAACATGTTTTTCATTAGGAATCAAATGTTTTCATGGTAAAATTCTTGTTTTTGTTAGAAAATAGGGTTTTTCATAAATTGGGGAATTGGACCTCGAATTGAGGTCCGATTTTGAAACAAATCATATATATGAACTCGTGGGGGAATGGGTAACCGGATTTTAGTCATAACCCCGAATTCCGACCATGTGGGCCCGGGGTTGAAATTCACTATTCCGGGCAGAATGTTGTAAAAGTTGTATTTGGTCTTAAGAATTAGTTTGTTGAGTAAAATTGATGATATTAAATCAATTGTGTATAGATACGGTTGAATTGGAGCCAAATTGAAAGAAAAGACATATCCACGGATTGAATTGTTCATAAGCACTCGAGGTAAGTGTTTGTTCTATCCTAGCTTGAGGGAATAGGATTATGTGTTATGTGTTATGTGATCGAGTGCGGTGTATGGGCTGTGGTGACGAGCATCCATACACTGGCGTCTAGCATGACCGTGAGTCGTTGGAAAATAATTATTTTGAGATATATTATAGATGAATTGTTATTGTTCTCCCTTGTTGGGACTTGTTGTGAAGATAATTATTGATTGCCCTTGATGGGACGATTTATGAATTGTTGTTTCTTTCTTTGCCCTTAACTGTGATTGTTACTTGGGTGAGGAAGAGAGATAATGCACGAAGGGTGATGCCGTGCCATGTTTATTATTGATTATGCACGAAGGATCATGCCGTGCCATGTTTATTATTGATTATGCACGAAGGATCATGCCGTGCCATGTTTATTATTGATTATGCACGAAGGATCATGCCGTGCCCTATTATTGATTATGCACGAAGGATCATGCCGTGCCCTATTATTGAACCATGTACGAAGGATCATGCCGTACTATGGATGTGAGGATGAGAGTAAAAGCACGAAGGGTGATGCCGTGCAACTGTTTGCTATTCCTTGAATTGATATTATTTGTGTTTACATTACACTTTGTTTTTCCTTGTGAAATTATTAATTGTGGTTAATTGTTGAATTTTTTTAAGATACTCCTTATTGTGTTAATACTTGATTAAATTCTTGTTATTTTGGTGGTACATATATATATATTGAATTGCACAGGTTTATGTGGGTGTCTGGTCCTAGGCTTGTCACTACTTCGCCGGGATAGGCCAGGCACTTACCAGCACATGGGGTCGGTTGTGCTGATGCTACACTTCTGTGCGTTTTTGCATAGGTCCAGGTTACGATCAGGAGCAGCAGCAGCAGTAAATAGATTGCGTGGGAGTTGATCACATTTGAGACCGAGGTAGCTTGCAGACGTCCGCAGGCCCGGCGTCTCTTTCTTTAATTTATGTTAATAGCTGTAGTCTCATTGTTCCGAGACAAACAGAATTATGTTATATTTCCTTCAGACTTTTATGTGTAGTATTCCATAGTAGTTTGTGAGTTGGTGACTCCAAGTCTTGGGTAGAGGATTTCAGTATGATTTTACCTTGTGATTTGTTATTTCCATTTCGATAAAGTATTCCGCATTTATTTAATTAAAATTGTGTTAAAAAACAGGATAGTATGAATACAGTGGCTTGCCTAGCTACCACGAGTAGGCGCCATCACGATCCCGATATTGGGGGAAAAAAATCCGGGTCGTGACAAGTTAGCTCAACTGGTGAGAGGTGAGGGAGTAAAATCCCTGAAAAGCCTTGGGTCTTAGGTTCGATTCCCAGTAGCTGCAGCTATGCGTGGAATGCTCCTATACCCAAGGGTAACAATTCCTTAGGCTGCGTAGCTGCAGTGTGTTCGGTGGCACGGCCGGCACCGCCGCTGCTGTGTGTTCGGCGGGGTGTTACATTATCTCCTTATCATTTTTCAATGATTGTTGCCTTTGAAACCTATTTGTCTACCACGCTTCATGCGTACAGTAAACTCTATCCTTCAGGGACTTTAAATTTTAATAGGAGCATTTGCAACTGAAATATGATATTTGTTTTTGGATCAGCAAATGCTTCTGGCATTTGACTTGAATTATTTTCTAAGTGAGGATCATGATAATTCCATTCATATAGCATATTTTTCAGCTATTTATTCCATTCCCCGGATGTTAGAAAAACTAACATATATCCCCAATCTTCTTTGAAAAATAAATCTTTGTGCATTGTGGTAGAGAAATTAATCATATACCATACATCAAAAGATAGTAAAATATTTGATTTCTGATCCTAAACCAATTATGAGGGGAGGACTTATCATATATTGTTGGTCTGATGCATACAAGTACTGCTATATGCAATTTAGAAAATCTTAGACCAACACATGAAGATTTGTTCTCATAAACAATAGGTTAGCCATTAATAGGGGGTATTCATTGCTAAACTAGTTTGTATATAAACCAGCATTATCAAGATGAACTGTCTTGATTTCATAATCTGAAAATTATGCTCTTAAGTGAGAAAAGCAATTTCAAATGCCAAACTGCAGGTTGACAATAAACATACATGTAACCATCTTATATATGCATCTATAAGTGGTTCACATGATAGGTGAATAGGCCCATATTCACCTTTTATAAATTTTAGAAAGAGGAGTATTAGTCCCAACTTTAGCTGGTATAATCAATTTATTATGAGAACAAGCAACACATGAGAATTCTTGAAGAATCTTCTAGTTCTTCAGTATATGCTTATCTAAATTCTCAAATAGATCATTTAAAAATGGCAAATAAAAACTTCAAGTTTATCATAGCATGTGCTATCTCTTAGTAAACTTCTGGTTTACTATGACATAAACTTTTGCATTAGTAAACTTTTGGTTTACTATGGCTACTTTTGTATTAGTAAACTTCTAGTTTATCGTAATACATGATGAAGTACAAATCGAAGAATAAGGCAGGTAACTTCTCATATACGTATTATTTTACCCTCTATGATTGTGGAAAATGAAGATTTTCAATCTTCCAATCATTTATAGTCTCAATATGATAGCTATTTATTTTAGTAAACTTCAGGTTTACTACAACCTATATTTTGACCACAATCATATAATATGAATGACATATTTATAAATAATCTCTTCGAGAGCCTTCAATTATTATCCACAATCTAATATTTATCGGACACTACTGGTGTCACGTGTCTTCTAAGCAAATAGTTAGCTCTTCAGGAGTTGTTGATACATTTTGTATTATCAAATATTGCTCAGATACTTATGGTATCACAAGAGAAAATCACAATCAAATAAACAATTGTTTAAGCACAAGAAAACTCCTCTTCATAATATTTTCCTACTTTAGGAGGCAGTTCTAATTGTATTACTTCTTCAGGAGTAAATTTAAAATACGAAATATTGAGTATATATTCTCTCAATTATATTACCTCTTCTGGAGGTAAATATATTTACATCAAAAGTGTGTTCATATTTACCAGATTTATTAATATTGTCACATTCACTTCAGGGAATGGATTATTATTATTATTATCAAAAGTTCTCATCCTTCAGGAAAATCGAACATGATTATCTGAATGCGAATTAATCATGACAAATTGTGATGCCACAACCTCTTTTAAAATGTTTACTACTTCAGGAGCAAATCGAGGCGTGCATTTAATATAGAGAATATTTATGTATCTTATCTTCAATTTTAATCATAGAAAGTTTAAATTATCACTTCTGGTGATCATATGCATATACCACTTCTGGTGGTTAACAAAATATAATTACAATGAGATATACGAAAATAACCACTTCTGATAGTTGTATATTTCTTGCAAACTCTGCTAGAGTTTAAGTTGATCTAATAATAATATACATATTCTTCAAAATGAATAAGAAATATTATAGTAAACATAATTATCAAATCATAACTTTTATTTATGTACAATTACATAACCATACTACTTATTACAAACAACAAAAATCAAAATATTTATATTTTTATAGATTCACTACCGATTACATGACTTGTTTCTCCTCTCTGGGAGTGCAAAGTAATCAGCTACATCTAAATGTATGAAGTCAAAATTATCTTCAGAGATAAAATTTGCTTCAGCATTTTTCTCTATGTTATTCAAGGAGGTTTGATAAAGCTCAATCAGGTGTTTTGGCGTACGACAGGTACATGACCAGTGCCCTTTTCCTCCACATCTACAACATACACTTTCTGCATTTGGTGCTTGCACCGCTTCATGCTTTTGTTCCTTCATTTTCCATTGATGGTGGCGAGGAGGGTTCTTTGGTGCATTATTATTACCATGATTAGAGTTTCTTCCCCGACCACGACCATGACCATGACTGGGGCCATGACCTCTTCCAATCTAGCTTGGTGGAAGTTCGTCTCATTCACTTCAGGGAATGGACAAGAACCAGTAGGCCGACTTTCATGGTTTTTCATTAATAGCCCATTATGTTGCTTGGCTATAAGAAGATGTGAGATAAGTTCAAAATATCTTTTAAATCTCATCTCTCCATATTGCTGTTGCATGAGCATATTCGAGGCATGAAAAGTGGTGAAAGTTTTCTCCAACATATCATAATCAGTAATATTATCAGCACATAATTTTTATTGGGAAATAATTCTTAACATAGCAGAATTATACTCAGTGATAGATTTAAAATCTTGTAGCCTGAGATGAGTCCAACCATATCATGTTTGTGGAAGAACGACCATCTTCAGGTGGTCATATCTATCTTTCAAATTATTCCACAGTATGACTCGATCTTTAACAGTAAGATATTCCATTTTTAGGCCTTCATCAAGGTGATGGCGTAGGAATATCATTGCTTTGGTACAGTCTTGGTTTGATGCCTGGTTTTTATCACTGATGGTGTCTGCCAAACCCATCGCATCAAGATGAATTTCAGCATCCAGCACCCAAGACATATAGCTTTTGCCCGATATATCCAGGGCTACAAATTCAAGTTTAGAAAGATTTGATATTATTTAAGATAAGAAAGTTCTTACCTCAGATACTTTCAAAATATTTGCTCGAGATGGCAGAGTCTCGTGCTGATAACGTGTTATAAAATAAAGACTGTAATGTAAAGACATGTATAGAGAGAAACTGATATATTATTTGAATTCAAACTGATGTACATAATGAACTGAAAACCATTCTATTTATAGAAGGAAGGAAGCTGTTGTGTAAGCTGCTACTGCAAGCTGCTATGTAAGTTGCTACTGCAAGCTGTTGTGTAAGCTGCAACAATACCAGATATGGATAATTTTCTACTAAGAGTAATACTTATCTATAGCAGAGTGCCGAATGGATAAGTTCACAGTATCGATAATCTTCTACTAGGGGTAATGATTATCCATAACGGAGTATTGAAAGAATAAGTTTATATATCTCGTATGAATAATCTTCTACGGGGGTAATATTTATCAATAATCGGATACTGAAAGGATAAGCTTATTATACCCGGTAGGGATAATCTTCTACCTAGAGTAATATTTATCCATAATCGGATACTGAAAGGATAAACTTATTATACCCTGTATGGATAATCTTCTACCGAGAGTAATATTTATCCATCAGCGAATTCTGAAAGGATAAGCTTATTATACCCACTATGAATAATCTTTTACGGGGGTAATATTTATCCGTAACCGGCTACCGAAAAGATAAGCTTCTTCAAGAAGGTTATTTCCAATTGAGTACTAAATAGATAAACATATTTACGGCGGAGTCTCATATGAATAAGCTTCTTCAGGAAGCTTATTTACAACGAAGTATGAACATCCATAATATAATATATTTATAACAAATAGCAATTTGTGAAGGATTTAATGAGGAGACTCTCCTATAGTTATAAAATTGTACGTCTCCGATCCCCATCGCATAAAGAATTCTTTAGAAGCATCCGCGTAACTTCTTATTCTTTTGTCCTGCCTGCGCAATTCTGGCTAAGAAATACCTCCTATTATCACAACCTAATTCATAATTTTAAACGTGTTTAATTTACGCCAAATAATTTTACGTAATTGATGTATATTCAAATAATTAAATTTATATAATTAATAAGGATTAATCTTAACTAACAATAATATCTCTAAGATTGAGTTCCTAAAAGAGACAATAAATACTATGTAAATATATTCGGATAGTGGCAGCGGTATGGAATAAATATTTGTGTAATGTAACATTCGATATCAATATTGATTAACAATAATTATCGTTTAAGTAAATAGAATGAAATGAGTCACCCAATAAAGAATGAAATCATTGAATGTACTATCTACCAACAATTCTTTAAATATTTGAGTTATTCTCGGATCTAGTGGAAAAGTGTAGACAAGAATCTCAATAAAATTGTGATGTTTGTATATTAGCAATGAGATCCGATTCTCTTTCTCAAGTCAAAGTATATTTTTACAAATGAATACTCCACATATCCCCGATCATTATGCCTCTTTTTATTTATAGGAAACATGTTTCTAAAATCCTAACAGTACAAGTGCAGAAAATATTCACTATCGCTTTGTATCTTATCTTAAACTAGCCGTTATAACTTTTTTAAGAGTGCTCGACCTCGACCTTGACGACACTCTTCAACTTCGATGTTGCTGACTCTTCGAGCACGACATTCGCTGATAATTAGATCATTTCAACGCTTGGCGTCCCAGGAATGTTTTACTAATACTATTTCGATCAAAGATGGATTTTGACCCATCACAAAAAAAAAAATATTCTACTACAAACAAATAGATAAGTTTTTACCAAATTCAATAGGTCATTCTAGCTCACATTGATGTTGGAGAGTGAGTATTAGTATAATTTGCACAAAAGAAACCCATGCTTTACAGAGCCAAAGAATCAAATTTCATTCACTAAACGGCATTTTTAACCATATAATTAAGAATCTACAACTTTAACTGTCATCTTAGATATATTTTTTTGAGCCCAACATATGTAATTGTTCTGATTCCTTGAAAATTGAGAGAAGACATGTATCTTTTAAATAAATAAAATAAATTCGTACCCATCTATTCTAAAGATATTCTTGTGTAATTTTAATGACTTTGAGATCCAAATGTATGAGTCAATCTTTGTACACGGGGGAAATATTTACAGCTTTTTTATGTATGCTTTATCTTATAGTAATAGAATAACGTTGTGTAATAAATATATATCGGTGAAAATCATTTACATTCTTTAACTTTTTTTTAAAAAAAATAAAACTTTTCCCTCAACTTTGAACAATAATTATTCTCCCCTTTTATCCTACACAATATCTCTTTTGCTCTTGAATTTTTAATTTTCTCCTCAATTCAATTCTTTTTTATTATGTAATATTTCTTTTTATGATTTTAGCTATAACTTAAATTATGTAATATCTACTATATATTGTAATTAGAGTTCATTAAAATTTTAAGTAGAATAAGTAATCAGATTCAATTAAAATTACCTTATCTTTATGAGTTTTATTTAATGTAATGCATATTAAATATATATATTTAAGTTATATTTTCTTAACGACGTAGCTGTTGGCCCAAGTAAAGGCCCAAGTAAATGTTAGTTTTGAAGAATGACAAAGGAACTCATGATGAACCAGGCCCATCCAGTGGTCCATTCGTCGGGAGCACAAAAACGGGCAGATTTGAGCATGTGGGTTGCACGTGATGGAGATAAGCTTAACTTAGTGTATTTAATATCTCCTGATCGAAAAGGCTGCATAATTGATAAGGAGAAGGACTCCTTACTCAAAGAGAACACTATCCAAGATAGGGAAGGAGTTAGAAGTTGAAATCAACTAGAACTCTTCCACCAAGGAAGAGTTGCATCAGAACTCTAGTTATTTCTTCATCTACTAACTTTATAAATTGCAGGATGCTCACATTAAATTGTTGCACAAAAATACAGAAGTTAAAACTGGAATCGGGAGCAAAATAGTAAGGCTTTTTGCAAGCAATTCGTGTGTGATTCAAGTGTGCAAACTTGAAGCTACATGAACAAGATTGAAGAACCAACTCCATATAGAGTTTTATGTGTCTTTCTTTATTTCTAGTTCAATTGTAGTAGGTGTTTTCATATTGTATCTTTCAGCTTTCTTAGAAGCAATTGTATAGGTATTTTGAGTATTCAAGTTATAGTTAAGTTGAAGTTGTCGCAACAGTTAGAGGCTGGTTGCCACAACAACTTTAGAGTTAATCCTTAGGTTTACAAAAGAGTTTTTGTAAATGCAATTTTGGTTCAATGATTTTAGTGGAAGTTTGGGAAAATTCTACTAAGTAGTAGGTCATGTTTTTTTACCTTCCAGATATTTTTCATGTAAAAATCTCTGTGTTCTTTATTTTATGCACTTTTAATTCCGCAAACAGTAGTCATTTGTACACCTAGAAGAACAAGGTCCTTCCAAAAGCAGTTTAAACAAAAATTGGGTACCACACAAATTACCTCCCCCCCCCTCCCCCCTCTTGTGTGGTATTGACGTTTAGAACATCAATTGGTATCAGAGCAGGTTATCCTTGAAAAGGTTAACACCTTCGGAAAGATCAACATGAGTGCACCACCTAGGAACTAGAAAGGGCAATTTACTGACAGGCGTCCACTTTTTAATGGCCACTACTACTCTTGGTGGAAAAACAGGATAAGAGACCACATCATAGGAAAGGACTATGAACTCTGAGACATAATCACTGATGGTCCTCTAGCAACTCCAAAGAAGAATGCTGAAGCAGTGGATGTGCCAAAGACAAGAGTTGACTGCACTAGTGAGGACTTGAGGAAGTGGGAAAAGAATGCAAAGGCCAAGAAATGGCTTGTGTGTGGACTTGGTCCAGACTATTACAGTAGAATTCAAAGTTGTACCACTGCTAAGGAAATCTAGGATACTTCGCAAGTGGCTCTTAAAGGAACACCTCAGGTGAAGAGGTCCAGAGGAACAACTGTATTCTCAATATGAGAATTTCACCATGAAGGGAGGGGAAACCTTCCAAGAGATGTATACAAGGTTCACCACCCTAACAAATGAACTTAAGTCTCTTGGAAGGGTTATTCTTGAAGAAGACAAAGTTGAGAAGATTTTGACAAGGGTAATGCCAATCTCCCAGTGTCACGACCCGGATTTTCCCCCAACATCGGGATCGTGATGGCGCCTACTCGTGGGATCTAGGCAAGCCACTTTATTCACACTATCCTGTTTTTAGCAATATTTCATAATCAATTTAACGACCAAAACCATAACCTTAATTAAACAAGTACGGAAGACTTTATAAAAATAGTAATAAGCAGTTTCAAGGTAAAATAATACTGAAATCCTCTACCCAAGACGTGGAGTCACCAACTCACGAACTACTACATGAATACTACACATAAAGGTCTGAAAGAAATATAGCATAATCTGTTTGTCTCAAACAAGGAGACTACAACTAATAACATAATAAAAGGAAGAGACACCGGGCTTGCGGACGCCTGCAAGCTACCTCGGTCTCAAATATGATCGACTCCCATGCAAAATATCTACTACTGCTGCTCCTGATCGAAACCTGGACCTGTTCAAAAACGCACAGAAGTGCAGTATCAGCACAACCGACCCCATGTGCTGGTAAGTGCCTGGCCTATCCCGGCGAAGTAGTGAAAAGCCTAGGACCAGACACCCATATAAACCTGTGCAGTTCTATATATATATATGTACACCACAAGATAAAGAGAAATAACCAAGTAACAATGCAACAAGAAATGTCATAGAAGAACTCAACAGTTAACAACAGTCATTAAAATCAACAAGGAAAAACAAGTATAATGAGAAACAAGAAACGTCAAGTCAATGAAATAGTAAATAAAGTGCACGGCATCACCCTTCGTGCTTTTACTCTCATCCTCACCAAATAAGCAAATAAAGTGCACGGCATCACCCTTCGTGCTTTTACTCTCATCCTCACATCCATGGTACGGCATGATCCTTCCTACATGGTTCAATAACAAGGCACGGCATGATCTTTCGTGCATAATCAATAATATGGCACGACATTAACCTTCGTGCATAATCAATAGCAAGGCACGACATTAACCTTCGTGCATAAACAATAAATCAAGGCACGGCATCACCCTTCGTGCATTATCACTCTTGCTCACCCAAATAACAATCACAGTTAAGGGCAGAGAATCAAAACAATAAATTATGAACTGTCTCGGCAAGGGACACAGTAATCATCACAACCAAGTCCCGGCAAGGGCAATAAATATCTCACTTCACAACAAGTCCCGGCAAGGGAGAACAATAACAATTCTACAACCCAGCAAGGGTTCAACAATTTATCTTCAAATATGTCTCACAATAAGTATTAACAACGAATCACGGTCATGCAAGACGCTGGTGTATGGATGCTCGTCACCACATCCCATACACCGCACTCGATCACATAGCACATAGCACATAATCCTATTCCCTCAAGCTAGGATAGAACAAACACTTACATCTAGCCTTGAAGTCCAAATTATGCTTCAATTATAGCTTTTTCCCTGAAATTCCGCTTTCAACTAGCTCGAATCTAAACATAATTGACTTCATTATATTCATAAATACTAATTAACTTAGTTTGAATGCTTAAAAATGGTTGTTTCAAAGTTTACCCCAAAATTTCCCAAAACACCCCTGGCCGCACGTGGTCGAAACTCGGGGTTCGGACCAAAATCCGATTACCCATTCCCCCACGAGTTCAATTATATGTTTTGTTTCAAAATCGGACCTCAATTCGAGGTCCTATTGTCCAATTCATGAACAACCTAGGTTCTACCCAAAAACATGGATTTCTACCATGGAAACATTTGATTCTTATTGAAAATCATGTTTAATGTTGTTAGGAATTGAAGGAACTAAGTAAAAAGTGACTTACAATTGCTTTGGAGTTAATTTGGCCTTGAGAGCTCGTGTGTGGTGTGAGGGTTTTTGAAAAAGTGAAGAATGAACTGAAAAATTCGTTTAAGTATAGAATTACACAGCTGCGGATATCGCAATTGCGAACATTTGTTCGTAATTGCGAACGCTACAGGTCTGGGGCCTGCTGTTCTCGCATTTGTGAGACAGGCTTCGCATTTGCGAACCTGGCTGGGACAAGGGGCGTTCGCATTTGCGACAGGAGCTTCGCATTTGCGAAGCCAGGCGGTTAATTAAGGGCCTCGTAATTGCGACGTTATGTTCGCAATTGCGAACCAAGCAGTCCTGGACACCCCTTCGCATTTCCGATCAAGTTTTCGCATTTGCGAACCCAGCCTTGACCTGTCACCTTCGCATTTGCGAGAAATTCTTCGTATTTGCGAAGCCAACAGCTGGGGAAAAACCAGCAGTGCAAAAATTCAGAAATTGATCCTACGGCCTATCAAATCTTTACCCGAGCCCCCCGGGCTCCCAACCAAACATGTACACAACATCAAAAACACATTACAAACTTGTCTGTGCGATCACATCGCTAATATAACATCGTTTTCATCAAATCAAGCCTCAAGTTCATGATATTCATACTTTTGGTTTTCAAAACTTTCAAGCTTGGAACTCAAGGTCCAAAACATATCAAACGACATTCGAATGTCACCAAACTTTGCAGAAAGCACATAAAAATATTTAAGACTTGTACCGGGCGTCGGAACCAAAATACAAGCCCGATACCATGGTCATTTAATTCATTTTCCTTTAATAATTACAGCAAAGACAATTTCACAAAAAAAATCATAACTTGGGCTCCAGGCCTCAAAATTTGACTCCGGACGCATGTCCAAATCCCATATTTTCCTACGGTCCTTCCGGGACTGTCCGATCTCGGGTCCGGGTCCATTTACCAAAAATGTTGACCGAAGTCAACTATATCAATATTAATATCATTTTTCTCCAAATGTTTCATAGAATTCATATTTTCTATCACAAATCTTTCTGGCTACATTGCCGGATTGCGCACGTAAATCGAGGCAACATAGAATGAGATTTTCAAGGCCTCGGAAGTGTAGAACAAATAAGGAAAGCAGGTGATGACCCTTTGGGTCGTCACACCCGGGAAAGCAAAATCACAGCTATTCAGGAATCAAAGAACATTGTCACTCTTAAGATGGATGAACTAATTGGAAATCTTACTACCTATGAACTAAGAAGGCAAATCATGAATATGGATACACCTAAGAAGGAAATGAGCACGACGTTCAGAATCACTGAAGGTGTTAATCTTGATGAGGATGAAATGACCATGATCACAAAGGATTTTAAGAAGTATCGAATGAGATAAACTGATCCTTCAAAAAGTGGAAGCTACAACAAAACAAAGGTTCCTGAAAAACAAACTAATGAGGGGTGTTACAAGTGTGGGAAGACTGATCACCACATTAAAAGTTGCCTTCAATGGGAAATTGAATGGAAGAAGGAAAGAGCTTAACGAAGGAACAGGAAGAAGGGACAGGTTCATCACAAGAAGAACAAAGGATAAATAAAGGCTATGGTTGCTGCTTGGGGTGAAAGCTCAGATAATCACTCAGAAGATGAAGATGGAGATGAAAAAGCACCTGTGAAAATTAGGAAATCCAATGAGGAATCTGAGGTAAGTATAACTCATCTCAAAGACAAGATTAAATTTTTGTCTAAAGAAAGTCTCTCTGAATTACTTCTAGATTTCATTGATGAATTTGAGGTTATAAATAATGAAAAGGAACAGCTTTCTAAGGAGTGTGTGTTTTCTGAAAGCTAAGTGCAAAAACCTGGAACTTAGGGCTAGTGAAAGTGATAGTGAAAATGTTGTGTTGAAGAACTAGGTTCATGAACTTGACACCACAATCCTAGAGCTCAAATCTCAAAATCTAAAATTGAAATTAGAACTGGTAAAAAGGAATCTGATCACACATAACTCACTTTAGAAGAAAATGTAGGAAAAATGAAATATGAGTTATACAAAAGAGATGAGCAGATAAGAGTCCTTAAAGAAGATCTAAACAAGGTTCAGCACGAGCTACATAGAACCTGTAAATGGAATAGGTCCTCCGATGCACTTTCATGGCTACATGAACACCATAGTAGCAATAAGAGAGGACTTGGCTACGGGACCCCTGCACCTAAGTGGGATCCCAAAAGCAAGTACCTCACACTTTCTGAGAATAAAATTTGCACACACTGTGGTAAAATTGGTCACTATAAATCTGAATGTATTGCAAAAGAAATGGTAGCAAAAAGAATAAAGAATTTGTTCAAGGGAAAAATAGGCTGCCATGATGGGCTAAAAGGACTTTGATTCTCCCTTTTGCTGATAGAAAGGGACCCAAACTAGTTTGGGTTCCCAAGACTAACCCCTGATTTCCTTTTATGGGTCAAAGTGAAAGGGAGCATCCAAACATGATACATGGATAGTGGCTACTCAAAGCATATGACAGGAAGCATGAACCAGTTCCTTTCACTTGAGGATCTCAAAGGAGGTAATGTCTCATTTGGAAATGGGAAGAAAGGTGAGATCATTAGGGTTGGAAAGGTAGGTAAGATTGATTCTCACTCTATTGAGAATATCTACTTGATAGATGGCTTAAAGTACAGTCTTATCAGTGAATCACAATTATGTGATAAAGGTAACTTGGTAGCATTCACCACTAGCAAATATTTTGTGATTAATCTTACCATTGACAATATTGTTTTGTAGGGAAAAAAAGTAACCAATACATGCATTATAGATTTTTCCTGAACTCACTTGCTTAAGTGTATTGGACAATGATCCCCTTCTTTGGCACAAGAGAATTGGACATGCAAGTCTGATTCAACTTAAAAATTAGTCTCCAAGGATCTGGTGATAGGGCTGCCTAACATCAGGTTCAAGGGAGATAAAGTTTGTGAGGCTTGTGCAAGGGGGAAGCAGGTAAGATCCTCTTTTAAATGCAAGAAAGTGGTAAGCACCACCAGAACGATGGAACTGGTTCATATGGATCTCTGTGGTTCTATGAGAACATTAGGTAGAGGTGGTAAAAGATATGTGATGGTGATTGTTGATGATTACTCTAGGTTTACATGGACATTATTTTTAACATATAAAGATGAAGCATCTGACATGTTTACTTCTTTTGATAGAAAAACTCAGAAACAACTAGGTAATCAATTTATATCAATTAGGTATATCATGCAACTGAATTTGAAAATGCTATGTTTGCTGAACTTTTGCATGCTACATCTTAAATAGTTGCATGACTAGACCTCTTATTAAGAAGATTCCCTATGAGTTACTTAAAGGGAGAAAGCTAAATATATCTCATCTTAGGGCATTTATATGCAACTGCTTTGTGCACAATAATGAAAAAGACTCCCCAGGTAAGCATGATCCCAGAAGTGATGAGGGAGTATTCTTGGGATATTCTTCACATATTAAAGCTTATAAGATCTATAACAAAAGAACTATGTGTGTAGAAGAAAGTGTGCATGAGATTTTTGATGAAACTAACACTCTTTTTGAGAAACAGGAACATAACATGAAGCAATTGGGCTGGTAAGAAATTTAAATAAAATTGCAGCCCAAACTAAAGTTGCAACATAAGTAGAAACATGAGATGCAACAGGTTCTTCTACCCAGGGCAACATGACATGGGGAACTAACCAGAGAGGAACTGATCCTCAAACCTCAAGGGAACCTATCCATGAACCTAATCCTTAGTAACAAAACCGGGAAGAAAAATTTGAAGAAATTGAATCTCATATTGCATCCAGGAAATTGGATATAGATGAACCTGGTTCATCTATTGATCAGAAGTTGTATAGGGGAATGATTGGTTCTCTTTTATATCCCACCACTAGCAGACCTGACATTGTGTGCATTATAGGACTTTGTGCTCGATTTCAGGTTTCCTAGTTGATAAGAAGAGCAACCCAGGTATGGCACACTTCCTTGGTTCATGTCTTGTGCCATAGGCTATCAAAAGGCAAAATTCAATGGCCTTATGTACTGCTGAAGAGGAGTATGTTGTTGCTGCTTCATGTTGTGATCAATTGTTGTGGATCAAACAACAATTATTGAACTGTGGAATTGATGTGGTTGCATCCCTATTTTTTTTATAATACTAGTGCTATTAGTATGACAAAGAAACTGGTTCATCATAAGAGAACTAAGCACATAGATGTTAGGCACCATTCTTTTGAGGGACAACTATGAGAAAGGCTTGGTCACTGTGGAGTTTTGTGCTACTAACAAGTAAATTGCGGACATATTCACAAAAGCCTTAAATAGAGATCACTTTGAGAGGAATAGGTTGGAATTAGGGTTGATTAAGATCACCTAAAAGGACCAGTTCAAGGTTAAACGAAAAAAATGAAAAAAAAATATTGGTTAGAAAGTTTGTAAATTGTGTATAATAAGATTAAATATTGCTCATTCTCATACTTTTCATAGTATACTCTTGTGCCATGTGTTAAAATGACTTAGTAATCTCTAATGATATTTTCTCTATTTTGGAAAATTTAGACTCACACAAGAGAATTATCAATGAAGAACCTGGTTCATCAAGGTAACATGGTATGTTTTCTACACTCTGCATAATTTGAAATAATTATATTTGGATCATGAGCATAGTCCTACCAAATACCAAACTCTTTTTGGACTTATCCGTTACAAGTGAACTAGTCCCGTTCAAAAGAGTCCCAACCGAATGGAAATACCTAGATTATAGGGATACACTCCAATGTCTCTTCCAAACTGAATTTTAGTTTGATTAAACTTCTAAGAGTCTGAAAAGCTATTGCTAACCCATCAATTATTCCATGTATATTGATCAGCTTTCGTGTATTCCTTACTTCATCTCTCTCAAGCCATCAAAAACTCTCATTCTTCTTTCATCTTCTAAACACATCCTAGTTCTCCTCATCCATACCCTAGCCCAGATATGTCGAACACTTCTGAAAATACCTCATTACCACCACGGGAAACCACTTCCACACCTTCTACAACACCAATCCCTAAGAAAAATGGAGAAATAATATGGCTCATAAGATTGTCGTTGAAGGAGAGTAGATCAAGAAAATAAACAAGAAATTGAAAGCATGTATGGAAGAAGAATCCTAAAAATGTAAAGATTCACTAAGTCTACTACTCGGGGGAAGAAAGTAGATATTCCAAAACTGAACAAGTATCTTCTGATTCTTAAATATCTCCTGAGACAATTTCTAAAGTTGCTGCAAATTTGGAGAATAGATTTGTAGGATGTATAACAGGTATAGAGTCTACATAATCTAGAGAAGTTGGTGGTAAAAATGAAAAAAGGGAGAACAAGGGCGCTAGGACTGTGAGGGGAAATGGGATAATAATGGCTGATTCTTCACCCACTCTTGTTGGTATAATATAAGAAATTGGTGCAATGGTTGTTTGGGGAGAGGAATTTAGTGAAATATAAGAGAGTGTGAGCAAAACTAGGGGAAGTGGGTCTGGCAAAGCTACTCAACCCGTTTATTCAACTTGAAAAAATCTAGATGAACATGTTCCATCTAAACAAGAAACCCTTGCGGACCTACTGATAGAGTTATCAATGGCACCAAAACTCGTGCCATTCCCTATGGTTTCATTCTCACAAAAGTGCTTGAACATTTCAAGGTATTAATGAAGAAATCGGAGGATACTACAATAAATGATCATTTTTACTCTGCTTGCTTACGATATGAAGTCAATGTCATTCTTAATGAACCCGGTTCATCTAAAAAGACACCTACCAATAGCAAAATCAGAGTCTTGGTACAGAAGAATGAGGCAAAAGATATTGAGATAGCAAGGCTGAAGACACGATTAGTTGAGGTAGAATCTGAGAGAGATGTTCTCAGAACTAAACTTGCAAAGGAAAAGGAGAAGAATGACAGAATTCTTCAAGACATGCTCCAATAAAATAACCCAACTCCCATCTCTTCTAAGCCTTAAGACTCCTCGCCTAATGTAGATAAACAGTGACCCAGTTGAGGATGTTTTGTTTCTTTTGATCATGTTTTCAGTATTTTTATTTCTTCTTATGATTTGTGGTAAAATCTTATCAATCATCAATGAAATTCACTGTTTGTGCTCTAACTGTTTGTTTATATTTCTTTGATGGTAGAAATTCTTAGTTTGATCTATGATGATTAATCCATGTTTGCATTTGAAGTAGCCCCAGTGGCCATGAGCAAGCTTCAAAATCTGGTTATCTCACATTTTTTATGCAACTTTTCGATGATGCCAAAAAGGGAAAAAAGTTGTGCTTTGAACAAGTGATGTTTATAACCTAATGTACCTGGTTCTTGATGATAAGTGATACAAAAGGAAAAATGTTTCTAACGATGTGTTGATGTTGAGCTGAGTTGAAACAGGGCTAAGCTTATGAGCATAACCACTTGATGAAATCTGGAGGGAAGTGGGGTAAATGGCCGATACTACTGGAAGGATTCCTCTTAGGATAATAGGTACTGTAGCTGGTATTCTTGTAATCGGTTTAATAGGTATTTTCTTTTATGGTTCATATTCCAGATTGTGTTCATCCTATAGTAATTGAATGAATTGAGTCATCAACATGAAAGCGTAAGAACTCAACGGGATTCCCTTCTTTGTTTGTTTGATTCAGTTTGTCATCATAAAAAAGGGGGAATTTGTTGGCCCAAGTAAAGGCTCAAGTAAAGGTTAGTTTTGAAGACAAGAAACTCATAATGAACCAGGTCCATCCAGTGGTCCATTCGTCAAGAGCACAAAAACTGGCAGATTTGAGCATGTGGGTTGCACGTGATGGAGATAAGGTTAACTTGGTGTATTTAATATCTCCTGATCGAAAAGGTTGAATAATTGATAAGGAGAAGGACTCCTTACTCAAAGAGAACACTATCCAAGATAGGGAAGGAGTTAGAAGTTGAAATCAACTAGAACTCTTCCACCAAGGAAGAGTTGCATCAGAATTCTAGTTATTTCTTCATCTATTGCAGGATAATTGCAGGATGTTCTCACATTAAATTGTTGCACAAAAATGCAGAAGTTAAAAAGGGAATTGGGAGCAAAATAGCAAGGCTTTTTGCAAGCAATTCGTGTGTTATTCAAGTAAAGGTGTTCAACGGGCGGGCTGGGATGGGTTGGTCAAAACAATTGCCAACCCGTAGGGATTCGGGGAGGGTTGGTAACGGGCTGGGGTTAATGGGTTAGTAGCAGACTAGGAATTTTCTGTTATATAGGGCCCATAAGGGTTCGGGCTTATCGAGCTCGGGCGGGTTGGGCTTTTTAATTTTAATTTTTTGTTGCAACGATCAACGGTCAGATTTAATTTAAAAAATTTAAAAAAAAAATCAAACGGGTTAACAGGCTGTCGCGGGCTGAGGCCCGTTAAAAACCTGTTAAGCCCTTAACGGGTTTTGGCGGGTTCGGGTACCCGTTTGGCAAAAAATTAACGTTACTAGCCCGCCCCCCGTCCAACCCGTCCCAACCCGCACACACAAGCACAGTAACGGGTTGGACCAGGCTGACCCAGGTTGAACCGGGCTGTTAGCGGGTCAGCCCGGCCCGATTAACACCTATAGATTAAAGTGTGCAAACTTGAAGCTACAGGAACAAGATTGAAGAACCAACTCCATAAAGAGTTTTATGTGTCTTTCTTTATTTCTTGTTCAATTGTAGTAGGTGTTTTCATATTGCACCTTTCAGCTTTCTTAGAAGCAATTGTGTAGGTATTTTGAGTATTCAAGTTAGAGTTAACTTGAAGTTGTCGCTGCAGTAAGAGGCTGGTTGTCACAACAGGATTAGAGTTAATCCTTAGGTTTACAAAAGAGTTTTTTTAAATGCAGTTTTGGCTCAGTGATTTTAGTGGATGTTTTGGAAAATTCTACTGAGTAGTAGGTCGTGATTTTTTCACTTGTTGAGCCAGGTGTTTTCAACGTAAAAATCATTGTGTTCTCTATTTTATGCATTTTTAATTCCGCAAATAGCAGTCGTTTGTACACCTAGAAGAACCAGGTCCTTCTAGAAGCAATTGAAGCAAAAATTAGGTACCACACAAATCATCCCCCCCCCCCCTTATGTTGTATTGACATTTAGAACATCAGTAGCTATGAATTCATGTAAGAGGGTTGAAAAATACTACAATTATTTAAAAAAAAGAAATTTGGATTGAACTTTTGAGCTAAGATAACTTGGGGTGTTTTTCAATCCTCTTATCTGAAAAACTCTGATTGAGCCTGTAAGCTAAGAAAATAGAGTTCAATAATTTTGTAGCTAACAAGTTCAATCCGCATTTTTCATATAAGAGGATTGAAAAACCCCCCAAGTTATCTTAGCTCACAAGTTTAATCTGAAATTTTTAAAAAAAGATATTGGGGTATTTTTCAAACCTCATATATGAATTTTTAGCTCCGTCGCTATGAAAATATAGCTTAAATATATATTTAATATATGTGAGCACGTGATTTTTATTCCAAGCAATTAATTCTAAAATAAAATACAAAAAATGATTTTATATTGAAATTGATTGATTAGTGTATAGAAAGTATTAGTGTGTGTTTTAATTGTTGAAAATAAAGTGAAAAAAATTGAAATAAAAATACAAAATAAAGTTAATTAGAAAATACCAAAATATAAGGTAATTACTAAGAAATTTGAAAATCAAAGAAAAAATACAAAATTACAAAATAAAAGGAAAATACACCAGGAATAATATACTAAGGAAAACAAGTATAAAATACAAGAAAAATACAGAAAATCATTACATAAATACAAGTTAAAAAATACAAAAATAAGATAAATACAAGAAAATACAAATATATATGATACTTGGGCCAATTACAAAGGCTAGACCAAAAATTAATACACCTCACAGACCCGGCCCAATTTGCAATTGAATCGGCCAGCCTTTGTATAGATTAAAACGACGATGTATGGCAAAATAGATCTGAGTCGTTGATGATTCAATCAAACGGACCAAGATAAGCGGTTATTAAGTATACAAAACGACATCGTATAAAGAAACAATCACAGCCATCCATTTAATTAATCAGACGGATATAATCAATGCCACACTTAAGTCAAAAGACAAAGTTTAAATAAGTGAATCACAACCGTCCAAGAGATTAATCTAACGGACAAGAAGGAGACTTCAATTAAAATACACGACGTTGTTTAAGGGGGAAACTGATCTGGGCCGCTCAACCAATCTAATATAACGGTGGAAAATCAATAACATATATTTAATTTATATAATCACACCCTTCATTCATAACACCGCATTATACAAACACACCCTCTCATACCAGAAACCCTAGCCGCCCCATTCTCCCTTCTTCCTCTCCACATACCACCGGAACCCTACCGGTGGTCTGCCTCTGATCAACTTCTCCGACTCAGGCTTCACTCCTGAACTCCCTACTTCCTCCTCTAACACCTACCTCACTAACCTCAACCAAATATCACACCATTTCCCCCCAAATCTTGAAATTCCATCGCTGAAACCCTAGCCGGCGACCACCCAAGTTATGAACTAGCCTCCCATCTTTACACCCTAGAACCGCATGAAACTCCTCTTTCACCCTACCTAAGTCTCACCCCTCGAATCCCAGCCTTGCTTCTCCAATCTTCAAAAATATTGTGACAACCCAAAGGGTCATCACTTGGTTTTCTCATCTATTCCGTGCTTCCGAGGCCTTGAAAACCTCATTTTATATTGCCTCAATTTGCTTGCACAGTCCGGGCGCATTGCCGGAAAATTTTTATGTGGAAATATGTGAATTCTGTGAAAATATTGAAGAATTTTGGTATTAATATGATAATAGTTGACTTTGGTCAATATTTTTGATAAACGGATCCGGACCCCATATCGGACTGTCTCGGAAGGTCCGTAGAAAAATATGGGACTCGGGCATGTGCCCGGAGTCGAAATTCGAGGTCTAGAACCTGAGTAAAAGAATTTTTTTGTTAAATTATTTTTCTAAAATTATCAAGGAAAATGAAAATGAAAATTGAGTAAAAGACCATGGTATCAGGCTCGTATTTTGGTTCCGACGCTCGGTACAACTCTTATATATTGTTTAAGCACTTCCTATAAAATTTGGTCGAAAAAGGATGTCGCTTGACATATTTCGGATAGGTTTGGGTTGCGTTGTGCTCTTTTTTCTTATGCATCGACATCGTTTGTCCAAGCGAAAATGAGATCATATTGAACAAATAAGCTCTGATTACTGTTTTGAATGAAGAATTAGATCCGTATTGTAATTACAGATCCGTAGCAAAAAGAATCATCGAATTTGGACATCGTATGAGGATTTTATGGCCATTTTACTAAGGTTGCCCAGATTTTCAGGTTAATGACGAAATTACCCCTGACGGCGTATTAAAAACCTGCCCTATTTGCAAATCTTAAAACTTACATATCTCCTTTATTATAAGGTCAAATTGAGTGATTCAAAAGCCTAAATTCATTAGAATTTAACAACGAATCCATTGGGAGCAGTAAAACGCGTGAACAGTATACCTATAATGAGCAGGTCGAGTTTTCTTTCAATTTTCTAACGGGAAGAAGCTTCTGAGGCGATTTTTAAGAGACAAAATCAGTGGGTATCACAGAGGTAAGTGATTTAATTATTAAAACTCATTTATGGGTGATTATAAATTACAATCCCATTCTTTAATTCATGAAAACCGTACAAAAATAGGATTTTGGGGCCTGAAATTATGAGACATTTAGGGATCGATTTGAGGGTTCAAACAAACTCCGATTTTAGTGTTCTTTATATGTACAGACTCGTGGAGACACGAGGAATCCGTTGGTATAATTTTCAGATTTTTTTACCAAGCGGGCTCGGGGTCGGTTTTACAATTTTTGGACAGCATGTTAAAAATACTTTAATTAGGCAATTGGACTGGTTTGTTGAGTAGAATTGATGATATTAAATAAATTATGCATAGATACGATTGATTTGGAGCCAAATTCGAAAGGAAAAGCAATGCTTGAGGATTGAGTAGACTATACACCGTCGAGGTAAGTGTTTGATCTATGCTAGCTTGAGGGAATAGGATTGAATGTGCTAATTGCTATGTGATCGAGTGCGGTGTATAGGCTGTGGTGACGAGCATCTATACACCGGCGTCTAGCATGACCGTGAGTCGTTTGTTGAAATATGTTGTGAGTTAATGTGGGATGTTTTTAAGTCATGTTCTTGAGCCCTTACCGGGTTGTGAAGGTTGATTATTGTTTCCCTTGCCAGGACTTTATTGTGTTGTTGTTGTTGTTCCCTTGCCGGGATATTGCTATGATTATTGTTTCCCTTGCCGGGACTTTACTGTGTTGTTGTTGTTGTTCCCTTACCGGGATATTGCTATGATTATTGTTTCCCTTGTCCGGACGGTTCATATTACTTGTTTCATTCTTTTGCCCTTGACTGTGATTGTTATTTGGGTGAGGAAGAGTGATAATGCACAAAGGGTGATGCCATGTCATTTTTACTTATGTTCGCATGAAGGATCATTTCGTGCCTTGTTTTACTATTTATGCACGAAGGAACATTCTGTGTCGTTGTTACTTAATTTATGCACGAAGGATCATTCTGTGCCATATTTATTATTTATGCACGAAGGAGCATTCCGTGTCGTTGTTACTTAAACCATGCACGAAGGATCATGCCTTGCCATGGATGTGAGGATGAGAGTAAAAGCACCAAGGGTGATGCCGTGCACTTTTATTTGATTATTTGGTGAGGATGAGAGTAAAAGCACGAAGGGTGATGCTGTGCACTTCTATTTGTTTATTTGGTGAGGATGAGAGTAAAATCACGAAAAGTGATGCCGTTCACTTCTATTTGTTTATTTGGTGAGGATGAGAGTAAAATCCCGAAGGGTGATGCTGTGCAACCATTCAATTTTTTGCTCAGCAATAACTGTTTCTGCTACACTCTGTTTTTATCTTGTTGATTTATTATGTGTTGCTGATTGTGCTCCCCCAGCATGTTACTTCCTTTGATAATTGTGTTACTCAATATCTCTGATTATTTTGTGGTACATACATATATAGAACTGCACAGGTTTATATGAGTGTCCGGTCCTAGGCTTGTCACTACTTCGCCGGGATAGGCCAGGCACTTACCAGCACATGGGGTCGGAATGTGCTAATACTACTTCTGTGCGTTTTTGCACAAGTCCAGGTTTTGAGCAGGAGCAGCAGCAGTAGTATACTAGCGGGATTACTGTACTTCCGAGACCGAGGTAGCTTGCAGGCGTCCGTAGGCCCAGCGTCTCTTCTATTTATCTTATTATTACCGTGGTCTCATTGTTCCGAGACAGACGAATGTTTATTATTTTCTTTCAGACTATTATGTGTAGTATTCCTTAGTAGTTCGTGAGTTTGTGACTCCACATATTGGGTAGAGGATTTGTGTTAGTTACTTTACACTATTATTCATCTCTTATTCGAAAGACTTCCGCATTTAAAATTTTGAGTATTATTCTAGCTATTAAATATGAGAACAAAAATAATGGTATGAACAGGAATACGTTGAGTGAATTGGCTTGCCTAGCTACCACGAGTAGGCGTCATCACAATCCCGATGGTGAGGGAAATCCGGGTCGTGACAAATGTTCCGCAGGAACCCTATTTCGGCGAACACCCAAAACCAAAACCATTTCAAATCACAACCCTAATTCCCAAATATCACCTTTCTACATCCAAACAAGACTCCCATAGCCAGCCTGGAAGATCTATTGTAAAAAAAGAGACCCAGAGTCTCTGAACCATCGGAGAACCAAGAAAATGAAGAATAATGAAAGAAAAGAAATAAAAGAAGAAAAAAAGAAAGACAATAAGAATGAAAAGAAAAAGGAAAAAGAGGCTCCAAAAGCTAAGTATCCCTAAAACCACTTTTGTCTTCTCTACTTCTTCTTCTATGTTATTATTCGATTAATACCTCAATCTTTGCATGATATTTCTGTGTTTGATTAAGTGCTCTGTTTGTTCTAGTTAAAGTTATTCTGTTTAATCGCATGCTAATTAGCTGTTTGATTGTTCTTGTGTAATAGATCCTGTTTCGATTAAGGGTTTGATTGATTAGGATTCAGCCATTATCAATTTGTCTCTCTGAATTCTGATTAGTTAAAATTAGTTGAAATTAGGGTTATGTTTGTAAATTACATGAAATTGGCTAGTTTTGCAATACTATTTTATATGTGTGGCTTTCCTGAAATTTTGAGAAATTAGTCACAGTAGGGTCATATGTGCAAATGAAATGGGCTATTGTTGCAACACAATGTGAATTTTGACTGTTAAAGCCATTTGTGGCTATATCTAAAAGTGGTTAACTCTGAAAATCTTACTTAGTCTAAAAATTGGTTAAAAATAAAGTTTAATTTAGTGGTTATATTTTAAATAATGCTGAAATACCCTAGGTCTTAACAGACTTAAGGGCAGGTCGGGTGAATACTTGTAAAGTATAAGGGGTAAAAGGGGAGTGGAAAATGGTAATTCTGAGAATAATATAGAAGTAGTGAGGGCATAAAGGACAATTGGGCCTGGTTTTACTGTAATTAGGTGAATAACAAGGGGTGAATCAGGCATAGTTAAATGGTGAATAGGTAATAACCCTTAGCAAATGAGGGCAATAAAGGTATTAACGTCTAATAGAATGGTACAGAATATCCTGGAACCTTCTAGCTAGGGTTCAAGTGTATTCTTATCAAAAATACCCTATACTTAACTGAAATAAATAAAAAGAGTATGGGTGGAAAATCTGATTAATTAATTCAAATTTCCCTCCCATTTTACTCGATAAGACCTAATTAGAGAGGTTCAGAAATTCAAGAGTTCGAAAATTTGGAGAGATTAAGGGAATTCAGCATTCTTGGAGGTTCGAAAGTTCAGAAATATATACACTGAAATACTATCGGTTTTCAATTGTTGTTAACTCGAGTGTTAGTTTGGAATCTCTGTTGGTCGTTCTTCACTGGTTTTATTCAACTTTTTTGGGTTTTCCAATTTGCTTGGGTTAATTTGCTGGGGTATATATTCTGGAGTTTGGTAGCTGCTCTGTTGATTCATTTCTACTGTTGTTGTTATATCACTGTTGCTGTTGCTGATTTTTCTTCTTCTCCACCTCTAGAACTCATTGATTTGTTATTTGAATCAGGTACACTACTATGTCTTGGAGCTTTAATTGAGTTGTTGTTGAATAAATAAAAAATGTTAACTAATTTTAGTTAAATAGTTATATACTTGTTCTTTCATTTGTAATCTCAATGCCTAGATCTTTGTAATTCAATTAGGACTTGGTTATAATAAGTATTGGAATGGATAAGTATACTTTTAAATTTAGTAGTAGTGATAGTAATATAAACGATAGGTTAAATAAGCTAGGTAAAAATGATCACCTAAATCTAAGATTAAAACTGGTTTAAACTTAGTTAAATCACCTGGATTTATAATTATTATAAAATTAGATGTGTAGTATTGATACTTGGACGTTTTGTTAATCTAGTTTCGAATCTAGATCAGTTAATTTGAAAAGCATAAGTAGTTGAATTTCAAATTGTATTACTGTTTGTCATTACTTAAACTGATTTAGCTACAAATTTGCTTTAGGACTCTGCGATTTGATAAACTGATAACAATGATTTGAGCATGCTTAGTTAAAAATTAGAATACTATTTTCTCCAATTAAATAAAAGCAACAAAAAATGATTCGGCAATTAGTGGTTTAATAACGATATGAATATCAGATTCTGCTAGCTGAATTATAACACTGACATAGACTATTGTGTTAGGGTTCTTAATTAATTGTCAAATGTTGAAATCAGTAGTGATTAAATGCAAATTGGCATTTATTGAAATAGTTAATTGTTAATACTGATTGTTACATTCATAAGTGTTGTTACCAAAATGTTAATTAGTCCTTACCCTATTTTAGATATAATTGTTTTGGGCCTAAATGGGAAATAAGGCCTCAATCAAATTGAAATGGCAATGATGCCTGTAAATGGAAATGGAAATGAGTGCTGGGCTCCAGAGGCCCAATCTCACTTGGATGCAAACTGCTAAGCCAATTCAAGGTCGAGGCCCAGTAATAAAATATGGCATGGACTCTAATAATCAATAATATGAAATTGATATAAAAACAGTTATATTAGGAAGAAAAACAGAAATAGAAAATATAGTGCACAAATAGGATTGACCTTTTAAAAATAATGGATGGGCCTCGTTACAAATTAGAAACACACAGGGCCCCCAAATAATAACTAAATTGTAGATTCGGAGGGATCCTTTAGACAATTTCACGATCTTTTCCAAATATAACAAGAGTAGACCTTATTAGGCATAATTTAATACACATTCTTAATACGGGTGCACATTTATGTGACCCAAATCCAAATCGTAACGAAGTTGCAATGTATTAAAAGTCACAAGCGTACTGGTACAGTGTGACTCTAAATGTATTTTTGCGACGTTGCAATTCTTTTAAAAATGATAAAGCGGAACACTAATAAAGGCACATAAAAGGAATGTGATCGCAGATCTGCTATTCAGACTGCATTCCTACCGCAAAGTTTAACAGAATGTTTCCCAAAAATTGTGTTGAAAATGCGATCCAATATGCGATCGCAGAATGGAAATGCGGACCGCAGATCTATCGCATAATTTCTAAGAGGTAAAAACCTTTGTCATTTTCCTCTCATTTTTCAGTTTTCAAAGGTAAAGAAAGAATTTCATACAATAGCTTTTGGAAATAGAAAGTGATACTCATGCATGTTATTTGAACTTGAATTTTGTAAAAAGAAGTGGGTAGGAGTAAGAGTTTGCAAAAACGGAAGTTGGCAACTTAGGATAACTTGGGTGAGCTTAAGTAAGAGATTGAAGGAAGTAAATTCGACTCCAGGTATGTATGGCTAACTTTGATTCTAGTGAAATCATCCTTATGTGTACAATTCGTTGGTATGTGATAATTTTGAGGAATCGTTGTGAAATTCTTTGATTTGCTTGTTGGGTATTCAATTGATGTTGAACTATGTGTGGTGTGGTATGGAATATGAACTGAAAGATAAAAAGGAAGTTGAGATTGGTAAATAATTGTGATAAATTGTTGAACATAATGGTATGGGTGCTCTCGAATATGGAAACAATGTAACTCGGTGTGATAGCGTTTTGAAAAGTAATTGAAAGCATGAACCAATTTGTAAATTGATTATTTGCACTTGTAGTGACCTTGTGTAGTGCCTTGTTTGATGTTTGTGATTGTTATGATTGAAACTATACGGTGGGATCGGGTTGCGCGCCGCAACACGAAGTAATATGGTATGGGTTGGGGTGATAAGGGTGGCCGAGGTAATAAGGGTGGAAAGCGATTGAAATCGCCATTTAAATTGATATGAAATCATTAACGTGAACTTGTGAAAGGAGACAGTAGGAGAGTTTGCAATGTGACGACCCAAAGGGTCATCACTTATTTTATTAATCATTTCGAGCTTCTGAGGTCTTGAAAACCTCATTCCATGTTGCCTCGATTTACGTGCATGATCCGAGCATGTAGCCGGAAAGATTTTGTGATAGAACATATGAATTCTATGAGAAATTTGGATAAAAATGATATTAATATTGATATGGTTGACTTCGGTCAACGTTTTTGGTAAACGGACCCGGACCCGAGATTGGATGGTCCCGAAAGGTCCGTAGGAAAATATGGGACTTGGACATGCATCCGGAGTCGAATTCTGAGGCCTAGAGCCCAAGTTATGAATTTTTCTATGAAATTATTTTTGATGTAATTGTTAAAGGAAATGAATTAATTGACCTTGGTATCGGGCTCGTATTTTGGTTCCGACGCCCGGTACAAGTCTTAAATATTATATATGTGATTTCTGTAAAGTTTGGTGACATTCGGATGTCGTTTGAGATGTTTTGGACCTTGAGTTACAAGTTTGAAAGTTTTGAAAACTAAAAGTATGAAAATCATGAATTTGAGGCTTCATTTGATGAAAACGATGTGATATTGGCGATGTGATCGCACGAACAAGTTCATAATGTGTTTTTGAGGTTGTGTACATGTTTGGTTTGGAGCCCGGGGGGCTCGGGTAAAGATTTGATAGGCCGTTGGATTAAATTCTGAATTTATGCACTGCTGGTTTTTCACCCAGCTGTTGGCTTCGCATTTGCGAAGAATTTCTCGCAAATGCGAAGAAGGCAGTTCAAGGTTGGGTTCGCAAATGCGAACCCATTATCGCAAATGCGATGCCTGCCAGAACCAGCCAAGTTCGCAAATGCGAACAAAGTGTCGCAAATGCGACACTGGCACAGCTGGCCCAGAGTTCGCAATTGCGAACTTAACCTCGCAAATGCGAGGCCTTCAATAATTGCCTGTCTTCGCAATTGCGAAGAATGTGTCGCAATTGCGACAAAGCCCAGAAGCCTGCTGGTTCGCAAATGCGAACCTTATTTCGCAAATGCGAAATCCCCAGCAACTGCCTAGACTTCGCAAATGCGAACTTCCCACCCTTAGCTTATTTTTCAAACTCCAGAAATTGGTCGGGGTTCGCAATTGCGAACCCATGTTCGCAAATGCGAACACGGAGACCTGTAAAACACGATTTTCAGTTCATTTCTTCACTTTTTACAAACCAAAAACACCCATTTGCGATTCTTCACGAATTCTTTCTTCTTCAAAACAATTGTAAGTCACTTTTTACTTAATTCTTTCAATTCCTAACATCATTAAACATGTTTTTCAATACAAATCAAAGGTTTTCATGGTAGAATTTCTTGTTTTTGTTAGAATATAGGGTTTTTCATAAATTGGGAAATTGGACCTCGAATGGAGGTCCGATTTTGAAACAAATCATATACATGAACTCGTGGGGGAATGGGTAACCGGATTTTGATCCGAACCCCGAGTTCCGACCATGTGGGCCCGGGGTTGAAATTCACTATTCCGGGCATAATGTTGTAAAAGTTGTAATTGGTCTTAGGAATTAGTTTGTTGAGTAGTATTGATGATATTAAATCAATTGTGTATAGATACGATTGGATTGGAGCCAAATTTGAAAGAAAAAGACATTTCCACGGATTGAATTGTTCATAAACATTCGAGGTAAGTGTTTGTTCTATCCTAGCTTGAGGGAATATGATTATGTGCTATGTGTTATGTGATCGAGTGCGGTGTATGGCCTGTGGTGACGAGCATCCATACACTGGCGTCTAGTATGACCGTGAGTCATTGATAATGCTTATTGTGAGATATATTTACAGATGAATTGTTGAACCTTTGCCAGGTTGTAGAATTGTTATTGTTCTCCCTTGTCGGGACTTATTGTGAAGATAATTATTGATTGCCCTTGTTGGGATAGTTTATGAATTACTGTTTCTTTCTTTGCCCTTAACTGTGATTGTTATTTGGGTGAGGAAGAGTGATAATGCACGAAGGGTGATGCCGTGCCTTGATTTATTATTTATGCACGAAGGTTAATGTCGTACCATGTTTTATTATTTATGCACGAAGGTTAATGTCGTGCCATGTTTTATTATTTATGCACGAAGTTTAATGTCGTGCCATGTTTTATTGATTATGCACGAAGGATCATGCCGTGCCCTGTTATTGAACCATGTACGAAGGATCATGCCGTACTATGGATGCGAGGAAAGAGTAAAAGCACGAAGGGTGATGCCGTGTACTTTATTTGCTTATTTGGTGAGGATGAGAGTAAAAGCACGAAGGGTGATGCCGTGCAACTGCTTGTTATTCCTTAACTTGATATTACTTGTGTTTCCATTATACTTTGTTTTCCTTGTGAACTTATTAACTGTTATTAATTGTTGAGTTCTTTGAGATATTCCTTATTGTGTTATTATTTGGCTATTTCTTGTTATTCTGTGGTATACATATATATTGAATTGCACTGGTTTATGTGGGTGTCTGGTCCTAGGCTTATCACTACTTCGCGGGGATAGGCCAGGCACTTACCAGCACATGGGGTCGGTTGTGCTGATACTACACTTCTGTGCGTTTTTGCACAGGTCCAGGTTACGATCATGAGCAGCAGCAGTAAATCGATTGCGTGGGAGTTGATCACATTTGAGACCGAGGTAGCTTGCAGACATCCGCAGGCCCGGCGACTCTCTTTTTATTATGTTACTAGATGTAGTCTCTTTGTTCCGAGACAAACAGAATTATGTTATATTTATTTCAAACTTTTATGTGTAGTATTCAGTAGTAGTTCGTGAGTTGGTGACTCCACGTCTTGGGTAGAGGATTTCAGTATAATTTTCATCTTGTAATTAGTTATTTCTATTTCGATAAAGTATTCCGTATTTATTTAATTAAAGTTGTGGTTTGTTGATAAATAAATTATGAAATTGTGTTAAAAACAGGTTAGTATGAATACAGTGGCTTTCCTAGCTACCACGAGTAGGCGCCATCACGATCCCGATGTTGGGGGAAAATCCGGGTTGTGACAAGTTGGTATCGAGCTCTAGGTTACATAGGTCTCACCACTCACGAACAAGCTTAGTAGAGTTTGAGAGGTAGGTACGGAGACGTCCGTACTTGTCCTCCAAAGTCTATTGAGTTAGGAAAGAGTCTCTCATTTGTTCTTTCTTGTCGTGCGACTTGTTCCTCAATTACCGATTGAATTTCTATTCTGTCCTTTCGCAGATGGTGAGGACACGCGCTTCTTCGTCCGCTGACCAGCAGCCCGAGCCCCAGGCAGCTCCCGTGAGGGGCAGGGGCCAAGGCCGTATCAGAGGCCGTGGTAGGGGTAGAGCTCAGCCCCAGGCAGCTACTCCAGAGGTGGAGCCTCATATTGAGATTGACGAGGAGGTTCCGGTCCCAGCAGCTCCAGTGGGCCCAGCTCAGGTCCCAGGAATGGCTTTATTTACCCCGGATCTTCGGGATGCTTTGGTCAGAATAGTGGGATTTATGGACAGCATTCCCAGAGCGGGTTTATTATCAGTTGCACCAGCCACTTTTCAGGCTGGAGGAGGGGCCCAGACTCCTATTGCTCGTACTCCAGGAGCCAGTAGCTCCTCAGCCTCAGGCACCAGTGGTTCAGCCAGCTGTGGCCACTCAGTCAGGTACCACAGCTCATGCCGGTGATAGAGTGGCCATGACTTCTGATTCGTTATGGAGACTTGATCGGTTCTCCAAGCTATTTACCACTACATTCAGGCGGAGCCACATCAGAGGATCCTCAGGACTTCTTATTCAATTGCCATGAGATTCTCAAGACTATGGGGATCGTGGAGTCAAATGGAGTTGACTTCTGTACATTCAGGCTTGCAGGATCCGCCAAGACTTGGTGGAGAGATTATTGCTTGACTCGACCAGCAGGGTCCCCAGCTTTATCATGGGATCAATTTGCGGAACTATTTTTGGAGAAGTTTCTCCCTGCTACTCAGCGGGATGTACTTCAGAGGCAGTTTGAGCACCTCCATCGGGGCACTATGACGGTCACATAGTATGAGACGAGATTTGTTGATTTGGCTCGTCATGCAGTGGTGATACTTCCCACAGAGCGGGAGAGGGTCCGCAGGTTTATAGATGGGCTTAATCGGCCAATTAGACTCCAGATGGCTATGGGCGTGGGGAGTGACATATCATTTCAGGGGGCAGCTAATGCAGCACGCAGAGTTGAAATGGCTCTTGCTCGGGGAGGCGGTTATTCTTCGGACAAGAGGCCTCGTCATTCGAGCAGGTTTGGTGGTTCTTCCTCCGGTGGCGGAGAATCCTTTGATAGAGGCCGGTCTTCCGGGCCTTTTCATTCCGCCCTTCGAGGCTTCGCGGGGTGGACCAGGTGATCGTGATTTTCGGGGGCATTATTCAGACCCAGCCTCCTATTAATGCTCGGCCTCTTTAGAGTGTTCGTGGAGGGCATTCGGGTCGTCGGGGCCAGCAGCCTATCGGCCTAAGTGTTGCTACGGTTGTGGTGACCCGGGTCATTTTATCGGTATTGCCCTCGAGCGGCGGGCAACTCTCGGCGGCGAGGTCCTCGTCCTATGATTCAGGCCCCGGCTGACCCTCGGCCGCCCAGCCAGCCGGAGGTGGGGGTAGAGATTATAGAGGTGGAAGTCGAGACCGCAGAGGTGGATACCGTCCAGCCGAGGTAGAGGTCAGCCGGTTGATGGTCGTCCTAGAGACGCAGCTCAGAAGGGAGGTGCGGATCCCCGATTCTATGCTTTACCGGCCAGGCCGGAGGCAGAGGCATCAGATGCCGTGATTACAGGTACTATTCTTGTGTGTGGCACAGGTGCTTCAGTATTATTTGACCCCGGATCTACATATTCCTATGTGTCTTCCTACTTTGCACCGTATTTGGCCGTGCCCGGCTATGCTCTGGATATTCCAGTTTATGTGGCTACACCAGTGGGTGACTCCATTTTAGTCGACCGAGTGCATCGTTTGTGCGTAGTTATATTTGGGGGTCTTGAGACCCGTGTTGATCTGTTGCTTTTAAATATGGTGGATTTTGATGTCATATTGGGGATGGACTGGTTGTCCCCATACCATGCTATTCTTGATTGCCATGCTAAGACTGTGACCTTAGCCTTGCCAGAATCACCCCGATTAGAGTGGAAAGGTACCTCAAGCCACTCCGTTCGCACTGTTATTTCCTATGTTAAGGCTCGACGTATGGTCGAGAAGGGGTGTCTAGCTTATCTGGCTTATGTTCGTGATTCCAGCGCAGAAGTTCCTTCCATTGAGTCGGTCCCTATTGCACGAGAGTTTCCGGAGGTTTTTCCTTCAGACCTGCCGGGCATGCCACCCGACAGGGATATTGATTTCTGTATTGATCTGGCACCGGGCACTCAGCCCATCTCTATTCCACCCTATCGTATGGCCCCGCCGGAGCTAAAAGAGTTGAAAGATCAGTTGCAAGACTTTCTTGAGAAAGGCTTTATCAGGCCCAGTGTTTCCCCCCGGGGAGCACCTGTATTATTTATAAAGAAGAAAGATGGCTCGATGCGGATGTGTATTGATTACCGGCAATTAAACAAAGTGACAATAAAGAATAAGTATCCACTGCCGAGGATTGATGATTTGTTTGACCAGCTCCGGGGAGCGAGGGTATTCTCAAAGATAGACTTGAGGTCGGGCTACCATCAGCTGAAGATCAGGGCGGCTGACATTCCTAAGACAACCTTTCGCTCTAGATATGGGCATTATGAGTTCTTGGTCATGTCCTTCGGGTTGACCAATGCCCCAGCAGCATTCATGGAGTTGATGAATCGGGTATTCAGGCCTTACTTAGATCTGTTCGTGATAGTCTTCATAGATGACATCTTGGTGTACTCCCGCAGCCAGGAAGAGCACGAGCAGCACCTCGGAGTGGTTCTTCAGACTCTGAAAGATTACCAGCTATATGCCAAATTTTCTAAATGTGAGTTCTAGCTGAGTTCGGTAGCATTTCTGGGTCACATTGTATCGGTGGAAGGTATTCGGGTAGACCCAAAGAAGATTGAGGCAGTCCAGAATTGGCCTCGACCAGCTTCAGTGATTGAGATCCGGAGTTTCTTGGGATTAGCAAGTTACTACCGTCGTTTTGTAGAGGGGTTTTCTTCTGTTGCAGCCCCGATGACCAGGTTGACCCAGAAGGGTGTCCAGTTCCAGTGGTCAGAGGAGTGTGAGGCGAGCTTTCAGAAGCTCAAGACAGCCTTGACCACCGCACCGGTGTTGATACTACCTACAGGTACAGGGCCTTATACAGTTTATTGTGACGCATCTTGTACAGGGCTTGGAGCGGTATTGATGAAGGATGGTAAGGTTATCGCTTATGCTTCGAGGCAGTTAAAGATACATGAGAAGAATTATCCAGTTCATGATTTTGAGTTAGCAGCAGTGGTTCATGCCTTAAAGATCTGGAGGCATGATCTATATGGTGTGACATGTGAGGTGTACACTGATCACAAAAGCCTACAATACTTGTTCAAGCAAAAGGAGTTGAATCTACGACAGCGGAGATGGTTAGAGTTGCTAAAAGACTATGATGTTACTATCTTATATCACCCCAGGTAAGGCCAATGTGGTGGCCGATGCATTGAGTAGAAAGTATGCCAGCATGGGTAGTCTTGCATACATTTCGGTCAGTCAGAGACCATTAGCTCTAGATGTCTAGGCCTTAGCCAACCGGTTCGTGAAATTAGACATTTCTGAGCCTAGCAGGGTGTTAGCCTGCACGGTCGCTCGTTCTTCTTTATTAGAGCATATCCGTGAGAGACAATTTGATGATCCTCATTTGCGTGAGTTGAGAGATACAGTACAGCGGGGAGGTGCCACACGGGTAAATTTAGATGACGATGGGGTATTGAAATTGCAGGGTTGAGTTTGTGTGCCCAATGTTGAAGGGATTCGAGAGTTGATCTTAGCGGAGGCCCACAGTTCGCGGTATTCTATTCACCCGGGCGCCGCGAAGATGTACCAGGACTTACGGCAGCACTATTGGTGGCGCAGAATGAAGAAAGATATCGTTGCGTATGTCGCTCGGTGTCTAAATTGTCGGCAGGTGAAATATGAGCACCAGAGACCTGGTGGTGTATTCCAGAGGATTGAAATTCCCGAGTGGAAATGGGAGCGGATCACTATGGACTTCGTTACTGGACTTCCTTTGACTCGGAGGAAATTTGATGCTATTTGGGTCATTGTTGATAGGCTGACCAAGTCAGCACACTTTATTCCAGTGTCTGTCTCCTACTCGTCGGAGAGGTTAGCGGAGGTTTACATTAGGGAGATTGTTCGTCTCCATGGGGTGCCGGTATCCATTATCTCTGATCGGGGTACGCAGTTTACCTAGCGGTTCTGGAGAGCGGTCCAGCAGGAGTTAGGCACCCAGGTTCAGTTGAGTACAACATTTCATCCTCAGACGGATGGCCAGTCCTAGAGGACTATTCAGATTCTAGAGGACATGCTTTGAGCCTGTGTTATTGATTTCGGAGGCTCGTGGGACCAGTTTCTGCCATTAGCAGAGTTCGCCTACAATAACAGTTACCAGTCTAGCATCCGGATGGCTCCGTATGAGGCGTTGTATGGTAGGCGATGTCGATCACCAGTTGGATGGTTTGAACCGGGAGAGGCTCGGCTGTTGGGTACAGACTTAGTTCAGGAGGCCTTGGATAAGGTCAAGACTAGTCAGGAGAGATTGCGTTCAGCTCAGTCCAGGCAGAAGACTTATGCGGATCGTAAGGTTCGTGATGTAGATTTCATGGTTGGTGAACGAGTATTTCTCCGAGTGTCGCCTATGAAGGGCGTGATGAGGTTCGGGAAGAAGGGCAAGCTCAGCCCTAGGTATATTGGCCCATTTGAGATTCTAGACAGAGTGGGAGAGGTGGCTTACAGACTAGCACTGCCACCTAGCTTATCAGTCGTGCATCTAGTTTTTCATGTATCTATGCTTCAGAGGTACCACAGAGATCCCACACATGTATTAGACTTCAGCACTGTCCAATTGGACAATGAACTATCTTACGAGGAGGAGCCGGTGGCCATTCTAGACCGGCGATCCCACACATGTGTTTTCCTTCTGTGCGTGTTCAGTGGAAAGGTCAGCCTCCTGAGGCATCGACCTGGGAGTCCGAGTCTGATATGCGGAGCCGCTACCCACACTTGTTTCCTGATTCAGGTACTTCTTTCTTTTGTTCATTCGAGGACGAACGGTTGTTTTAGAGGTGGAGATTGTGACGACCCAAAGGGTCATCACTTATTTTATTAATCATTTCGAGCTTCTGAGGTCTTGAAAACCTCATTCCATGTTGCCTCGATTTACGTGCACGATCCGAGCATGTAGCCGGAAAGATTTTGTGATAGAACATATGAATTCTATGAGAAATTTGGACAAAAATGATATTAATATTGATATGGTTGACTTCGGTCAACATTTTTGGTAAACGGACCCGGACCCGAGATTGGATGGTCCCGAAAGGTCCGTAGGAAAATATGGGACTTGGACATGCGTTCGGAGTCGAATCCTCTGAGGCCTAGAGCCCAAGTTATGAATTTTTCTACGAAATTGTTTTTGATGTAATTGTTAAAGGAAATGAATTAATTGACCTTGGTATCGGGCTCGTATTTTGGTTCCGACGCCCGGTACAAGTCTTAAATATTATATATGTGATTTCTGTAAAGTTTGGTGACATTCGGATGTCGTTTGAGATGTTTTGGACCGTGAGTTCCAAGTTTGAAAGTTTTGAAAACTAAAAGTATGAAAATCATGAATTTGAGGCTTGATTTGATGAAAATGATGTGATATTGGCGATGTGATCGCACGAACAAGTTCATAATGTGTTTTTGAGGTTGTGTACATGTTTGGTTTGGAGCCCGGGGGGCTCGGGTAAAGATTTGATAGGCCGTAGGATCAATTTCTGAATTTATGCACTGCTGGTTTTTCACCCAGCTGTTGGCTTCGCATTTGCGAAGAATTTCTCGCAAATGCGAAGAAGGCAGTTCAAGGCCGGGTTCGCAAATGAGAACCCATTATCGCAAATGCGATGCCTGCCAGAACCAGCCAAGTTCGCAAATGCGAATAGAGTGTCGCAAATGCGACACTGGCACACCTGGACCAGAGTTCGCAATTGTGAACATAACCTCGCAAATGCGAGGCCTTCAGTATATTGCCTGTCTTCGCAATTGCGAAGAATGTGTCGCAATTGCGACAAAGCCCGAAAGCCAGCTTGTTCGCATTAGTTCGCAAATGCGAACATTCCCCTATCCTGCCAGTGTTCGCAAATGCGAACAAAAGTTCGCAAATGCGACTTCCCAGCCTTAGCTTATTTTTCAAACTCCAGAAATTGGTCGGGGTTCGCAATTGCGAACCCATGTTCGCAAATGCGAACACGGAGACCTGTAAAACACGATTTTCAGTTCATTTCTTCACTTTTTACAAACCAAAAACACCCATTTGCGATTCTTCACGGATTCTTTCTTCTTCAAAACAATTGTAAGTCACTTTTTACTTAATTCTTTCAATTCCTAACATCATTAAACATGTTTTTCAATAGAAATCAAAGGTTTTCATGGTAGAATTTCTTGTTTTTATTAGAATATAGGGTTTTTCATAAATTGGGAAATTGGACCTCGAATGGAGGTCCGATTTTGAAACAAATCATATACATGAACTCGTGGGGGGATGGGTAACCGGATTTTGGTCCGAACCCCGAGTTCCGACCATGTGGGCCCGGGGTCGAAATTCACTATTCCGGGCAAAATGTTGTTAAAGTTGTAATTGGTCTTAGGAATTAGTTTGTTGAGTAGTATTGATGATATTAAATCAATTGTGTATAGATACGATTGGATTGGAGCCAAATTTGAAAGAAAAAGACATTTCCATGGATTGAATTGTTCATAAACATTCGAGGTAAGTGTTTGTTCTATCCTAGCTTGAGGGAATAGGATTATGTGCTATGTGTTATGTGATCGAGTGCGGTGTATGGCCTGTGGTGACGAGCATCCATACACTGGCGTCTAGTATGACCGTGAGTCGTTGATAATACTTATTGTGAGACATATTTGCGGATGAATTGTTGAACCTTTGCCAGGTTGTAGAATTGTTATTGTTCTCCCTTGTCGGGACTTATTGTGAAGATAATTATTGATTGCCCTTGTTGGGACAGTTTATGAATTATTGTTTCTTTCTTTGCCCTTAACTGTGATTGTTATTTGGGTGAGGAAGAGTGATAATGCATGAAGGGTGATGTCGTGCCTTGATTTATTATTTATGCACGAAGGTTAATGTCGTACCATGTTTTATTATTTATGCACGAAGGTTAATGCCGTGCCATGTTTTATTATTTATGCACGAAGGTTAATGTCGTGCCATGTTTTATTGATTATGCACGAAGGATCATGCCGTGCCCTGTTATTGAACCATGTACGAAGGATCATGCCGTACTATGGATGTGAGGATGAGAGTAAAAGCACGAAGGGTAATGCCGTGTACTTTATTTGCTTATTTGGTGAGGATGAGAGTTAAAGCACGAAGGGTGATGCCGTGCAACTGCTTGCTATTCCTTAACTTGATATTACTTGTGTTTCCATTATACTTTGTTTTCCTTGTGAACTTATTAACTGTTATTAATTGTTGAGTTCTTTGAGATATTCCTTATTGTGTTATTACCTGGTTATTTCATGTTATTCTGTGGTATACATATATATTGAATTGCACAGGTTTATGTGGGTGTCTGGTCCTAGGCTTGTCACTACTTCGCGGGATAGGCCAGGCACTTACCAGCACATGGGGTCGGTTGTGCTGATACTACACTTCTGTGCGTTTTTGCACAGGTCCAGGTTACGATCAGGAGCAGCAGAGTAAATCGATTGCGTGGGAGTTGATCACATTTGAGACCGAGGTAGCTTGCGGACGTCCGCAGGCCCGGCGTCTCTCTCTTTATTTATGTTACTAGCTGTAGTCTCTTTGTTCCGAGACAAACAGAATTATGTTATATTTCTTTCAAACTTTTATGTGTAGTATTCGGTAGTAGTTCGTGAGTTGGTGACTCCACGTCTTGGGTAGAGGATTTCAGTATAATTTTCATCTTGTAATTAGTTATTTCTATTTCGATAAAGTATTCCGCATTTATTTAATTAAAGTTGTGGTTTGTTGATAAATAAATTATGAAATTGTGTTAAAAACAGGATAGTATGAATACAGTGGCTTGCCTATCTACCACGAGTAGGCGCCATCACGATCCCGATGTTGGGGGAAAATCCGGGTTGTGACATGCAACCTGTGGGGCACTGATTGCCCCTTTGTTTGACTTGATTGTGTTTTCTGTGATTGCTTGGTTGTTGCCTTCTTTGTTGATCTTTAATTGTGCTTTGGGCTGAGAACTACCTGAAACGAAATAAATGTGGGAACATGATTGGCTGGGTTGTCTTATCAACGTGATTTACTTGTTTAATGGCTTGAGTTTACTTGGGACAAAGCTTGTCCATACATACCAGTACAATTCCGGTGTACTGACGTCCCTTTTGCCGGGGACGCTACATTCGTGTTATGATTGTAGGTAGATCAGTAGTAGGTACTTCAGCTCATCGGCAGTACTTCATCTTCTACTGCCCGTTTTGGTGAGCCCCTTTCCTTCCCGGGGCCCTGCGTGGCTCATGCCACTTCTGTTAGACTTTATTTTAAATTTGTGTAAGGTATAGCCGGAGCCTTATTACCGGCAAGTATTGTATCATCCTTTGTATCCTAGAGTCTCTGTAGACATGTAATCTGTGGGATTTTAGCCTTATGTATATATTATGTCGGGCGTTGTGAATTGTAAACTTGTTAGTAAACTAATTGTGTGGTTATGTTTGTACAATGTGAATTCAATTACATGTGATAAGATCTTTGGCTTATGAGTAATAAACAACACAGGGGTAACGCGTGGGCTAGGAAAGGCATACAAGTCCGCGTGGCTGGGGCTACCCGGTCAGGTGCCGGTCATGTCCCTCGAATTGGGGCATGACAGTGGACACACAAAGGAGCGCAAGTTTGGCAAAATCAGGCACCCAGCTAGACAATAAGGGAAAACAATCAAAAGGAAGCAACAATGGAGGAAAGAATCCACGATGAGAGAATCAGTAATCAGGCACCCACCTGAATAATAAGGGAAATTTTACCTTTTATTTCCAATTGAGAAAATTACACCCAGTTATCAAACTGGGGCAAAATTCTTTTTCAATATTTTTCTTAATTTTTGCAATCAGGCGCCCACCTGATATCAAGGGAATATTCTTCTTAATTTTTGCAATCAGGCGCCCACCTGGTTAACAAGGGAATATTTTCTTAATTTTCGCAATCAGGCGCCCACCTAGATAATAAGGGAATATTTTTCTTAAATTTCTGTAATCAGGCGCCTACCTCGATAATAAGGGAATATTTTTCCTACTCTTTGCAATCAGGCGCCCACCTGGATAACAAGGGAATATTTTTCTTAAATTTTGCAATGAGGCGCCCACCTGGATAACAAGGGAATACTTTTCTTAATTTTTGCAATCAGGCACCCACCTAGATAAAAAGGGAATATTTATCTTAATTTTTGCAATCAGGCGCCCACTTGGATAACAAGGGAATATTTTTCTTAATTTTGCAATCAGGCACCCACCTGGATAACAAGGAAATATTTTTCTTAATTTTTGCAATCAGGCGCCCACCTGGATAACAAGGAAATATTTTTCTTAATTTTTGCAATCAGGCGCCCACCTGGATAACAAGGGAATATTTTTCTTAATTTTTGCAATCAGGCGCCCACCTAGATAAGAAGGGAATATTTTTCTTAATTTTTGCAATCAGGCGCTCACCTGGATAAGAAGGGAATATTTTTCTTAATTTCGTAATCAGGCGCCCACCTAGATAACAAGGGAATACTTTTCTTAATTTTTGCAATCAGGCGCCTACCTGGATAACAAGGGAATATTTTTCTTAATTTTCGTAATCAGGCACCCACCTGGATAACAAGGGAATATTTTTCTTAATTTTCGCAATCAGGCGCCCACCTGGATAATAAGGGAATATTTTTCTTAATTTTTACAATCAGGCGCCCACCTGGATAACAAGGGAAATGTTTCTTAATTTTTGCAATCACGCGGCCACCTGGATAACAAGGGAATATTTTTCTTAATTTTTGCAATCAGGCACCCACCTGTATAACAAAGGAATATTTTTCAAAATGAAATTCTTCTTTTTTAGCTAACAATTAATAGCATGATAGATTGTAAGCCTCATACTGGGGCAGAAAGTTTTTTTTCTTATTCTTGTAGCAAGCAGGCGCCCACCTGAAGAACAGGGGAATACTTTTCGAAGTTTTGCAAGAAGTCAACCACCTGAAGAACAAGGGAATACATCTTAAAGTTTTACAAGCAGAACAAGGGAATATATTTGAAGCAAGTTGCAAGCGAAAAGTCTTCTCGAAGAATGGAAGATGCAAATGGAAGAAGAAGAATCAATTGGAAGATATAGATAGGATTTTGTAAAACATAGAGCATAGTTTAGCTTATTTTCTTTTTACCGCGGTGTAATAAGGAGATTAGCAGTCAGTAATGACAAGCAACAGCAGTAGAGCCACAGCTCTGTGGTAGTTTCAACTACCAGACATTCTAGAACTACACTGATCTAATTCATGTTTAGCCCAGGATATGTAGGCAATCCTTGAAGAGGGATGCCGCCAAAACTTTCAAAATGCTTCACACGCGAGTGGGCAAAAATCTCTCATTACTGCTCATTTGTCTTTGCACTGAAGCTCTTCGTGTTCCCAAGCAAAGAGAGGCAGTTGTGAGCACGTGATTTTTGCCCCAAGCAATTAATTCCAAAATAAAATACAAAAAATGATTTTTGATTGAAATTGGTAGATTATTGTATAGAAAGTATTAGTGAATGTTTTAATTGTTGAAAATAATGTGAAAGAAATTGAAACAAAAATACAAAATAAAATTAATTAGAAAATATCAAAAAATGTAAGGTAATTATTAAGAAATTTGAAAATCAAAGAAAAAATTCAAAATTACAAAATAAAAGGAAAATACACCAGGAATAATATACTAATGAAAACAAGTGTAAAATACAAGAAAAATATAGAAAATAATTACATAAATACAAGTTAAAAAATACAAAAATAAGATCAATACAAGAAAATACAAATATACATGATACTTGGGCCAATTACAAAGGCTAGACCAAAAATTAATACACATCACAGACTTGGCCCAATTTGCAATTGAATCGGCCAGCCTTTGAAAGGATTAAAACGATGACGTATGGCAAAATAGATCTGGGTCGTTGATGATTCAATCAAATGGACCAAGATAAGTGGTTATTAAGTATACAAAACGACATCGTATAAAGAAACAATCACAGCCGTCCGTTTAATTAATCAGACGGATATAACCAATGCCACACTTAAGTCAAATGACACAGTTTAAATAAATGAATCACAACTGTCCAAGAGATTGATCTAACGGACAAGAAGGAGACTTCAATTAAAATACACGACGTCGTTTAAGGGGGAAAGTGATCTGGGTCGTTCAACCAATCTAATCTAACAGTGGAAAATCAATAACATATATTTAATATATATAATCACACCCTTCGTTCATAACTCCTCATTATACAAACACACCCTCTCATACCAGAAACCTTAGCCGCCCTATTCTCCCTTTTTCCTCTCCACAGACCATCGGAACCCTACCGGTGGTCTGCCTCCGATCATCTTCTCTGACTCAGGCTTCACCCCTGAACTCCCTTCTTCCTCCTCTAACACCCCACCTCACTAACCTCACCCAAATATCACACCATTTCCCTCCAGATCTTAAAATTTCGTCGTCGGAACCCTAGCCGGCGACCACCCAAGTTATGAACCAGCCTCCCATCTTTACACCCCAGAATCGCCTGAAACTCCTCTTTCACCCTACCTAAGTCTCACCTCTCGAATCTCAGCCCAACATCTCGAATCTTCAAAAATGTTCCTCCGGAACCCTACTCCGGCGGACACCGAAAGCCAAAACCATTTCAAATCACAACCCTAGTTCCCAATTTAACATTTCTACATCCAAACAAGACTCCCATAGACTGTCTGGAAGATCTATTGTAAGAAAGAGACCCAGAGTCTCTGAACCATCGGAGAACCAAGAAAATAAAGAATAATGAAAGAAAAGAAAAGAAGAAAGAAAGAAAGACAAGAAGAATGAAAAGAAAAAGGAAAAAGAGGCTCCAAAAGCTAAGTATTCTTAAAACCACTTTTGTCTTATGTGATTCTTCTTCTATGTTATTATTCGATTAAAACCTGAATCTTTGCATGATATTTCTGTGTTGGATTAAGTGCTCTGTTTGTTCTAGTTAAAGTTATTCTATTTAATCGCATGCTAATTAGCTGTTTGATTGTTCTTGTGTAATAGATCCTGTTTCGATTAAGGGTTTGATTGATTCAGATTCATCCATTATCTATTTGTCTCTCTGAATTCTGATTAGTTAAAATTAGGGTTATGTTTGCAAATTACATAAAATTGGCTAGTTTTGCAATACGATTTATATGTGTGTCTTTCCTGAATTTTTGAGCACTTAGTCACAGTAGGGTTATATGTGCAAATGAAATGGGCTATTGTTGCAACACAATATGAATTTGTCACGACCCCAAATCCGGTCGTGATGGCGCCCAACACACTGCTAGGCCAGCCCGACCAATAAACAACAATCATAGGGCTATGGGCTCGCCTTATCCCATTTAAGCATAACAATTATAAAATATCAGTGATGGATATATCGAAACAGGGGAACCAAGTCCCAATGCATACCAACTCTCATAGACCGAAGGGTCAAGAGTCATGAGCCTCTACAGAGTATACAAAGTGTAAATTGTCGCGACCCAAACTGGAGGACCATGACTAGCACCCGACCATACTTGCCAAGCACCAACGTACCTTCTATCTAACCTTCTTTATTATCTTTTAGACTGACTAGACCAATATAAATGGTAGACATGGATCATGAACAACCAACAATAGAATATGATTGTATGAACCTACATAACATGGGATGACCAGACAATCAAGAAACATGGTACAAGCTTCCACGCTAAAATGAAAGACTATACAACAAAAACCAGCCGACAAGGCATACCAAACTATACATGAGTCGACACTTGTCTATGAGCCTCTAAAGGAACATAAGTGCTGCAACATAGTCGGAACAGGGCCCCGACATACCCATAATGTCTATAACAAAAATGCATACCAAGACCAAGGCAAGTCCGGAGAAGGGATCTCGCCAATCACCGCTGAACTGGACAACCTACTGTGATGGGGGAGCTACACCTGCCTGTCTATCAGGACCTGCAGCACGACATGCAGCGTCCACAAATAAAAGGACGTCGGTACGAATAAAGTACTGAGTATGTAAGGCAGAGAACCATAAATATGAACAACAATGTGAGCAGGGGTAGAGAATATACAACCTGTAACATCTGAGTACCTCTGAGGGCTACTGACATGAAATACATGATACATATGTATAAATACATAATCTTTTAAAACATACGCCTCTGTGGGCATCATCATTATCATATCGTACCCGGCCGTAATAGGCTCGGTAAAAACATACCCGGCCATTATAAGGCTCGGTAGAATCGTACCCGGCCACGTGGAGCTCGGTAAAACCCAATTGATCAGTGGTTGCACAATAGGTGCTGTACCCGGCCGACTATAGTGCGGCTCGGTAGAGTAAAATAGATACATATATATAATGCATGCTCGACTCATGGAAACACCTTGTAGACCTTTCGGAGTGACGTAAGGTCGGTATCCTATGTACAACTTATTAGGACTAACTCTTCACTATGAACCTTATAGGAATTAGGAAGTACCAACAAGATTGATAACATAAGAATAAGAGAAGCAACATCAACATCAATCGTTCCATAAGAGGGGAAACAATGTAAGTACTGCTTAGCTTCTAAGAATAGAGTATCTTTGGAAGCTCGTTCATTACATTATGTTAATCGGAGTCGTGCAAAAGAAGGAAAGGGACAGCCACACATACCTTTTATATACTGCCACAACCTCAAGCTATGCAAACGTCACGACTCCTTAGTCTACAATAGGAGAAATGACACTATCGTTAACGTTTAAGCGTCGCAACTATTATGTACCAACCACAATCTATTTTGTGATGAAACGGACAGAACCTCCCCTATATATAGGACTTCACACCATTCAAAACAATCACCAAACAGCCTAAACAACATCAATAATAAACATATTAAGCCTTCCAAAACAGTCCACACACAACCTAATCACATCATACATATGACGGCCACTATAGTCGTATCAAACGACCCAAAAATATTACCAAGAACTAGCAGACCACAACCCAACATATATATGGTGTTTCTCCACACCCTGCCTCCTCCAAAACTCCACAAAACAGTAATAAAAACGCAGCCCAACAGCAACACAAAACAGTCCACAAAACAGTCCGCTACTAGTGAATAACTTGAACTCACGGCTTCCGATCACCGTCCCGTGAGTTCTTACATGTATATAACGAATTGCCATGAATTTACAGCAGAATAAATGTATGAAATATAGCAGTAAACTCACCTTTGTTGTTGGATAACTCAGCCTTTAAATTGGTTCTTCAAACTCTAGTGTTTACCCCCAATTTGAACTTGAAAGAGAGGGAAAATCAATTAGGGTTTGTGGATAATTTTTGGGAGGAACTTTGCAGGGTCTTAGGTCTGGTTATTTGTGAAATATAAAGAGGTATATATTGCAGAAGATAAGCCTTTTAATGGGCTGCTTTTCTGACCCGAAATTCCCTCTTTTGGGCCGACATTAAACCAAGTAGGTGACTCACCTACTTGCACCTAGCAGCTTGTGCAGTCTCACGAAAATGTCTATATCTCTCTATTCCAATGTCGTATTGCTAAACCGTTTAATGCGTTGGAAACTAGACTCATAGATCTTCAATTTGGTGGGTAGATCACCCCGTAATTCCAAGTATATTGGGAGAAATATTTAATAACATTTGACCTAAAGTTTAGGTAAAACTATGAACCTAAGTTGCAACAACTTTTGTCGACTTTTGTTTCATAACTCGCTTGACTTCAAGAATTATGATACGGATATTATATGATTCAAATACCTTAAATCATGACCTCCTAAGTATACTAAGCATTTATAGGTTTACCCAAAAGTACGAGTTACAATATCCTTGATTCGTTTAACGTCTAATACTTGTTAATCACCCTTATGCACCCTTGTATCACTTAAGATTAATCAGATTAACTTCTTATCATCTCAAGGATAATTCCTTCCTGGATTTGTGTTATCTAACTTATGGAATGAACTAACGTGTGTGGATATGGGTTATAACATAAATAGTGAATATAACTGTGCACAAGTGTGGGATGATCAGAACAAAAATACAGACAAACTGGAGAATCAGGTCCTGCGAACGCTGGCAGCTACCTCGATTGTCCAAAAGCACTCCCGAGCCACAATAGAATCAGCTCCACTGTGATGTACCTGGATCTGCACACAAGGTGCAGGGAGTCGGGTGTGAGTACTTCCAACTCAGCGGTAATAAAAGTAAATAATGCTGAAGGGAAGAAAACCACGATAGGCACTATCTCATGCTACACAATACAGAACTATCTTTTTATACCTTTCCAGCATATGTGAGTAGATTATTTAGAAATCTCAAATTTTTTAGCTACTTTCTTTCATGATAATATACCAATACCTGGATACAATCTCAAGCAGTGCAAGTCCGCACTCAAATCAGCCCCTCGGGCTCAGCACTCCTTATCAATTTTGCACCAGGAGATCTGGTCAATAAGGCAACTAATGCATATGTGTCAGTAATGTATGAGTGCTAAATGTTATGACACGTAGTACATGCAAACCAAGGTATGTATGCCATGCAATGCATATGACCGCTACGGCGTGTAGCCCGATCTAATTTGGGTACCCGTGCTCATTGTGGGGGTTCAGACTCCGGAGGGGCTCCTACAGCCCAAGCACAATATTAATATCACACCTGCTGCGGCGCGCAGCCCGATCCGTATACCACTGCGGCGTGCAGCCCGATCCATGTATGTGTATGCATATGCTCACATAAATTGTTATGCCCTAACATATGGCCCTAGGCCCCAATCAGTCTAACAAATAATCAAGAAAACCCTACGGGCAACAATATCATATTAGTTCACAGCTAAAATATTATTAAGACCTTGTTCAAGTTTTTCATAACCTTATAAAAATGCTGAATAGCAAAATACCATTTAAAACCTTAAATTTAGAATAAAATATGCACAGTGTTATCAAGACAGTGATACCAATCCCTGAAGGATTCAAATAATCGACACGAAGCCCAAACATGATAATTAATCCAATTCATTTCAACAATTAGGTGTTATTATTTATTACGCGGGACGGACCAAGTCACGATCCCTAATGGTGCTCTACCCCACGCCCGTTATCCGGCGTGCAAGTCACCTCAACACAGCACTAAGATGTGCAAGTCCGGGGTTTACTAACCCTCAGGACATCATTTACAAGTATTACCCACCTCGAACCGACGAAAACTCATGCCCGCGATGCCTTAGCTCCTCAAACCGGCATCCACGCATGTCCAAACTAGCCAAAATCAGTACAAATATATCAAAATAGGCTAATGAAACATAACCCAATCGAAAGAACTTGAAAAATATCAAAATTCACGAAATTTGCAAAACCCGAGCCCCGGGCCCACATCTCGAAAAACTTCAAAACTCATATTTCCAGAACCCTCGTCTCGCCACGAGTCCATACATATAAAATTTACCAAAATCGGAGTTCGATTGGCCTTTCAAAACCCAAATTTTTGTTTTCAATATCTAGGCCACAATCCTTCACAATTTCTACCCAAATTCATGAAGATTGATGTTAATTCTACCATAAAATGATGTTTTTGAGTCAAGAAACTTACCTCCGATGAATACCCGATGATTTCCCCAGCGTTTTCCCGTGATTTCTTCTCTCTAGGGCTCAAAAATGGTGTTTTGGGTGAATGAACCCGTAAGCCCTCTGTTCTGCAATTTAATTTCACTGCCAAACCAATTTGTTCTACGCATTCGCGTGAGCTCCCACGCGTTCGCGATTCCCAGCATCATTTTACTCTTCGCGTTCGCATTACCTATCATACGTCCGCAATGCACTGATCAATTTTCCCTTCGCGAACGCGACATGCCCCACGCGTTCGCGATGCACATTTCTTCAGCCATCCGAAGGTCCTTCTACGCGAACGCGGCCTCCATCCACGCGAACGCGATGCTTTGCTATTTCCTCTTACGCGATCGCGACTAACCCCATCGCGAACGCGATGCTTCCTAGATTCCTTCTACGCAAACGCGGGCCTTGACCTCGCGAACGCGAAGGCTTAGCCTTCTGCACAGTGATCTGCAATTTACAGCGGATTTCGCCAAGTTCAAAATGCCCGGTTGATGGTCCGGATTCACCCCGAGGCCCCCGGGACCCCAACGAAAACCACCAACATACTCCAAAACACGATACAAACTTGTTCCAATTATAAAAACACCATCCTAAACATCAAAATCACCAATTACACACGGATTCCAGCCTAAGTTTCTTCAAAACTTTCAAAACTAACATTCAATCCAAAACCCGAACAAATGACGTCCGAATGACCTGAAAATTTGCAGGCATATCCAAAATCACCTAACAGAGCTACTACAACTGTCGGAATTCCATTCCGACTCCCGAATCAAAATCTCACCTACCGTTCGGATTTCGCCAAAATTCAACCTTAGCCAATTCAAGCCTAAAACTACACCGGACCTCCAAATTCAATTCCGATTGCTCTCCCAAGTCATAAATGATCCCCCGAAACTAGTCGAATCATCAGAATCTTATTCCGAGCACTCTAACTCGATAGTCAACTCTAAGTTGATTTTCCATATTCAAACATCCTTCAAACATGCTATTTGCTTCATTTTCAATCCAATTCACTCCTAACTCGCCCGATAGGTTATAACACTGATATAGAAGCATAAGATATGTTAATGCAACATAACGGGGTGGAAATTCCCGTAACGACGGGTCGGGTCGTTACAGAATTTTAACTATTAAAGCCATTTGTGGCTATTTCTGAAAGTGGTTAACTCTAAAAATCTTACTTAGTCTAAAAATTGGTTAAAATGAAGTTTAATTTAGTGGTTATATTTTAAATAATGCTGAAATACCCTAGGTCTTAACAGACCTAAGGGCGGGTCGGGTGAATACTTGTAAAGTATAAGGGATAAAAGGGGAATGGGAATTGGTAATTCTGAGAATAATATAGAAGTAGTGAGGGCATAAAGGACAATTGGGCCTGGTTTTACTGTAATTAGGTGAATAATAAGAGGTGAATCAGGCATAGTTAAATGGTGAATAGGTAATAACCCTTAGCAAGTGAGGGCAAGAAAGGTATTAACGTCTAATAGAATGGTATAGAATATCCTGGAACCTTCTAGCAGGGGTTCAAGTGTATTCTTATCAAAAATACCCTATACTTAACAGAAATAAATGAAAAAGAGTAGGGGTGAGAAATTTGAATAATTAATTCAAATTTCCCTCCCATTTTACTCTATAAATAGGCTTCTCCAAACCTAATTAGAGAGGTTCAGAAATTCGAGAGTTTGAAAATTTGGAGATATTAAGGGAATTCAGAATTCTTAGAGTTTCGAAAGTTCAGAAATATATACAATGAAATACTATTAATTTTCAATTGCTGTTAACTCGAGTGTTATTCTGGAATCTCTGTTGGTCGTTCTTCACTGGTTTTATTCGACTTTGCTGGGTTTTCCAATTTACTTGGGTTAACTTGTTGGGTTATATATTCTGGAGTTTGGTAGCTGCTCTGTTGATTCATTTCTACTGCTGTAGCTATATCACTGTTGTTGTTGCAGATTTTCCTTCTTTTCCAACTCTAGAACTCATCAATTTGTTACTTGAATCAGGTACACTACTATGTCGTGGAGCTGCAATTGAGTTGTTGTTGAACAAATAAAAAATGTTAACTAGTTTTAGTTAACTAGTTATATACCCGTTCTTTCATTTGTAATCATAATGCCTAGATATTTTGTAATTCATTTAGGACTTTGTTGTAATAAGTATTGGAATGGATAAGTATACTTTTAAATTTAGTAGTAGTGATAGTAATATAAATGAGAGGTTAAATAAGCTAGATAAAAATGATCACCTAAATCTAAGATTAAAACTGGTTTAAACTTAGTTAAATTACCTGGATTTATAACTATTATAAAATTAGATGTGTAGTATTGATACTTGGACGTTTCATTAATCTAGTTTCGAATCTAGATCAGTTAATTTGAAAAGCATAAGTAGTTGAATTTCAAATTGTATTACTATTTGTCATTACTTAAACTGATTTAGCTACAAATTTGCTTTAGGACTCTGCGATTTGATAATCTGATAACAGTGATTCGAGCATGCTTAGTTAAAAATTAGAACATTGTTTTCTCCAATTAAATAAAAGCAACAAAAAATGATTCTGCAATTAGTGTTTTAATAACGATATGAATATCAGATTCTGCTAGCTAAATAATAATACTGACATAGACTATTGTGTTAGGGTTCTTAATTAATTGTCAAATATTGAAATCAGTAGTGATTAAATACAAATTGGCATTTATAGAAACAGTTAATTGTTAATACAGATTTTTACATTCATAGTGTTGTTACCAAAATGTTAATTAGTTCTTCCCTATTTTAGATATAATTGATTTGGGCCTAAATGGGAAATCAGTCCCCGATCAAATTGAAATGGCAATTATGCTTGTAAATGGAAATGGAAATTAGTGCTTGTCTCCAGAGGCCCAATCTCACTTGGCTGCAAACTGATAAGCCAGTTCAAGGTTCAGGCCCAATAATAAAATATGGCCTGGGCTCTAATAATCAATAATATGAAATTGACATAAAAATAGTTATATTAGGAAGAAAAAACAGAAATAAAAAATATAGTGCACAAATAGGATTGACCTTTTAAAAAAAAGGGATGGGCCTCGTTACAAATTTGAAACACACAGGGCCCCCAAATAATAACAAAATTGTAGATTCGGAGCGATCGTATAGACAATTTCACGATCTTTCCCAAATATAACAAGAGTAGACCTCATTAAGCATAATATAATACACATTCTTAATACGGGTGCATATTTATGTGACCCAAATCCAAATCTCAATGAAGTTGAATTGTATTAAAAGTCACAGGCGTACTGGTACGGTGTGACTTGAAATGCATTTTTGCGACGTTGCAATTCTTTTAAAAACGATAAAGCGGAACACTAATAAAGGCACATAAAAGTAAAACATATAAAGAAATCAGATAAAAACAAATACAACAGTTGAGCGATCGTGCTAGAACCACGGAATCCGGGAGTGCCTAACACCTTCTCCTGGGTTAACAGAATTCCTTATCCGAATTTCTGATTCACGGACTGTAACAGAGTCATAATCTTCTCGGTTCGGGATTCAACCGGTGACTTGAGACACCATTAATCTCTCAAGTGGCGACTATGAATCTTAATAAATAAATCTCGTTCTGACTGTTCTTTAAGTGGAAAAACTCCTTCCCCTTTTATTATCATATCCTTTCCCGAGGGTGTAATAAAATAAAGTGGGGTGTAAAACAAAAAAAAAGGTGTGACAATATACATTACATTAAAATTTCAATCATAAAGATAAGATAATTTTAATTAACTCTAATTATTTATTCTTCTTATAATTTTAATGAACTCTAATGACAATTTATAATAGGTATTACGTAGACAAGAGGATTGCTACGATGGTAAGCAACCTCCACTTTCAACCAAGAAGTATTACTTAATTTAAGTTATAGCTAAAAGTTTAATTTTTAACCCAAAATTAGTAAGTGTAAATGATTTCACCCATTATATACCAAATCAAAATGCAAATCATAAAGTGCCGTACAATTATATTCATAATGATAATAACACGTGTCTTAGTACAAGAGAGGTTGAAGTTCGTTGGTCGATATTTTACTTTATTTAGACAGTTCGATTTGATCTTTTTGATATTCAAGTTTTTAAAATCCTATATTATTATCATATTTAATTAAATTTGGTATAATTTAATACTTCTTCTTTTAATTTTAATTTTACTGAATTTGAATATTGACTAGTGCATAAAGTCATACATTCTAATATTCTTAAAGTACAACAATAAAAACTGAAAATGATTGTTTGATAAAATTATTGTCCAAAACTAACAAATATCGACCCAAATAGAAAAAATTATACATAAAAGAATATTTGATTATTAGAAATATCTTGTTACTTGTAGAGTTAATTGATGAACTTTGAGAATAAAGGAAAGTAAAATTTTTGATTTTTTATATTATGTTACAATTGAGAACATGTATTTATGTAATATAATTATATATTTTGGTATTATATCAGTATTATATTTTAAAATACCATATATCATATGTAATACTATGTTTTTTTAATTTAAACAAAATATTATATCAAATACCAAATACAATATATCAAATATCAAAAATTTTAATTTCAATATGATAATTCGGTATTTCGCAAATATGCCCACTCCTACTTTGTCGACAGAAAAAAGATAAGAATAGATTCTGTTGGGCTGGAAAATAATGTAAACTATTAATACGAGTGATCTTGCCGATATCTTAATTGTTAAGTCAACGTATAGATATTAGTGATTAATCATAACGATAAGATTCCCTAAGGATTCGTTTTCTCTTTTATCAGATCTCATTTATCAGACTAAAAACTAAATATATACTTCAAAAGATTTAAATCTTCAAAAGCACAGTACCATGTGTAACAACATATTTGGTCAAAAGTATTTTTTTCTTAAATTAAGGTGTTTGATTAAGCATTTAGGAAAAAAATATATTTTTAAATAGAAGCAGAACCAGAAACTGTTGGAAAAATTTGATGAATATAGAGAATAAAAGACTTAGCTTGAGGCGTGTCAAGGACACTGCCCTTAAGGATATTTCGCCTACACCGAGATAAATAATATTAGGCGTATCCCCCAGGATTCAACAAGCTCTTCTAGTATAACTAGGAGCAGAAACAACAAAGACTTATAAGATGAAAACCCACCACAAAAGAAAGAAGAAAAGTTTTTGCTTGGTTATTTTCCACTCTCTCCTCTCAAAGATAAAAAACTACATGGATATATAAACTCCAAAAACTTTACAATATGAAAAACAATACGTTAATAGTCAAACCAAGCCTGTAAGGCTTTATGTTACAAAAATAATTCATTAAGTTCAATACGTTAACAAATGATATTAGTAGCTCTCATTTAACTCTCAGATTTCATTGTTTATTAACAAAGCAAATCCATAAAAAACAATCCGTTGACAAAATGAGAGTAACGTATAATAACGTATAAAGCCATACTAATGAGTAATTAATTATCTAATTTATTTTGTCTCAATTTGAGTTCAAAATTAAACTAATTTTCTGTTACATATATTTAAGACAATTACTATAACAATTACTCACTAATATAATAATTTTGGAATATTTCTTTTTGAGATATCAAAAGTATTTTTTCATCAATCCTAAGAAATTTCGCCACAAATTTCTAGAAATATTATTTTCGCCACAAATAACAAAATATTATTTTCATCAATCCTATTTGAGTGCTCTAGAAATTTCGCCACAAATTAATAAATATTATTTTCTTGTTATTTATAAAAATCCCCCACATATCTCAAAAGAATATTTAAAAAATAATAAATAATAATATTAAAACATTTGCTGGGTTTCACAAAAGAGCATAATGCGTCGAATCTGGTGTCTCTTGGACTATGAACCAGACCTAGATAAAATAAGATTAAACTTACGGAACAAATGGTGAAGTTCAAAACTTCTATGAACCAAGAATTCTTTTGTAAGTTTAGTGTCTTATCTATCACATTATACCCGCACACACTTTGTTGTTTGTCGCGGTTTTGCGCTAATAGGCCATGCGCGCGCCTGGTTTTCATGAGTGCTCTAGAAATTTCGCCACAAATTTCATAGAAGCGGCCCCACTCCACACTCATATAGGTCCATCCATCAAGTGTATTCTGCAGTGCAATACACCACCTACAAAAAGCTATGGACTATTGGATTAAGAGTTTAATAACTCAACCTCACATTCCTTGCAGTCTTGCACTATGTACACATACACCATAGGAAGAGACATATTTTAATAGTGCACATTTGATCAACTAATGACTTGTTATTACCCATATGAACCTACTTCATGGGATCTCCAATCACATAGGTTGGGTTACCATCATTGTTGATACATCTCAAATTGGCAAAAGTCTCAACCCTCGATGTTTCAATTATAAGTCAAAGGATCGGCCAAATCCTTTTTTGACTACACATAATATATATAAAAATTTCTCATATCTAAGCAATTGCTTTATCACATAACGTCTCGATATATATACACTTCCCATTGAGAGATTTATTTTCTTACAATGGTTATTGCGCCTTGGCAATCACAATTCATCGACAAATTATTGTCGGTTTAATTCCTAGTGGAATATTGCGCTTTGGCAATCATAATTCATCGACATAATTATTGTCGGTTTAACTCCTAGTAAAATATTGCGCTTTGGCAATCACAATTCATCGACATAATTATTGTCGGTTTAACTCAACAAGAGGTTGCTTAATCAACCTTACTTCCAAGCAATTTTAATATCACAACACCTATCAAAAGGTGATCACACAATAGCTAGCTAGTTTTTTCTCACATGAATCAGAGATTCAATATCATCAATGTATATTTCTAATACAGTGGAAAATTCGCATACAAAATACTAACGTGTAGTATTTCTCAAATAAAGTATAAAATCATCTCAAATGAAATAAAACTTGACTTCTATACTCGTGCCTTTTGAAACATCTTTCAACACATGAAAATTTATTTTCTTTATGTATCTTCCATAGTCAAGCACCAAAATAAAATTTTCAACAATATAGAAGCAACTTTAACTTCTACAAAAATATCTCAAATCAATAGGAACCAGATCATAATTCAATGATTTCTTCATCACTCAGAGATCCGTAATGAAATAACTTTTCGGAGCCAAATTTACACCATACTTTTGATCTTCCAATATAATTTTTTTCACAAAAAAACTCATTTTTGTAAGGCTTTATTATAACATTAATAAATAATTTTTATCTTCTTTTTCTTTCTTAGGATCATGTTATATAACTCTGGACATCAAGTCCCCCACATTTTCGAAAATTTCAGGCTAAGGAGATAACATTTTCACCACTCATAAAGAGTTTTATTTTATAAATAACAAGAAAATAATATAAGTTCACCCAATTTAAATAATATTTAAATATACACACCATTTCAATGATTTGACGAGAAAGGCTAAACGTAATAGTTGTAACATAAATTATCTTCTCGTCATTTAGTCCAAACAAATTTAAACCTATTATCTCAGGATTCTCAAGATTTTTAAAATGCATAATCGAGGATCATACCTTTACTTTTCCTGAAGAAAAGAATAAATGGATGAACAATCATTATATCACAAGGCGAAATTAAAACGAAGACCCTTAACAAATTAATTAGTGACATGCAATTGTGGATTCCTCGTCCATAAAGAATACTAGTCATCTTCCTTCAGCTTTCCACCAAAGGAGGTGACACTTTAGCTTCTCAACGAATAGGTGTTGTTCAAGACTTTTAGTTGTAACATATTTATTCATAAACACTCCAACAACTGTTGCATTATTCTCCATTACAACAACGCGAAATTATCCTTAAGATTGTTGGAAAAATTTGATGAATATGGAGAATAAAAGACTTAGCTTGAGGCGTGTCAAGGACACTGTCCTTAAGGATATTTCGTCTACACCGAGATAAATAATATTAGGCGTATCCCCCAGGATTCAACAAGCTCTTCTAGTATAACTAGGAGCAGAAACAACAAAGACTTATAAGATGAAAACCCAGCACAAAAGAAAGAAGAAAAGTTTTTGCTTGGTTATTTTCCACTCTCTCCTCTCAAAGATAAAAAACTACATGGATATATAAACTCCAAAAACTTTACAATATGAAAAACAATACGTTAATAGTCAAACCAAGCCTGTAAGGCTTTATGTTACAAAAATAATTCATTAAGTTCAATACGTTAACAAATGATATTAGTAGCTCTCATTTAACTCTCAGATTTCATTGTTTATTCACAAAGCAAATCCATAAAAAACAATCCGTTGACAAAATGAGAGTAACGTATAATAACGTATAAAGCCATACTAATGAGTAATTAATTATCTAATTTATTTTGTCTCAATTTGAGTTCAAAATTAAACTAATTTTCTGTTACATATATTTAAGATAATTACTATAACAATTACTCACTAATATAATAATTTTGGAATATTTCTTTTTGAGATATCAAAAGTATTTTTTCATCAGAAACATTTTTTTTGAAAAATAATTTTTTTCCAAAAGTATTTTAAAAATATATTTTAAATAAATACATTTACAAACACTTTGAAAAGTTTGACAAAAAATTAATGATCGTTCAAGAGTTTTTTCAAATTAATTAATTAAATATAATCTGCCTCTTACCAGATTTAAAAAAAAAAACTTTCAAAATAAACTAATTTCAAAAGTTTGGAATTCTAAATGTGATAGAACTATAGAAGTCTACCACATCGAAACAGAATTATTTATCTGGACAAGTTTACTCTAATAAGGCAACATGACCGATACGAGTGTATTTATAAGAAATCATATCAATTTATTTTAATTAAGTATTATATTAAAATGTATTGTACATTTATTAAGGGAAAAATGTCAAAAAAAATACCGTTACTTTTGATATTTATCCACGTTTGTACGCCGTTATACTTTCTGGCTTAAAAACTACCTACTGTTATTAAAGTAGGCGAAAATGTACCCAGATTTAACGGGCCTCCTACGTGGCAACCGGGTCCCGCCTATAATTTTGCCAACTAAGACAAAATTTGTCAAGTAGACAAATTAAACCCGCCCCAGTACATTAACCCGCCTCAGTACATTAATAACAGTGGGTATAAACCTAGGGTTGATTTCTAATTCATCATCTTTGCCTCTTTCTTTCTTCTTTGCTCTATTTCTCTCATCTTCATCAATGTCTGAGAACAATACTTCTTCTAAGAGAAGGTGTCAATGTGGTATTATTGCCAACCATTTCACATCAACCACTACCTCCAATCCCGGTAGGAAATTTTACAAATGTGCACACGCTAAGGTAAGGTTTCGATGTGAATGTGTTTAATCTCATTAATGTTATTTTCTGTTTTGAATTGAAAAAAAATTGAATCTTTTTAATGTTTCTTTGGCAGAATAATTCATGTGGTTATTTCGAATGGAAGATGAAATAACCACGGATGGTTCCCAACTTGAAATAAGAGACTTGAAGTCATCTTTGAATGCCATTTCGATTGAAAGAGACATGTTGAGAGAAAAATTACTTGACATGGAAACAATGAAGAAATTAGAATATGTTAAAGTTAAAAATTTGGAAGAAAAAGTTGTACAACTAATGATGGTGATTATTGATTTTTGGGCAATGTTTGTTGGATTCTTTGGTGCGTGGATAATGAAGTAGAATTAACCATCTTCCTTAATTTTCATGCTGTAGTAAATTGACATATTTTGTTAGGGAACTTAGTTTGTTAGTCAATTGACATATTTTATTTAATTTTCATGTAACTGTTTGGGCTCAATGTTGTTCCCTTCTATTTGACTATATTTTGTGGTTAATGGTTGGCAAGATCTTCAATTCTCTTATTGTGCTTAATGGCTAACAGTTTTTCTAGCTTATGCAGTAGTTCAGTTAATTCTATTTGACAGCGATTGCTTAAAATTGCTTAGGCCATAACAACGATAATGGTTAACTGTTAATTCTAGTTCAGTTAATGGTTCACTGTTTTTCTAGCTTAGGACATAACAGTTATAACAGCTAACTTAACTTTAACACAACTTTAACACATTCACAATTACATCAACTTTAACACAACTTTAACACAATATCACCAATAAAATTCAGCTAGTTAAAATCTGGCCTTAAACATTCACAATTACACATGTTTTTATAACATTCACAATTACATCAACGACCAAACATTCATAACTTTCATATCATTTGTAATTACATCAACCACCAAAAAAACAGATCCTACCAGCCAAAATATTTACTGTCGTAGCAGTAATTACATACTGTCATAGCAGCCAGCCAAAATATGTACTGTGGTAGCAGTAATTACATACTGTCATAGCAGCCAAAAATTTACAATTGTTGTCATTCACAAAAATATTCACTTTCTTGTTACACCCTTTCTTTGTCACACTAGGTGAGTTACCAACAAAATTAATTGTCCTTGTTATAGGTGATATGGTTCCTTGTTGTCTCATAAGGAGTCTTGTCCTTTCTTCAGAGAAAATCCTTGGCCTAATTTCTGGGGCAGAATCTGAAACAAAATCTGGTGGCATAGTGTTGTTAGGAGGCTTTTTTGGACTGATGGAGTTGGCATAAACTGAAATTGAGAGGCTTGTGCTGGATAACTTAACTGACTTGACTGACTTGCTTGACTGAACATTGGTGTTAAAAGATCTATCTCCTCTTTGGTGACATGTCCTACATGTGCATCTCTTGGTGACCATATTCACTGTGTGCCTGTCACCAGATTCACTCACTTCAAACCCTTCTTGACCATTGGAATGAACATGACACTTGCTTGCAATCTTCAAGTATTGGTTATACAGTTGCATTGTTTGGGGACTAGAGTCATTAGTCCATGACATCACATCAGATTCATGTTCCCTTAGCATATTCATAACCTTTACTCTAATTTCCTCAAGCATCTTGATAATTAGCTTGAATCTTGCTTCATTGATCCATGAGTTGAATGACTCTGTTAGATTGTTGTCAACAGAATAGTTCTTGCAAACAGTGTCAAAATATGCTCTACTCCAACTGTCACGCCCCAAATCGAGGGACATGACCGGCGCCTGACCGGGTAGCCCCAGTCAAGCGGACTGGGGTGCCTTTCATTCTCACGCGTACCCTTGTGTTGATTGTTTCTCATTAACCAAATATCTTATCAATTATAACTGATTTCACAATATACAAACATAACCATGCGAGTGATTCATTAACAAGTTTACAGTTTTTACAACGCCCGACATAATATATACATAAGACTAGAATCCCACAGTTTACATGTCTACGGAGCCTCTAGGATACAAAAGGGAATACAATACTTGACGGTAGTAAGGCTCTGGCTATACCTTACAAAAATCAAATTGGAGTCTACAACAAAAGTGGCATAAGCCACACCGGCCCCTGAGGAAGAAAGGGGCTCACCAAAACGGGCAGTGAAAGATGAAGAATACTACTGCCGACGGGCTGAGTTGCCTGCTACTGATCCACCTACAATCATAATACGAATGTAGCGTCCCCAGCAAAAGGGACATCAGTACACTGGAATTGTACTGGTATGTATGGACAAACTTTGTCCCAAGTAAACTCAAGCCATTAAATGTGACGACCCGGCCCGTCGTCACGAGAATTACCACCCTGTTATGTTGTAAATGCATGTTTTATGATTTTATATCAGTGTTAGAGTCTATCGGGTGAGTTAGGAGTGAATTGGATTGAAAATGAGGCATATAGCCTTTTTGAAGGAGACTTGAATAAGAAAAGTCAACCCGGAGTTGACTATTTGGTTAGAGGGCTCGAAATCGGATTCTGATGATTCGGTTAGTTCCGGGAGGTGATTTGTGACTTAGGGGAGCGATCGGAATTGAATTTGGAGGCCCGGTGTAGAAATAGGCTTGAATTGGCTAAGGTTGAATTTTGGCGAAATCCAAACGGTAGGTGAGATTTTGATCCGGGAGTCGGAATAGAATTCCGACATTTGCAGTAGCTCCCGTTAGGTGATTTTGGATGTGCCTGCAAAATTTCAGGTCATTCGGACGTCGTTTGGTCGGGTTTTTCATCGAATGTGTAATTCGGAAAGTTTTAAGAAATTTAGGCTTGAATCCGTGTGTAATTGGTGATTTTGATGTTTAGGATGGTGTTTTTATGATTGGAACAAGTTCGTATCGTGTTTTGGGGTATGTTGGTGGTTTTCGTTGGGGCCCCGGGGGCCTCGGGGTGAATCCGGACCATCATCCGGCATTTTTGGAACATAAAAAGTCTGCTGTAAATTGCAGATCACTGTGCAGAAGGCTAAGCCTTCGCGTTCGCGAGGGCAATGCCGCGTTCGCGTAGGCTGGGGCCAGTTGGCCATCGCGTTCGTGAGGTAGCATGCCGCGTTCGCGGAGAAGAAAGTTGGAACGCATCGCGTTCGCGTGGGAGAAGGACGCGGACGCGTAAGAGGAAAAGGCGAAGCATCGCGTTCGCGTTGACTGGGACGCGAACGCGTAGAGGAAAAATCCGGGCTGGGGGAGAATGGTCTTCGCGGACGCGTGACTGTACGTCACGTTCGCGATGAAGGAATGGAGCAAGGTATCGCGTTCGCGTGAGGGGCATCGCGAACGCGTAGAGTAAAATCGTCAGGCAGTGAAATTAAAATCACAAAACAGAGGGCTCACGGGTTCATATACCCAAAATACAATTTTTGAGTTCTAGAGAGAGAAACTCACGGGAATTGCTGGGAATTCATCGGGGATTCGTTGGAGGTAAGTTTTGTGGCTTAATTACATCATTTTAACATGAAATCCTTGGTTAAATCCCTGTAAATGGAAGATTAAAGGTGGGTTTGAGCCCTAGGCCTAAATTAAAGAAAAACACCGATTTGAGTGGGCAAATGGAGTCCGATTTTGGTAAATTTTATATGCCTAGACTCGTATCGAGATGAGGATTCCGAATATGTGACTTTTGTAATTTTTCGACAAGCGTACCGAAAGTCGGGTTTTGACAACTTTGGGAATTTTGATGTAAATCGAGTTGTATTGATTGGGTGTCGTCCCATTGGCCTAATTTGTTGTATTTCTACTGTATTTGATCAGATTCTACGCGTGCGGAGCTTGATTCTCGTGGCAAGGGCATTGCGGAGTAGTCGTCGCGCGGTATTGAGGTGAGTAATAGATGTGGATGATGACCAGCGGGTTCGAAACCCCGCTATACCACTTTGTGACGCTGTATAGCGGCGAGACACGCACTCTCTTGAGAGTGTAGGGTCAATCATGAACTGGAGACTATATATTAGTCCGACCTGTTGATACCGTATTATTGGCTATTCTCGAGCCGTTGAACCTCCTTCTTGGACGGTTGAGTATATTATGGGCCGTGAGCCAGTTATTGGATCCCGCGAGGATCGTTATCATTGTCTTATCATATAGACATGCTAGTTTACTACTAGTCCGCAGCTATTTTTGTTATTATGCTAATTCCAATCTCTGGAACTTGATATTACTGTTTTCCAATTGAAAAATAATAAAAGAGTTTTCAAAAACTACTTTTGAGCCTGCGAGGCTGTATCTGCATATTAGCTGACTAGTAGTGGATCGGGCTGCACGCCGCGGCGAGATATATGTTGGATCGGACTGCACGCCGCAGGAATATCTCTATGAGATGTGCTTGGGCTGTAGGAGCCCCTCCGGAGTCTGAACCCCCACAGTGAGCACGGGTACCCAAAAATTGGAGTCGGGTTACGCGCCGTAGCGGTCATATCATGCATTGCATTGCATTTAGCTACATCTGCTAGCTGTTATGCTATTTATTGGTATTTGTTGGTACAGGTACAGTGAAGATTGATTCTATGACAGGGTAGCCGATTATAGCTTTACATAGTGCTTTATTGCGGATTTCTTATCTGCGCTGTCTTACCCTTGTTTATTACCACTGAGTCTGGCAGTACTCATTTTACTCCCTGCACCTTGTGTGCAGATCCAGGTACCTCTCAGCAGTGATCCAGTAGCTGTGCGAGGCGACGTTTGTGGATATTCGAGGTAGCTGCAGAGTCCGCAGGACCCGATATTCCTTCTTACTGTCTTGATGTTGTATTGACTTTTCTTTCCGCACTTGGTATCTTGTAAACCTTTATACACTCATGTTCAGTAGAGGCTCATGACTCTTGACCCTTGGTCTATGGGAGTTGGGGTATTTTGGGACTTGTTTTTCCCCGTTGTTAGTATAAGTATTACTATTGTTTCATATTTTGAAATTCTTAAATGGGTTAAAGAGAGCTTCTAGCTCCGTTGTTGATGTTGATTGGTCAGGCTGGCTTAGCAATGTGCTGGGCGCCATCACGACCGGATTTGGGGTCGTGACAAGTTGGTATCAGAGCCTAGGTTTACTAGGCCTCGTGAGTCTTGAGCCGGTTAGTAGAGTCTTGTGGATCGGTACGGGGACGCCTGTACTTATCCTCGGGAGGCTGCGAACCTTTAGGAAAACTTCACTTTTCTTGAACTACTGTAGCGACATCTCAGTCAGGGGGTGGAACTTCCATATTCTATTCTCCCGCGAGATGGCGAGAACGCGAGCATCGGGACGAGGTGGACGACCTCTATTTCAACTGTTAGAGGTCGTGGGCGCGGTCGTGCTAGAGTTAGAGGTAGGGCGGGCGGGCGGTGCCGAGTCGACCCACTTGTTGTACCGGTTTAGGAGCGACCCCCGGTGGTTGATGCTCAGCGGTCTCGGTTCGGGGCCGGACTATATCTATTGCTATCCATGGTCGTCGGGAGACTCTTGCTCGGATATTATCGGTGTGTTACTGGTTTGGCTCGGGTAGTTTCGGCTACCGCTACGGTAGCGACATCTCGGTCGGGGGTGGTCAACAGACCCCTGCAGCTCGCACACCTGACCCGGTTGTTCAGTGACTTCAGACACCAGAGGCGGTCCCCGCTCAGGTAGTTGCACCGGCTATTCCTCCAGCTGCACCAGCTCCAGCTCCAGAGCATATGGTTCAGGTTATGCCTGATGATGAGCAGCGTCGTCTTGAGAGATTTGGCAGACTTCAGCCACCCCATTTCAGTGGCGTTGAGGGCGAGGATTCCCAGGGTTTCTTGGATAAGTGTCAGAAGATGCTGCGTACGGCTGGTATTCTTGAGTCCAACGGAGTTTCATTTACTACATTTCAGTTCACTGGTCCCGCATTTGATTGGTAGGAGGAGTTTGAGAGGCGTAGGCCTGCAAGAGCAGCACCTCTCACATGGCAGCAGTTCTCTACTCTCTTTCTAGAGAAATATATACCTCAGTCTCGTCGCGAGGAGCTACGTCGCAAGTTCGAGTGGTTGATTCAGGGCGACATGTCTGTGACCCAGTATGAGCTTAGGTTCACTCAGTTGGCTAGGCATGCCACATGGATGATCCCCACCGATAGGGAGAGGATCAGGAGGTTCATTGATGGCCTCAACTACTCTATCCGTATTCTTATGACCGGCGAGCGAGTTCTGTCATCATCGTTTGAGCAGGTTGCTGATATGGCACGCTCCATTGAGGCGGATCGTTGCAGAGAGAGAAAGGAGCGGGAGGCCAAGAGGCCTCGTGGTTCTGGCAGTTTCAGTGGTGCTCCATCTAGAGGGCATTCCCAGCAGAGCAGAGGTCGCTCATCTAGACCTCCTCATTCAGGCCGCCCAGAGCAGAGCGGAGGTTCTTATGGTCGTGGTCGACAGGGGTTTCAGCAGGGTCGGTCATCACTTAGTGCCCTCCCAGCCCAGAGTGCAACACCTACTTCTCCAGCACCGGGTGCATGTTATGAGTGTGGTGAGTTTGGCCACGTGAGGAGACAGTGCCCTCGACTACGTAGGGGCAGGGACTCAGCGGAGGGATCAGCCCTCCTCTTCAGGACCATCTCGGTCTAGTAGAGGTGGAGGTCGGTCTTCTCGTGGTCGCCTCGGGGGCGAGGAGAGATCCGGTGGAGGCCGGACACGATTCTATGCACTTCTCGACGGGCGTGATGCGGTTGCCTCCGATGCGGTGATTACGGGTATCATTTTCTGTCTGTCCGAGAGATGCCTCTGTTCTATTTGATCCAGGATCCATATATTCTTACGTGTCCTCTTATTTTGCACATCATTTGGGTGCGACTCGTGGTAGTCTTGATTTACCTGTTCATGTATCCACCCCGTGGGTGATACGATCGTTGTGGATCATGTCTATAGATCCTGTGTTATATCTATTGGGGGTCTGGAGACCCAGGCAGATTTGTTATTGTTGGGAATGGTGGACTTTGATGTTATATTGGGTATGGACTGGTTGTCTCCGTATCATGCGATATTGGACTGTCATGCTAAGACAGTTACGTTGGCCATTCCTGGTATTTCTCAGATTGAGTGGCGGGGTTCGACCGATTTTGTCCCTAGCCGTGTTATTTCGTTCTTAAAGGCTCAGAAAATGGGTGAAAAGGGGTGTTTATCGTACTTAGCTTTTGTGAGAGATGTGGGAGCTGAGTCTCCTAGTATTGATTCTGTACCTGTTGTGAGGGATTTCCCAGATGTATTCCCCTCAGACCTGCCGGGCATGCCGCCGGACAGGGATATTGATTTTGGCATTGACTTGGTGCCGGGCACTCGGCCCATATCCATTCCTCCTTATCGAATGGCACCAGTTGAGTTGAAAGAACTGAAAGAGCAGCTTCAAGAGCTTCTGGATAAGGGTTTCATCCGCCCTAGTGTGTCTCCGTGGGGTGCGCCGGTATTATTTGTTAAAAAGAAAGATGGTTCTATGCGAATGTGTATTGATTATAGGCAATTGAACAAAGTGACGATGAAGAACAAGTACCCTCTACCGCGCATAGATGATTTGTTTGATCAGTTACAGGGTGCGAGGGTGTTTTCTAAGATTGATCTTCGTTCAGGCTATCATCAGCTGAAGATCAGGGACTCGGATATTATGAAGACTGCATTCAGGACCCGATATGGTCATTATGAGTTTCTTGTGATGTCTTTTGGGCTGACCAACGCCCCAGCAACATTTATGCATCTGATGAACAGTGTGTTCAGGTCTTATTTGGATTCATTTGTGATTGTGTTAATTGATGACATTCTAGTCTACTCCCGTAGTCAGGAGGAGCATGCTCAGCATTTGAGTATTGTGTTGCAGAGATTGAGGGAGGAGAGGCTATATGCTAAATTCTCCAAGTGCGAGTTTTGGCTCGAGTCCGTAGCATTTCTGGGACATGTGGTGTCTCGTGATGGTATTCAGGTTGATCAGAAAAAGATAGAGGCGGTGCAGAGTTGGCCTAGACCGTCCTCAGCTACAGAGATCGGGAGTTTTCTTGGCTTGGCGGGGTATTATCGCCGGTTTGTTCAGGGATTTTCATCCATTGCTTCTTCATTGACTAAATTGACCCAGAAGGGTGCACCATTCGTGTGGTCGGATGAGTGCGAGGAGCGCTTTCAGAAGCTCAAGACAGCTTTGACCACGGCTCCAGTGTTAGTATTGCCATCAGCTTCAGGTTCATATACCGTTTATTGTGATGCCTCGAGAGTGGGGATAGGTTGTGTGTTGATGCAGGAAGGTAAGGTAATTGCTTATGCTTCTCGGCAGTTGAAGCCACATGAGAAGAACTATCCTGTTCATGACTTGGAGCTAGCCGCCATTGTTCGTGCATTGAAGATTTGGAGGCACTATTTGTACGGCGTGTCTTGTGAGGTGTATACCGACCATCGTAGTCTCCAGCACTTGTTCAAACAGAAAGACCTTAATTTGAGACAACGGAGATGGCTAGAGTTGTTGAAGGATTATGACATTACTATATTATATCATCCGGGGAAGGCCAATGTGGTGGCCGATGCTTTGAGCGGAAGGCGGTCAGTATGGGGAGCTTGGCATATATTCCAGCTGAGGAGAGGCCATTTGCTTATGATGTTCAGGTGCTAGCCAATCGGCTAGTGAGGTTAGATATTTCGGAGCCCGGCAGGGTATTGGCTTGTGTTGTATCTCGGTCATCTCTATATGATCGTATTCGTGAGCACCAGTATGATGATCCACATTTGGCTGTCCTTAGGGACAGAGTTCAGCATGATGATGCTAGAGATGTCACCATTGATAGTGACGGCGTATTGAGGATGCAGGGCCGGATATGTGTGCCCAATGTTGATGGCCTTCGTGAGTTGATTCTGGAGGAGGCCCATAGCTCGCGGTATTCTATCCATCCAGGAGCCGCTAAGATGTATCAAGATTTGAAACAACACTATTGGTGGAGAAAGATGAAAATGGACATTGTCGGACATGTAGCACGGTGCCTCAACTGTCAGCAGGTTAAGTACGAGCATCAGAGGCCCGGTGGTGTATTTCAGCGCATTGATATTCCTGAGTGGAAGTGGGAGAGGATCACTATGGACTTTGTTACTGGACTCCCTCGGATAGCGAGGAAGTTTGATTACGTATGGGTGATTGTGGATAGGCTAACCAAGTCAGCTTACTTCATTCCTGTATATACTATGTACTCTTCGGAGCGGTTGGCAGCGATCTTTATTCGAGAGATTGTTCGGTTGCATGGAGTTCCGGTGTCTATCATATCCGACAGGGGTACTCAGTTCACTTCTCAGTTTTGGAGAGCATTTCAGCGAGAGATGGGTACGCGGGTTGAGTTGAGTACTGCATTTCACCCCCAGACAGATGGGCAGTCTGAGCGCACTATTCAGATCTTGGAGGATATGTTGCGAGCTTGTGTGATTGATTTTGGTGGTTCGTGGGATGAGTTCCTACCACTTGCTGAGTTTGCCTACAACAACAGTTATCAGTCGAGTATTCAGATGGCCCCGTATGAGGCATTGTATGGCAGGCGGTGTAGATCCCCGTGGGATGGTTTGAGCCTGGTGAGGTTAGATTGATAGGGACTGAGTTAGTCCAGGATGCTCTGGATAGAGCAAAGTTGATCCAGGAGAGGCTTCGTACAGCACAGTCTCGTCAGAAGAGTTATGCGGACCGTAGAGTTCGAGAGTTGTCTTTCATGGTTGGTGACAGAGTATTGTTGAAGATTTCACCTATGAAGGGTGTCATGAGGTTTGGGAAGAAAGGGAAGTTGAGTCCCAGGTATATTGGCCCTTTTGAGATACTCAGGAGAGTTGGAGAGGTGGCATATGAGTTAGCCTTGCCACCCAGTTTATCCAGCGTTCATCCGGTATTCCATGTGTCCATGCTCCGGAAGTACATTGGAGATCCGTCTCATGTATTAGATTTCAGCACCATTCAGCTTGATGGTGATCTATCCTATGATGTGGAGCCTATTGCCATTTTGGGACGGCGGGTGAGAAAATTGAGGTCTAAGGAGATTGCATCAGTTAAGGTTCAGTGGAGAGGTCGACCCGTGGAGGAGGCCACTTGGGAGATCGAGCGGGAGATGCGGAGCAGATATCCTCACTTGTTTGAGACTTCGGGTATGTTTCTTGACCCGCTCGAGGACGAGCGTTTGCTTAAGAGGGGGAGAATGTGACGACCCGGCCCGTCGTCACGAGAATTACCACCCCGTTATGTTGTAAATGCATGTTTGATGATTTTATATCAGTGTTAGAGTCTATCGGGTGAGTTAGGAGTGAATTGGATTGAAAATGAGGCATATAGCCTTTTTGAAGGAGACTTGAATAAGAAAAGTCAACCCGGAGTTGACTATTTGGTTAGAGGGCTCGAAATCGGATTCTGATGATTCGGTTAGTTCCGGGAGGTGATTTGTGACTTAGGGGAGCGATCGGAATTGAATTTGGAGGCCGGTGTAGAAATAGGCTTGAATTGGCTAAGGTTGAATTTTGGCGAAATCCGAACGGTAGGTGAGATTTTGATCCGGGAGTCGGAATGGAGTTCCGACAGTTGTAGTAGCTCCGTTAGGTGATTTTGGATGTGCCTGCAAAATTTCAGGTCATTCGGACGTCGTTTGGTCGGGTTTTTCATCGAATGTGTAATTCGGAAAGTTTTAAGAAATTTAGGCTTGAATCCGTGTGTAATTGGTGATTTTGATGTTTAGGATGGTGTTTTTATGATTGGAACGAGTTCGTATCGTGTTTTGGGGTATGTTGGTGGTTTTCGTTGGGGTCCCGGGGGCCTCGGGGTGAATCCGGACCATCATCCGGCATTTTTGGAACATGAAAAGTCTTGTGTAAATTGCAGATCACTGTGCAGAAGGCTAAGCCTTCGCGTTCGCGAGGGCAATGCCGCGTTCGCGTAGGTTGGGGCCAGTTGGCCATCGCGTTCGCGAGGTAGCATGCCGCGTTCGCGGAGAAGAAAGTTGGAACGCATCGCGTTCGCGTGGGAGAAGGACGCGGACGCGTAAGAGGAAAAGGCGAAGCATCGCGTTCGCGTGGACTGGGACGCGAACGCGTAGAGGAAAAATCCGGGCTGGGGGAGAATGGTCTTCACGGACGCATGACTGTACGTTGCGTTCGCGATGAAGGAACGGAGCAAGGCATCGCATTCGCGTGAGGGGCATCGCGAACGCGTAGAGTAAAATCGTCAGGCAGTGAAATTAAAATCACAGAACAGAGGGCTCACAGGTTCATATACCCAAAACGCCATTTTTGAGTTCTAGAGAGAGAAACTCACGGGAATTGCTGGTAATTCATCGGGGATTCGTTGGAGGTAAGTTTTGTGGCTTAATTACATCATTTTAACATGAAATCATGGGTTAAATTTATGTAAATGGAAGATTAAAGGTGGGTTTGAGCCCTAGGCCTAAATTAAAGAAAAACACCGATTTGAGTGGGCAAATGAAGTCCGATTTTGGTAAATTTTATATGCCTAGACTCGTATCGAGATGAGGATTCCGAATATGTGACTTTTGTAATTTTTCGACAAGCGTACCGAAAGTCGGGTTTTGACAACTTTGGGAATTTTGATGTAAATCGAGTTGTATTGATTGGGTGTCGTCCCATTGGCCTAATTTGTTGTATTTCTACTGTATTTGATCGGATTCTACGCGTGCGGAGCTTGATTCTCGTGGCAAGGGCATTGCGGAGTAGTCGTCGCGCCGTATTGAGGTGAGTAATAGATGTGGGTGATGACCAGCGGGTTCGAAACCCCGGTATACCACTTTGTGACGCTGTATAGCGGCGAGACACGCACTCTCTTGAGAGTGCGGGGGCGATCATGAATTGGAGACTATATATTAGTCCGACCTGTTGATACTGTATTATTGGCTATTCTCGAGCCGTTGAACCTCCTTCTTGGACGGTTGAGTATATTGTGGGCTGTGAGCCAGTTATTGGATCCCGCGAGGATCGTTATCATTGTCTTATCATATAGACATGCTAGTTTACTACTAGTCCGCAGCTATTTTTGTTATTGTGCTAATTCCAATCTCTGGAACTTGATATTACTGTTTTCCAACTGAAAAATGATAAAAGAGTTTTCAAAAACTACTTTTGAGCCTGCGAGGTTGTATCTGCATATTAGCCTGACTAGTAGTGGATCGGGCTGCACGCCGCAGCGAGATATATGTTGGATCGGACTGCACGCCGCAGGAATATCTCTATGAGATGTGCTTGGGCTGTAGGAGCCCCTCCGGAGTCTGAACCCCCACAGTGAGCACGGGTACCCAAAAATTGGAGTCGGGCTACGTGCCGTAGCGGTCATATCATGCATTGCATTGCATTTAGCTACATCTGCTAGCTGTTATGCTATTTATTGGTATTTGTTGGTACAGGTACAGTGAAGATTGATTCTATGACAGGGTAGCCGATTATAGCTTTACATAGTGCTTTATTGCGGATTTCTTATCTGCGTTGTCTTACCCTTGTTTATTACCACCGAGTCTGGCAGTACTCATTTTACTCCCTGCACCTTGTGTGCAGATCCAGGTACCTCTCAGCAGTGATCCAGTAGCTGTGCGAGGCGACGTTTGTGGATATTCGAGGTAGCTGCAGAGTCCGCAGGACCCGATATTCCTTCTTACTGTCTTGATGTTGTATTGACTTTTCTTTCCGCACTTGGTATCTTGTAAACCTTTATACACTCATGTTCAGTAGAGGCTCATGACTCTTGACCCTTGGTCTATGGGAGTTGGGGTATTTTGGGACTTGTTTTTCCCCGTTGTTAGTATAAGTATTACTATTGTTTCATATTTTGAAATGCTTAAATGGGTTAAAGAGAGCTTCTAGCTCCGTTGTTGATGTTGATTGGTCAGGCTGGCGTAGCAATGTGCTGGGCGCCATCACGACCGGATTTGGGGTCGTGACATTAAACAAGTAATCACGATGATAAGACAGCTAATAAATTACATCGAGAATCAATTTAGCCAGCTAACCATGTTTTCCACATTTTCCTCATTTCAATTAATTCTCAACACAAAGCACGTTTAAGATCAACAAGTAGAACAACAACCAATCAATCACGTAAAACACAAGTAGTCAAACAAAGGGGCAATTAGTGCCCCACAGGTTGCAAACTCTCCTGCTGTCTTCTTTCACAATTTCACATCAATGATTTTATATCAATTTCAATAGCGATTTCGATCGCTTTCCATCCTTATTACCTCGTCCACCCTTATTACCTCGGCCACACTTATCACCCCAACCCACACCTTATTACTTCGTGTTGCGGTGCGCAACCCGATCCCACCATACAGTTTCAAACACAACAACCACAAACATCAGATAAGGCACTACATACAATTACAACAAATTCAAATAAGCAACTTACAATTCGATTCATATTCTCAAATACTTTTCAAACTGATAACACAACCAAGTTACCACGTTTCCTTATTCGAGAGTACCCACACAAGTATGTTCATCAATTTACCATAATTCAAGTGTTTTATCTCTTTCCACAAGAAACCATATATGCCACCACAACAATTGTTCTCAGTTCTTTACCAATTCGAGTTCCCTTGTTATCTTTCAATTCATATTTCATACCACACCACATGTAGTTCAACATCAATTGAATACCCAACAGTGAAATCAAAGAATTTCATAAAAGTTCCCAAATTAACACATGCCAAACAAATTTTACACACATGGGCGATTTTACAAGAATCAAAATTAGCCATACATACATGGTGTCGAGTTTTCTTCCTTTAATCTCCTACTTCGTGCTTACCCAAGTTATTCTATTTTGCCTACCTCGTTCTTGCAGATTCTTACTTCTACTCACTTCTTTTTACTAAACACCAAGTTCAATAATCATGCATGAGTGTTAAATTCTATTTTCAAAAGCTATTATATGCAAACCTTTCTTTACCCATTTTAAAACTGAAAATCAGAGAAAATAGTTAGGGATTTTACCTTGTAAAGATTGGGGAAGTTGAATCTTTGCCCTATGATCCTTTGGACTAAATGTTTGGAACAATTCTTGAAGATAATAGACTTCTCTCTCTAAAACCCCTCTCTTCTCTCTCTAATTTTGGTAAGAAGACATGATAAAATGAAGGAGAAAGGTCTTTTATTAAAGAAGGGGTCGGGTAAAAAATTTATAAAAATCTGGGCCGAGCGGTCGCATCTACGATCGCAGAATCAACATGTGATCCGCAGAATGGACCGCAGAATTGCCTCAAAATTTAATATGTTTCTGTTATGGAATGCAACCAAAATGCGGTTCGCATTCTTGATCTGCGGTCGCAGAATGCACCGCAGATTTGACACTCAAAAATCTTCGAGAAACTATGCGGTAGATCTGCGGTCCACAGAATCCATTCTGCGATCGCATATCGACCACATTTTCAACACCATTTTTGAAAATATTCTGTTAAGCTCTACGGTAGGAATACAGTCCGCATAGCAGATCTGCGGTCGCATTCCTTACCGCAAAATTGACACTTTTCTGTAAAAATTGATTATTTAAATTTTTAAAACTTAAATCACTACCAAGGGTCCGAACCGCGGCGAGCTTGCTCGCCGCGAAGAATTCTACGCATTCCTAACACATTATTCGGATCATGACACCACAGTTACTAGGTTTTAAGCACTAAAATTTTAATGGGGCCTTACACCAACATTCAGGTGGGTACTTCATCAAATGTTCAACAGCTTCCTTTCCATGTTCATCCACTTGTGCCATACTCCTTAATTGGTCTTTAAAATCCTCCTCATATGTGCTCCAGGCAGCCCACCATAAGTACTTCTTATATACCCCATGTCCCTATTTTTTGCACCAATTTGCTTTAATGTGCCTTACATAATATCTATGGTGTGCCTTAGGAAGAACCAAATGGACTGAATCAATCAAACCCTTAAAATGGAAATGCAACAAAAATGTAATTATAGCTAATGAACAGTTAACTTCAGTTAGTTATATGCCACTAACAGTTATAACAATTATATGCTACTAACAGCTAACTAACATGCTACTAACAGTTAACTAACAGCTAGTTATATGCTAATAACAATTATAACAGTTATATGCTACTAACAGTTAACTAACATGCTACTAACAGTTAACTAACAACTAGTTATATGCTACTAACACTTATAACAGCTAACTTCAGCTAGTTAACTAACAGAAAAGTATATGGTACTAACAATTATAACAGTTAACTTCAGCTAGTTATATGCTACTAACAGTTATAATAGCTAACTACGTATATGCTACTAACAGTTATAAAAGTTAATTAACTTCACCTAGTTGTATACCACAATTATAACAGTTATATGCTACTAACAGTTATAACAGTTAACTTCAGCTAGTTAACTAACAGAGAAGGTATATGCTACTAACATGCTACACAATTAACTAATATGCTACACAGTTAACTAACATGCTACACAGTTATAACTAACATGTTACACAGTTATATGCTACACAGTTATAACTAACTAGAGCTAGTTATATGGTACCACTTCAGCAAATGAAATGCAACAGTTATGAGCTAATGAAACAGTAAAGTCTTACCTTTTGCATATCTGAAATAAATGTAATCCCTTCTCCACTTTTGAGGTCCAATGAATGTTGTAGCAGTCTTAAGAACCAACTCCATGTCACTTTGGTCTCTTTATCAACAACAACCCAAGATAAGGGATAAAAGTGCCTCATGGAGTCTTGGCCAATAGCTACTAACAGTTGACCCTTGCATTTTCCTTTTAGAAAGGTTCCATCCAACCCAATGAATGGTCTCAACCCACCCTTGAACCCCATTTTCAATGTATCAAAGCATATGTACATTCTTAGGAATCTTCTTTTAACTTAACTAAGTGAATCCTTTGAAATATTAATCACCACATTTGTTCCTAGATTACTAGACCTTAATTCATTAGCATAAGCCTCAAACGTGTTGTACTCATCTGCAAAACTACCCTCCATCTTCTCCAATATCATTCTTCTGACTCTTTTACACTTCGAATGACTAACATTGATGTTAAATGCATCTTTTACAATTTCCATCATCTCCTTAATTTTAAGCTTAGGATTATCTTGCAGCTTGCTCTTAAAGTAAGCAGCTATAGTATTTGAATTCACCATATGGTTATCATATGCAGTATTGCACTTATGTTTTTCATTTAATGTCTTGAATTTAACACCAGGACCTTTAGAGTCTTTGAAAATATGACAAACAAAGGGGCAGTCTTCATCTACACATATGTACCTAAGCTTTTGGGGCCAACTCTTGACTTTTTTAACACATAACCATTTGCAATGGAATATAGGTTCATGAATTTTCTAGCTTCTGGAATGTCTTTGAATGTCATAGACTTGTTTAATTCCTTATACTCAGTTAATTTATCAGTTATCTTCCTCTCTTTTTCTGTATGCAGTAATTCTAATGAATCAGATTCACTGTCAGAATCAGAAGAATCAGAAGACTGATAGTCATGTCCTTCATTGCCATTTGAACTACAGTCAGTAGCAGCATCAACTTCTATCATGCTAGGCTCAATGTGGTGGACTATATTATGAACATTAACAGTTAACTCACACTCATCTACAACAAAGATGTCAATAACCTTAAACTTATCACTAACCAAAGACAACAGAGTCCTAACGCCTTCATCACATTGTATTTCATAATATCTACCACTAGGCTCATTCACAATTACTTGTTGAACTCCAATAAACCCCAACTTAGAAGTAAATTCATTTACTAAAAAGGTATAAGACAATTGGTCAGAGTCAAAACCTTTAATACTGTGTACCATCTTCCTTGAGTATAACACTTGTGGTCTTTTATCCAATCACCATCATAGTGAAAATTTAGATCCAATAATACCTTTGCATATAAGCTACAGAATAAGAAAGGGAAATGTTGGATAAGAAATAGGGTGCTGCCACAAATGAAGACAAAGATAAATAAACAAACAAAGAAATAGGGTGCTGCCACAAATGAAGATAAAGATAAATAAACAATCCAAAAAAAATTAATAATCTGACCCACTTGTCTCTTAAACCAAAACAATTGTATAAGAAATAGGGGACCAAACACCCAAAATAACCACGACAAAGAAACAGATCCAACACAAAGGGCACCCTTTTCAGTTAAATACAATATATGTAGGACCACAAATTTAAAACCCTAAATGGCAACAAAAAGAATATACCAGATGGGGATTATTCAATAACAAAAGGCATGTGACGACCCAAAGGGTCATCACTTATCTTATTAATCTTTTCGAGCTTCTGAGGCCTTGAAAACCTCATTCTATGTTGCCTCGATTTACATGCACAATCCGGGCATGTGGCCGAAAAGTTTTTATGTTGAAATATATGAAAAAATGTGAGAAATTTGAAGAATTTTGATATTAATATTGATATGGTTGACTTCGGTCAACATTTTTGGTAAACGGACCCGGATCCGAGATTGAATGGTCCCGAAAGGTCCGTAGGAAAATATGGGACTTGGACATGCGCCCGGAGTCGAATTCTGAGGCCTAGAGCCCAAGTTATGAAATTTTCTGTGAAATTGTTTTTGACGTAATTGTTAAAGGATGAATTAATTGACCTTGGTATCGGGCTCGTATTTTGGTTCCGACACCCGGTACAAGTCTTAAATATTATATATGTGCTTTCTGCAAATTTTGGTGACATTCGGATGTCGTTTGATATGTTTTGGACCTTGAGTTCCAAGTTTGAAAGTTTTGAAAACCAAAAGTATGAAAATCATGAACTTGAGGCTTGATTTGATAAAAACGATGTGATATTGGCGATGTGATCGCACGAACAAGTTTGTAATGTGTTTTTGATATTGTGTACATGTTTGGTTTGGCGCTCGGGGGGGGGGGGGGGGGTCGGGTAAAGATTTGATAGGCCGTTGGTTCAATTTCTGAATTTTTGCACTGCTCGTATTTCACCCAGCTGTTGGCTTCGCAATTGCGAAACATTTCTCGCAATTGCGAAGGTGACAGATCAAGGCAGGGTTCGCAAATGCGAACCCTTGATCGCAAAGCGCCCAGGACTATTTAGGTTCGCAAATGCGAACCAAACCTCGCAAATGCGAGGCCTTCAGTGTTAAGCCATTCTTCGCAAATGTGAAGAATTCTTCGCAAATGCGAAGGCCCCTCAGCCAGCCTTGTTCGCAAATGCGAACAAATGTTTGCAAATGCGAAGGCCCCAGATTTACCTTGGCTTCGCAAATGCGAACAAAAGTTCGCAAATGCGAACTTCCCATCCTTAGCTTATTTTTCAAACTCCAGAATTTGGTCGGGGTTCGCAATTGCGAACCCATGTTCGCAAATGCGAACACAGAGACCTGTAAATCACGATTTCCAGCTTCATTTTTCACATTTCACAACCCAAAAACACCAATTGGCGATTTTTCACGAACTCCCTCTTCTTCAAAGCAATTGTAAGTCACTTTTTACTTAATGCTTTCAATTCCTAACAACATTAAACATGTTTTTCAATAGAAATCAAAGGTTTTCATGGTAGAATTTCTTGTTTTTGGTAGAATATAGGGTTTTTCATGAATTGGAAAATTGGACCTCGAATTGAGGTCCGATTTTGAAACAAATCATATACTTGAACTCGTGGGGGGATGGGTAACCGGATTTTGGTCCGAACCCCGAGTTCCGACCATGTGGGCCCGGGGTCGAAATTCACTATTCCGGACAGAATGTTGTAAAAGTTGTAATTGGCCTTATGAATTAGTTTGTTGAGTAGTATTGATGATATTAAATCAATTGTGTATAGATACGATTGGATTGGAGCCAAATTTGAAAGGAAAAGGCATTGCCATGGATTGAATTGTTCGTAAATATTCGAGGTAAGTGTTTGTTCTATCCTAGCTTGAGGGAATAGGATTATGTGCTATGTGTTATGTGATCGAGTACGGTGTATGGACTGTGGTGACGAGCATCCATACTCTGGCGTCTAGCATCACCGTGAGTCGTTGTTAATACTTGTTGTGGGACATATTTGAATATAAATTGTTGAACCCTTGCCAGGTTGTAGAATTGTTATTGTTCTCCCTTGTCGGGACTTGTTGTGAAGATGATTATTGATTGCCCTTGTTGGGACGGTTTATGATTTACTGTTTCATTCTTTGCCCTTAATTGTGATTGTTATTTGGGTGAGGAAGAGTGATAATGCACGAAGGGTGATGTCGTGCCTTGATTTATTATTTATGCACGAAGGTTAATGTCGTGCCTTGTTATTATTTATGCACGAAGGTTAATGTCGTGCCTTGTTTTATTGATTATGCACGAAGGATCATGTCGTGCCTTGTTATTAAACCATGTACGAAGGATCATGCCGTACCATGGATGTGAGGATGAGAGTAAAAGCACGAAGGGTGATGTCGTGCACTTTATTTGCTTATTTGGTGAGGATGAGAGTAAAAGCACGAATGGTGATGCCGTGCAACTACTTGCTATTCCTTGATTTGATATTACTTGTTTTTCCATTATACTTTGTTTTCCCTTGTGGACTTATTAACTGTTGTTAATTGTTGAGTTCATCTGAGATATTCCTTATTGTGTTATTACTTGGTTATTTCTCCTTATTTTGAGGTATATATATATATATATATATATATATATATATATATATATATTGAATTGCACAGGTTTATGTGGGTGTCTGGTCCTAGGCTTGTCACTACTTCGCCGGGATAGGCCAGGCACTTACCAGCACATGGGGTCGGTTGTGCTGATATTACACTTCTGTGCGTTTTTGCACAGGTCCAGGTTACGATCAGGAGCAGCAGCAGTAAATCTTTTGCGTGGGAGTTGATCATATTTGAGACCGAGGTAGCTTGCAGACGTCCGCAGGCCCGGCGTCTCTCTCTTTACTTATGTTACTAGTTGTAGTCTCTTTGTTCCGAGACAAACAGATTATGTTATATTTCTTTCGGACTTTTATGTGTAGTATTCAGTAGTAGTTCGTGAGTTGGTGACTCCACGTCTTGGGTAGAGGATTTCAGTATGGTTTTACCTTGAAACTGCTTATTTCTATTTCGATAAAGTCTTCCGCACTTATTTAATTAAAGTTATGGTTTTGTTGATAAATTAATTATGAAATATTATTAAAATAACAGGATAGTATGAATACAGTGGCTTGCCTAGCTACCACAAGTAGGCGCCATCACGATCCCGATGTTGGGGGGAAAATCTGGGTCGTGACAAGTTGGTATCAGAGCTCTAGGTTACATTGGTCTCACCACTCACGAACAAGCTTAGTAGAGTTTGAGAGGTAGGTACGGAGACGTCTGTACTTGTCCTCCAAAGTCTATTGAGTTAGGAAAAAGTCTCTCATTTGTTCCTTCTTGTCGTGCGACTTGTTCCTCAATTACGGATTAAACTTCTATTCTGTCCTTTCGCAGATGGTAAGGACACGCGCTTCTTCGTCCGCTGACCAGCAGCCCGAGCCCCAAGCAACTCCCGTGAGGGGCAGGGGCCGAGGCCGTATCAGAGGTCGTGGTAGGGGTAGAGCTCAGCCCCCGGCAGCTACTCCACGGATGGAGCCTCATATTGAGATTTACGAGGAGGCTCCAGTCTCAGCAGCTCTAGTGGGCCCAGCTCAGGTCTCAGGAAAGGCTTTATTTACCCCGGATCTTCGGGAGGCTTTGGTCAAGATAGCGGGATTTATGGACAGCGTTGCCAGAGCAGATTTATTATCAGTTGCACCAGCCACTTCTCAGGCTGGAGGAGGGGCCCAGACTCCTATTGCTCGTACTCCGGAGCCTGTAGCTCCTCAGCCTCAGGCACCAGTGGTTCAGCCAGTTGTGGCCACACAGTCAGGTACCACGGCTCATGCCGGAGATGGAGCCGCCATGACTTCTGATTCTTTTTGGAGACTTGATCGGTTCTCCAAGATGTTAACCACTACCTTCAGCGGTGCCACATCGGAGGATCCTCGGGATTTCTTATTCGGTTGCCATGAGATTCTCAAGACTATGGGGATCGTGGAGTCCAATGGAGTTGACTTCTGTACATTTAGGCTTTCAGGATCCGCCAAGGCTTGGTGGAGGGATTATTGCTTGACTCGACCAGCAGGGTCCCCAGCTTTATCATGGGATCAGTTTGCAGAGCTATTTCTGGAGAATTTTCTCCCTGCTACTCAGCGGGATGCACTTCGGAGGCAGTTTGAGCGCCTCCATCGGGGCACTATGACGGTCACTCAGTATGAGACGAGATTTGTTGATTTGGCTCGTCATGCAGTGGTGATACTTCCCACAGAGCGGGAGAGGGTCCGTAGGTTTATAGATGGGCTTAATCGGCCAATTAGACTTCAGATGGCGATGGGAATGGGGAGTGATATTTCATTTCAGGAGACAACTAATGCAGCACGTAGAGTTGAGATGGCTCTTGCTCGGGAAGGTGGTTATTCTTCAGACAAGAGGCCTCGTCATTCAGGCAGGTTTAGTGGTTCTTCTTCTGGTGGCAGAGAATCTTTCGACAGAGGCCAGTTTTCCGGGCCTTTCCATTCCGCCCTTCAGGCTTCACAGGGTGGACCAGGTGATCGTGGGTTTCGTGGGCAGTATTCAGATCAGCCTCCTATTAATGCTCAGCCTCTTCAGAGTGTTCGTGGAGGCCATTCAGGTCGTCAGGGCCAGCAGCCCTATCAGTCTAAGAGTTGCTACGGTTGTGGTGACCCAGGTCATTTTATCAGGTACTGCTCTCGAGCAGCGGGCAACTCTCAGTAGCGGGGCCCTCGTCCTATGATTCAGGCCCCAGCTGACCCTCAGTCTGCCTAGCCAGCCAGAGGTGGGGGTAGAGATAATAGAGGTGGAGGTCGAGACCGTAGAGGTGGAGACCGTCCAGCCAGAGGTAGAGGTCAGCCAGCTGATGGCCGTCCTAGAGACGTAGCTCAGAGGGGAGGTGCAGATCCCCGATTCTATGCTTTACCAGCCAGGCCAGAGGCAGAGGCATCAGATGCCGTGATTACAAGTACCATTCTTGTATGTGGCAGAGGTGCTTCAGTATTATTTGACCCTGGATCATGTGTCTTCCTACTTTGCACCGTATTTGGCCGTGCCCAGCTATGCTCTGGATATTCCAGTTTATGTGTCTACACCGGTGGGTGACTCCATTGTAGTCGACCGAGTGCATCGTTCGTGCATAGTTATATTTGGGGGTCTTGAGACTCGTGTTGATCTGTTGTTTTTGGATATGGTGGATTTTGATGTCATATTGGGTATGGACTGGTTGTCCCCATACCATGTTATTCTAGATTGTCATTCTAAGACTGTGACCTTGGCCTTGCCAGAATCACCCTGACTAGAGTGGAAAGGGACCTCAAGCCACTCTGTTCGCACTGTTATTTCCTATGTTAAGGCTCGACGCATGGTCGAGAAGGGGTGTCTAGCTTATTTGGCTTATGTTCGTGATTCCAGCGCAGAGGTTCCTTCCATTGAGTCATTCCCTATTGCACGGGAGTTTCCTGAGGTTTTTTCTTCAGATCTTCCGAAATTGCCACTCGACAGGGATATTGATTTCTGTATTGATCTGGCACCGGGCACTCAGCCCATCTCTATTCCACCCTATCGTATGGCCCCGCCGGAATTAAAATAGTTGAAAGATTAGTTGCAAGACCTTCTTGAGAAGGGCTTTATTAGGCCTAGTGTTTCCCCCTGGGGAGCACCTGTATTATTTGCAAAGAAGAAAGATGGCTCGATGTGGATGTGTATTGATTACCGGTAATTGAACAAAGTGACAATAAAGAATAAGTATCCACTGCCGAGGATTAATGATTTGTTTGACCAGCTCCAGGGAGCGAGGGTATTCTCAAAGGTAGACTTGAGGTCAGGCTACCATCAGTTGAAGATCAGGGCGGCTGACATTCCTAAGACAGCCTTTCGCACTAGATTTGGGCATTGTGAGTTCTTGGTCATGTCCTTCGGGTTGACCAATGCCCCAGCAGCATTCATGGAGTTGATGAATCGGGTATTCAGGCCTTACTTAGATCCGTTCGTGATAGTCTTTATAGATGACATCCTGGTATACTCCCGCAGCCAGGAAGAGCACGAGCAGCACCTCAGAGTGGTTCTTCAGACTATGAAGAATAAACCATCTATATGCCAAATATTCGAAATGTGAGTTCTGGTTGAGTTCGGTAGCATTTCTGGGTCACATTGTATCAGTGGAAGGTATTCGGGTGGACCCAAAGAAGATTGAGGCAGTCCAGAATTGGCCTCGACCAGCTTCAGTGACTGAGATCAGGAGTTTCTTGGGGTTAGCAGGTTACTACCGTCGATTTGTAGAGGGGTTTTCTTCTATTGCAGCCCTGATGACCAGGTTGACCCAGAAGGGTGTCCAATTCCAGTGGTCAGAGGAGTGTGAGGCGAGCTTTCAGAAGCTCAATACAGCCTTGACCACCGCGCCAATATTGATACTACCTACGGGTGCAGGGCCTTATACAGTTTATTGTGATGCATCTCGTACAGGGCTTAGAGCGGTATTGATGCAGGATGGTAAGGTTATCGCTTATGATTCGAGGCAGTTAAAAATACATGAGAAGAATTATCCAGTTCATGATCTTGAGTTAGCAGCAGTGGTTCATGCCTTGAAGATCTTGAGGCATTATCTATATAGTGTGATGTGTGAGGTGTACACTGATCACAAAATCCTACAGTACTTGTTCAAGCAAAAGGAGTTAAATCTACGACATCGGAGATGGTTAGAATTGCTGAAAGACTATGATGTTACTATCCTATATCACCCAGGTAAGGCCAATGTGGTGGCCGATGCATTGAGTAGAAAGTCCGCCGGCATGGGTAGTCTTGCCTTTATCCCGGTTAGTCAGAGACCATTAGCTCTAGATGTCCAGGCCTTATCCGACCGGTTCGTGAGATTAGACATTTCTGAGCCTAGCAGGGTGTTAGCCTGCACGGTCGCTCTTTCTTCTCTATTAGAGCGTATCCGTGAGAGGCAATTTGATGATCCTCATTTGCATGATTTGAGAGATACAGTACAGCGGGGAGGTGCCACAAAGGTAAATCTAGATGAGGATGGGGTATTGAGATTGCAGGGTCGAGTTTGTGTGCCTAATGTCGAAGGGATTCGAGAGATGTTATTAGCGGAGGCCCACAGTTCGCGGTATTCTATTCACCCAAGCACCGCGAAGATGTACCAGGACTTACGACAGCACTATTGGTGGCGCAGAATGAAGAAAGATATCGTTGCATATGTCGCTCGGTGTCTAAATTGTCAGCAGGTGAAATATAAGCACCAGAGGCCCGGTGGTGTATTCCGGAGGATTGAGATTCCCGAGTGGAAATGGGAGCGGATCACTATGGACTTCGTTACTGGAGTTCCTTTGACTCGGAGGAAATATGATGCTATTTGGGCCATTGTTGATAGGCTGACCAAGTCAGCACACTTTATTCCAGTATCTGTCTCCTACTCGTCAGAGAGGTTAGCGGAGATTTACATTAGGGAGATTGTTCGTCTTCATGGGGTGCCGGTATCTATTATTTCTGATCGGGGTATGCAGTTTACCTCACGGTTCTGGAGAGCGGTCCAGCAGGAGTTAGGCACCCAGGTTCAGTTGAGTACAGCATTTCATCCTCGGACGGATGGCCAGTCCGAGAGGACTATTCAGATTCTAGAGGACATGCTTCGAGCCTCTGTTATTGATTTCGGAGGCTCGTGGGACCGGTTTCTGCCATTAGCAGAGTTTGCCTACAACAACAGCTACCAGTCTAGCATCCAGATGGCCCAGTATGAGGCGTTGTATGGCAGGCGATGTCGATCTCCAGTTGGATGGTTTGAACCGGGAGAGGCTCGATTGTTGGGTACATACTTAGTTTAAGAGGCCTTGGATAAGGTCAAGGCTATCCAGGAGAGATTGCGTTCAGCTCAGTCCAGATAGAAGACTTATGCGGATCGTAAGGTTCGAGATGTAGATTTCATGGTTGGTGAGCGTGTATTGCTCCGACTGTCGCCGATGAAGGGCGTGATGAGATTCGGGAAGAAGGGCAAGCTCAGCCCTAGGTATATCGGTCCATTTGAAATTCTAGATAGAGTGGGATGGGTGGCTTACAGACTTGCTTTGCCGCCTAGCTTATCAGCCGTGCATCCAGTTTTTCATGTATCTATGCTTCGGAGATACCCACGGCGATCCCACACATGTATTAGACTTCAGCACTATCCAATTGGACAATGATCTATCTTACGAGGAGGAGCCGGTGGCCATTCTAGACCGGCAGGTTCGACAGTTGAGGTCGAAGAGTTATCCTTTTGTGCATGTTCAGTGGAGAGGTCAGCCTCCTGAGGAATCGACCTGGGAGTCCGAGTCTGATATGCGGAGCCGCTACCCACATTTTTTCCCCGACTTAGGTACTTCTTTCTTTAGTCCGTTCGAAGACGAACGGTTGTTTTAGAGGTGGAGAATGTGACGACCCAAAGGGTCATCACTTATTTTATTAATCATTTCGAGCTTCTGAGGCCTTGAAAACCTCATTCTATGTTGCCTCGATTTACGTGCACGATCCGGGCATGTGGCCGGAAAGTTTTTATGTTGAAATATATGAAAAGAATGTGAGAAATTTGAAGAATTTTGATATTAATATTGATATGGTTGACTTCGGTCAACATTTTTGGTAAACGGACCCGGATCCGAGATTGGATGGTCTCAAAAGGTCCGTAGGAAAATATGGGACTTGGACATGCGTCCGGAGTCGAATTCTGAGGCCTAGAGCCCAAGTTATGAAATTTTCTGTGAAATTGTTTTTGACGTAATTGTTGAAGGAAAATAAATTAATTGACCTTGGTATCGGGCTCGTATTTTGGTTCCGACGTCCGGTACAAATCTTAAATATTATATATGTGCTTTCTGCAAAGTATGATGATATTCGGATGTCGTTTGATATGTTTTGGACCTTGAGTTCCAAGTTTGAAAGTTTTGAAAACCAAAAGTATGAAAATCATGAACTTGAGGCTTGATTTGATGAAAACGATGTGATATTGGCGATGTGATCGCACGAACAAGTTTGTAATGTGTTTTTGATGTTGTGTACATGTTTGGTTTGGAGCCCGGGGGCTCGGGTAAAGATTTGATAGGCCGTTGGTTCAATTTCTGAATTTTTGCACTGCTGGTTTTTCACCCAGCTGTTGGCTTCGCAATTGCGAAACATTTCTCGCAATTGCGAAGGTGACAGATCAAGGCAAGGTTCGTAAATGCGAACCCTTGATCGCAAATGCGAAGGGCGCCCAGGACTGTTTGGGTTCGCAAATGCAAACCAATCCTCGCAAATGCGAGGCCTTCAGTGTTAAGCCATTCATCGCAAATGTGAAGAATTCTTCGCAAATGCGAAGGCCCCTCAGCCCAGCCTTGTTCGCAAATACGAACAAATGTTCGCAAATGCGAAGGCCCCAGATTTGCCATGGCTTCGCAAATGCGAACAAAAGTTCGCAAATGCGAACTTCCCATCCTTAACTTATTTTTCAAACTCCATAATTTGGTCGGGGTTCGCAATTGCGAACCCATGTTCGCAAATGCGAACACAGAGACCTGTAAATCATGATTTCCAGCTTCATATTTCACATTTCACAACCCAAAAACACCCATTGGCGATTTTTCACGAACTCCCTCTTCTTCAAAGCAATTGTAAGTCACTTTTTACTTAATTCTTTCAATTCCTAACAACATTAAACATGTTTTTCAATAGAAATCAAAGGTTTTCATGGTAGAACTTCTTGTTTTTGGTAGAATATAGGGTTTTTCATGAATTGGGTAATTGGACCTCGAATTGAGGTCCGATTTGAAACAAATCATATACTTGAACTCGTGGGGGGATAGGTATCCGGATTTTGGTCCGAACCCCGAGTTCCGACAATGTGGGCCCGGGGTCGAAATTCACTATTCCGGGCAGAATGTTGTAAAAGTTGTAATTGGCCTTATGAATTAATTCTTTGAGTAGTATTGCTGATATTAAATCAATTGTGTATAGATACGATTGGATTGGAGCCAAATTTGAAATGAAAAGGTATTGCCACGGATTGAATTGTTCGTAAACATTCGAGGTAAGTGTTTGTTCTATCCTAGCTTGAGGGAATAGGATTATGTGCTATGTGTTAAGTGATCGAGTGCGGTGTATGGGCTGTGGTGACGAGCATCCATACTCTGGCATCTAGCATCACCGTGAGTCGTTGTTAATACTTGTTGTGGGACATATTTGAATATAAATTGTTGAACCCTTGTCGGGTGGTAGAATTGTTATTGTTCTCCCTTGTCGAGACTTGTTGTGAAGATGATTATTGATTGCCCTTGTTGGGACGGTTTATGATTTACTGTTTCATTCTTTGCCCTTAACTGTGATTGTTATTTGGGTGAGGAAGATGATAATGCACGAAGGGTGATGCCTTGCCTTGATTTATTATTTATGCACGAAGGTTAATGCCGTGCCTTGTTATTATTTATGCACGAAGGTTAATGTCGTGCCATGTTTTATTGATTATGCATGAAGGATCATGCCGTGCCTTGTTATTAAACCATGTACGAAGGATCATGCCGTACCATGGATGTGAGGATGAGAGTAAAAGCAGGAAGGGTGATGCCATGCACTTTATTTGCTTATTTGGTGAGGATGAGAGTAAAAGCACGAAGGGTGATTCCGTGCACTTTATTTGCTTATTTGGTGAGGATGAGAGTAAAAGCACGAAGGGTGATTCCGTGCAACTACTTGCTATTCCTTTATTTGATATTACTTGTTTTTCCATTATACTTTGTTTTCCCTTGTGGACTTATTAACTGTTGTTAATTGTTGAGTTCATCTGAGATATTCCTTATTGTGTTATTACTTGGTTATTTCTCATTATTTTGTGGTATATATATATATATATATGGAACTGCACAGGTTTATGTGGGTGTCTGGTCCTAGGCTTGTCACTACTTCGCCGGGATAGGCCAGGCACTTACCAGCACATGGGGCCGGTTGTGCTGATACTACACTTCTGTGTGTTTTTGCACAGGTCCAGGTTACGCTCAGGAGCAGCAGCAGTAAATCGATTGCGTGGGAGTTGATCACATTTAAGACCGAGGTAGCTTGCAGACGTCCGCGAGCCCGGCGTCTCTCTCTTTACTTATGTTACTAGCTGTAGTCTCTTTGTTCCGAGACAAACAGAATTATGTTATATTTCTTTCAGACTTTTATGTGTAGTATTCAGTAGTAGTTCGTGAGTTGGTGACTCCACGTCTTGGGTAGAGGATTTCAGTATGGTTTTACCTTGAAACTGCTTATTTCTATTTCGATAAAGTCTTCCGCACTTATTTAATTAAAGTTATGGTTTTGTTGATAAATTAATTATGAAATATTATTAAAAAAACAGGATAGTATGAATACAATGGCTTGCCTAGCTACCACAAGTAGGCGCCATCACGATCCCGATGTTGGGGGAAAAATCCGGGTCGTGACAAGGCAAACCCTAAACCACCAGTAACAAATGTGAGCACATGATTTTTGCCCTACATGAGAATTACTCCCAAAAATTCAAAATAAAATAATTTTTGTGTTGATTGCAATATTTGTGGATTTTATGTTATTTTTCTCTTATTGTTTGCAATTGTGCGTCCATGTTTATTTGTTTAAATAAATAAAAATATAAAAATATACTCCATTTGCATTTAGAATTTAATTTTTACAACTAGGAATAATTAAGTTGGCGTTACAAAAAATAATAATCATAAAAATAATGTATTTTGTATTCTTAGTGTTTGATATCAAAATTATGTGATCTAATATATAATTGTGTGATAATTATTATTTAAAGTCAAATTGGTATTTTTTTAGGTGATTTTAGTGTATAATTAGAATTAGGATCAGATTTGGGCCAAACCATCTCCCAGCCTAAACGAACCCTCCTGAAAACCATCCCAGTACCCGTTACCCATCCAACTGTCCCGATCTGCCGAATCCCAAACGACCCCGTTGATCTGGACCGTTGGATTCTCGTGATCCAACGGCTAAGATTAAATCTTGTATTTTTAATATACCAAAACCAAAAATCACCCCAAACCCTTACCACCCATTCAGAAGCCATTTTCGTCTCTCAACCTCAGAGACGCCCCAAGCCCTAGCCGCCGTCAAACCACCGCCCGCCGCCTACCGAAAATCACCTCACGGCGGTTCCGGTAGGCCAAACACTCCCATTTTAACACCGCACACCCGCCTCAACCTCCCCATTCCAACCCCGAGCATGGTTTGGCTCGAATCCTTTCCCCTCTTCTCGAATCTTTATTTAAAGATCCGAGCAAAGCTCAAAGCAACCCCAACCGGCCCCAAATTCACACCAATCGCTCCCCGGACACCCCTCATACCCCGAATAACCTTGGTTCCCTTCAAATCTGACCATGACTGCTCGAACCCCAAATCAAGACTTCAAAAACCCTAAAAATCTGAACTTTGGTTCTTTGTTCTAATTCAAAAGAAATTGAGGTCTAATAGACCTTAATTGGGATGTTTTCATTTGAAATATCTCAATTAAGGTCCGTTAGATTCCAAAATTCAAGTCGAAGTCCAAACGGCCCAGATTCTATTGAATTCTGATTTTTCCCATCGTTTGAGGTATTCCATTATTTCTTTTCTCTCGTTTTTTTTACTTTCTGTTTGTTTAAATTGTTTGATTATTTTTTCGCCGTGTTCGTTTATTGTGATTTTCCCTTTCCTCTTCTCAAAAGACCTTTATTTTGGTCAATTCTCTCTATTTATTATTAATTGCGTGTATTATAGACTACATAATCAATTCGAAATGTCGTTGAGTGGTTTAAGTCCCCTGTTCTGTTTAAAAATAACTAAGTCAGTCGATTAGTCTGTTTTTATCCCATTTTTGTATGTGTTTAATTACTCTGTGGAATCGATTGTTTAAATGTCGTCGCTTAGTTTCGCATAAGTTTGTTGGTTAGAACAATGTGGCAGTGAACTTGAATTTACTTGACTAGAAATTTGCCTTGGTTTGTTAGTTTTAATTGAACCTGAATTTGAACTATTGGAACCAAATGGAGGCCATGTGATAATCAGGCATGCCTGATTCAGCCTGGCATTTTTGATATAGTTTAAATAAAATAGTTTTTTTTAGGAAAAGGGACTGTCAGGGAATATATTGGTCTGGAAATTAGTTTATTAAACTCTTTTGAAGTGCTCCTAAGAGCTGGAAAATGAGAACTCACATGGGGGAATAAACAAGCTGGAAAAGTGAACTTTTGAATTCTGTTTTGTCTATAAAGACAGAAGAAAAACAAAACTAAAGGAGACAGACACAGACTGATAGAAACAGGGAGTGTAAGGAGAATACAGTTAAAAAAACAATTCTGAAAAAACAGTGAGAGTAAGGGGGTAGCCTGTGAGTTTGAGGACACACACAGAGAGATTTTAAGCAATAGGAGGTCTGAGAAGGGGAACTCACAGAGAGAGTTCTAAACAGAAAAGAGATACAATCTGGAAGATAGACATTTGGGAGAATTCTGAAAGAAAAAAAAACAGAGTGTTTCTTTGAGAGATACACACAAACAGAGAATAACAAAGAAATCTCTAAGAGTGAATGTTGAAAGTAAAGTCATTTGAGAAGCAATTGTGTTTCGCTTTGAGTCTGAAAGTGCTTTTACTTAGAGTGTTTAAATCAGAGAGTATTGTCATTTTTGCTGTTGGATTCTTCTGTTGCGGTTTGTGATTGCATTTGGTATTTCCGGATTAAAATTGGTATTCTTGGGAATTTGGTGCTGTCTTGAAACTATTCTGTTGCTGTTGCTGGTTCCACTGCTGCCACTGACCTCCTCATTTCTGTTTGTTTAACAACTTCCAGGTACACTCTCGAAATTGTATTGAAGTCGAAGTTGTGATTTGGATGAAACAAACCAGTTTTGATGTTATAATCTGTTGTGTAATTCAACTACTGTTGTTCATGTTTTACTAGCCTTGTTGTATGGACTTGTCTTGAACATATTTGGATCCCAATCGCATTAAAGCATGAGAAATGCTTGTTTTGAACTTGGAATTCTTTGCAATAATTATGGATATAGTATGATTCCCTGACAATGTTCTCTGAATTTCAAATATGACCAATGTGTGTTGTTGAAAACTAAAGTTGGAAAAAATAACTGCTTTATTCACGAGTATTTGCTTATTCAGTTCAGGGATTCCCAATGCTTTTAATATGTCAAGTGTGCAGTAGAATGGCAAATTCAATAGAGAATTGCTTCGTATAAAACTAGGTTTAGTATTTGTTGTAAGATTTTCAGTGATTTGGCTGAAGACATTCAGAATTTGGGAAGTGTTTTTTTAGGTGTTGTAATATGCTGTGAAAGGTCATATTTGTCTAAAATGATAATTGAATTTGTCTGTTAAGTTAGAATTGGGAATATGTTTGTTATTTTAAAGGGTTAACATAGCAGTCTTCTACACATAGTGCTCCACCTTGATTACTTCTTGGTGGTTTAGCTTAGCTTTGTACCAGCAAAAACTTTGTTTGCATTTGCTAAAATCGATGGCCATCTTCGGATTATAGAGACGTAAATGAAAAATAATAATTCGTTGGAGTCATAGGTAATAAGAACAATGAAATAGGAATTGGGATTTGGAAAAGTTCATGGTCTGTTTTATAAGTCAGGAATAAGCCACAAATAGAGATTCCTTTACTTCTAAATCCTCCATCCTTTTGCAATGCTTGAATGAATCAGAATGATCCCAAGAATGAAACATTAGTAGCTAATGAAATTATTACTGGTGTTATTTAATTGGTTAATTCATATCACTAAAATGAACATTCTTCTTCCAACATGAAAATTCACCCCTTTTGAAATAATTTGAGGCGAGTCGTGCCAAATAAAAATAACAATTGCATGGCCCTCATTTTAATTATGTATTGATCCTTAGATTCTGAGGTATGCCATTTAACAAATTTTATGGCCCTCGCAAAGTGCAAACGCGAAGTGGATTTAGGCGCGTACTTTAATAATCTACCTAAAATCGGGTGCACATTTATGTGACCCAAATCCAAATCTCAACGAAGTCAAAAAATGCGTTAAAGGTCACAGGCGTACTGGTACGGTGTGATCCGAAATACATTTTCATGATGCTGTAATTTTTGTAAATAATAATTAAAAGCGGTTGAAAGTAAAAATTTGCACATAAGTTAAAGCATGGTATAAATCAGATAATTAAGCCAAATACGACAGTTGAGCGACCGTGCTAAAATCACGGAATTCGGGAATGCCTAACACCTTCTCCCGGGTTAACAAAATTCCTTATCTGGATTTCTGGTTCGCGGACTGTTAAATAGAGTCAAACCTTTCCTCGATTCGGGATTCGAACGGTGACTTGGGACACCATAAATCTCCCGAGTGGCGACTCTAAATCTCTTAATAAACGAATCCTGTTTCGATTGTCCTTTAATTGGAAAAACTCCCTCGCGCCCTCGCGGGTTAGCGGAAAAAGGAGGCGTGACAACAAAGACCAAAAAACGAAGGAATTTACCAGATAGGGATTATTCGATTATAAAATACAAACCCAAATAAATCGAGTATGAACATCACATGCAAACAAAAATAATAAAGTCAGACACACCTCCAAACTCAAAAATACATATACATACAAATCAGTCAAAATCCTAGTCAAAGAAAATAAAAATCAAACTAAACCCAACAATATCCTTCCGTCCATACCAAAAACAAAATAAATAATGACGATTTACAGGAATACTTTTGCTGTCTTACAAGGAAATAGGCGTACCTTCGTATGCATCAACGATGAAGATGATGAAGAGTGAGAATAGTGAAGAGAGAACGTGAGAGGTTTTTTTGGAAATACGGCTGAAATATTTTGTTTGGGTGTAGTTAATAGTCATTTGGGGCGGGTTTAATTTGTCTACTTGGCAACTTTTGTCTTAGTTGGCAAAATTATAGACGGGATTCAGTTGCCACGTAGGAAGCCCGTTAAATTTGGTTACATGTTTGCCTACTTTAATAACGGTAGGTAGTTTTTTAGCCAGAAAGTATAACGGGGTATAAACGTGGATAAATATCAAAAGTAGAGGTATTTTTTGGCCTTTTTTCATTTATTAATTACTCTTATATATATATATATATATATCAAAATCTGACGGACTATTTTACCCCTATCTAAACATTATTTATATACTCCCTCCATTTCAATTTATGTGAATATATTTCCTTTTTAGTCCGTGCAAAAAAGAATGACATCTTTCCTTATTTGGAAATAATTTATCTTTATGCAATGATTTATAACCACACAAAATAAAGGTGCCTCATTTTACACCACAAGATCAAAAGTCTTCTCTCTTTTCTTAAATTTCGTATCCAGTCAACTGAGTTCACATAAATTGAAACGGAGGGAGTATATATATATTTTGAATTGGTGTGTCAGATGTTGCCCTCACATCCAAAGCCAAAATTTCCACTACAGTTTACTCATAAAACTTTACACACACACACAGTACTTTTCTATGCAATTCTTTTATACCCAACTTTTCATCTGCTTCATTTTTTCTGCTCAGTTATAGTGATATTTACTTCATTCTAATCAATCAGAATCCTATCTTTTTCTGTAACCAGTGAAAAAGGTTCTATTTTTTTCCTTCAAATTTCAAAGCTTAAAAAAATGAAGGTTCATCCAGTACCAATAAGAAAACGAAACATCACGCTACGAAACGACATCGTATTATCAGTTTTCTCTCAAAAGAAGCTCCGGCGACTTCCCCATATCTTCGCAAAGGTTCTTGAGCTTCCGTTCCATTCCGATGCCGACGTGTCAATCGAAGAAAGCTCCGATTCGTTCCGCTTCATTATCCCAACTGATGGTGATGATGTGGGCTTGGGCCGTAATATTGCGGCTCACATAGTCGAGATCTATCCGGGTGTTACTAAGATTGTTATCCGAGGTGATAATGTTTTTGGTACTTCGTCGTCTTTGTCTGGGTTGGAGCTAGACTTATGGCGGTTTCGGCTTCCGGCGGAAACTTTGCCGGAGCTGGCTACCGCCACTTTTAGTGACGGTGAGCTGGTGGTGACGGTGCCCAAAGGGGCTGATGACGACGGTGACGGCGGCGACAGTGATGTAGGTGGAGCTGGTCGTCTTGTTCTTGTACAATAGTCCTCTTAATTCCTCCTTTTTTTCTCTCTCTCAATTTTCAGCCATGTTTTCAAATTTTAATTTTTAGTTTGAACTATCTGGTGTTTAAATGAAATATTGTTATGGTAGATCATTGAACTTTCGGCTTTTTGAAGTGCTATGAACTGACACAGCCAAGGTCATTTAAAATTAATTATGGCTTATTAAATCCTAGTATTTAATATCATTGTATGGTAACAAACTTGTTATTAAATTATATTGATACTGTGAATGTATATAACTTACATCCGCGTTCACTGTTTTATTTACATATGTTAGTGTATGGCCTATTTAGTTTTTTAGTAGTTACTAGTACTGAGCTAAAGAGTAAAGTGTGCAAGTAATCCTTTAATAGGCCACCCCAGAAAGGAAAAGGACAACTTTTAAATTGCAGTGGCGATGCGCAGTCAAAGTTGGCTTATAGGTTTGTGTATTGTGTTTTAGGAATTTGTCGTAATCACAACATGGCATACCTTGAGTTGCTTATTTGATTGTTCTATGCATATTAGACAAGGTTTATGATTGCCAAAGACCGGACTTTTTTCTTTTGTCTTGTATTATTTTTTGGGTTGTTCGTTGCTATGGTCTCAACTCTCAAGATATCTTCTTACCTCTGTATGTAGATGTCCTCTTTGCTCTCTACTAATTTATTCCCTTCTCATAATTTACAGCCCCAGGCCTTCGTCTCCGGCTCATGCCAAACTCCCAAACACTCTCCACACCTTGAAACAAACCTTAATCCCCATTAACCCCGTCCAAGACTTACCAATCTCTCCCAATCTTGAAATTCCGATTGCCGGAACCCTAGCCGGCGACCACCAAAGTACGAACCAGTACCCCACCTTAATACAATCCATCCGTCTTTAGACGATCTACAACCCAATCATAACCACTTCCCTCGAATCTTTCCCAAACCCTTCGAATATTCGAAAAAGCCTCGCCGGAACCCTACTCCGGCGAGCACCCAAAAACAATACTTCCTCAACACCTTACCCCAAGTCCCCAAACCCCTCTAACATACTCAAATTAAACCCCCAAGGCCCTATTTGGGAGATCTGATGTTCAGGAGACCAACAGTCTCTAAAACTCTGAAAAATCAAGAAAATGAAAAGAACGAAGAGAAAAAAAAGAAAAAAAAAGAAGAAAAGAAAGAAAGAAAAGGAAAAAGAAAAGGAAAAAGCCCTAAAAAACTAAGTACCCTACCCTGCCCTGTTTAGTGTTTTCATATTTTGAACTTGTCTCTTTATGTGCTTATCATGCTCTTGTCTGAATCTATTCCCATGCATGTCTAAAACATGAATCTATCTCCGTTTTATATCTTGATTCGTACTTGTTCATATGAGCACTAAATCCCATTTCATACATGCCTGAAATCATTTAAGTGTTCTTAGGTTATGATATTAGCTACTCATAAATCATGTGCTAATTAGCTGTTTTTATGTGATTGTTCAGTATATCCTGTCTCGATTAGGGTTTTAATTAGTTGAAATTCAACCATTATCAAATTTTCCCTCTGAGTTCTGATTAATTTGAAGTTAATTCGTGATTAGGGTTATTTGTGCAAAACAACATGAATCTGGCTATATTTGCAATTTGATTTATATGCTAGTTTCTTCTGAACCTCTGAATGCTTATGAGTACTTAGGCTATATGTATAAAGGTTTTTGTGGCTATGTTTGCAAACTAAGTAGGAGTTCTGATTAATTGGCTATTTGCAAAAGAGGCTAATATTGAAAAGGTTTGTAGTTTGCGATTGGTTAAGTTTTAAAACATGACTTAGGGGCTATCTGTTAAATACATTTAAGCTACCCTAGTCCTGACATACCTAAGGTAGGTCGGGTAATTACAATAAAATGCAAGGGGTAAAAGGGGAAGGGTAAATGGTATTCTTGTAGATTAAATAAAGCCTATGGGGACAAAAATGACTTTAGTGCTTGGTTTTTCTGAAATTACTTGAATAATAAGGGGGTATACTAGGTGAAGCTAAAAGGTAGTTGTGTAATAAATCTTAGCAAGTGGGTGTACTTAGGTAAAACCTGCCTAATAGAACACAAAAGAACAATCCATTACCTTTTAGCAGGGGTTCAAAGGCATTTCGTTACAATTTTGATGGACTTTAATGTATTTAATTGGAAAGAGTAGGGGAGGGAAATATAATTAACTAATTTGAAATTCCCCTCAAAATAACTCTATAAATAGGCTTCTACAAGTCTGAAAAAGGGGTTACGAAAAATTCTTAGAGGTTGAACATTTTTCTAGGCGGGATTCTGGAATTCTGGTTTCGAATTTAGAAATTTTCTGGGGGGTTCAAATTTTAAAAAGGTTCAGCTTCACCAATTCTTAAGAGTTCAAAATTTCACTTATACTGTTTGTCTACTTAATCTTCGATTCGAGAATTGTTTCCTGGGATCTTTGCTGGTGTTTCTCTGCTGTGTTATCTCCACTAGCTAGGATTTCTAATTTTCTCGAGTTGATTGCTGTTTGTCTATTGAGCTTGGGAGTTGCTATGTTATTTCCTGCTACTTTTTCCTGGTGTTTCTCTGCTGTTACCATTGCTGACTGCTTCTGTCCTTCATCACCTTAGATGTAACGACCCGGCCCGTCGTTACGGGAATTACCACCCCGATACCTTGCATTTACATATATTATGCTTTTAAAACAGTATTAGAATATATCGGGTGAGTTAGGAGTGATTTGGATTGAAAATGAAACAAATAGCATGTTTGAAGAAAGCTTGAATATGAAAAGTCAACCGAGAGTTGACTATTGAGTTAGAGTGCTCGGAACCGGATTCTGATGATTCGACTAGTTTCGGGGGATCATTTATGACTTAGGAGAACAATCGGAATTGAATTCGGAGGTCCGGTGTAGTTTTAAGCTTGAATTGGCGAATGTTGAATTTTGGCGAAAACCGGATGGTAGGTGATATTTTGATCCGGGGGTCGGAATGGAATTCGACAATTTCTGTAGCTTCGTTATGTGATTTTGGATGTGTCTGCAAATTTTCAGGTCATTCGGACATCGTTTGATCGGGTTTTGGATTGAATGTTAGTTTTGAAAGTTTTGAAAAAACTTAGGCTTGAATCCGTGGATAATTGGTGATTTTGATGTTTAGTATGGTGTTTTTATGGTTGGAACAAGTTCGTATCATGTTTTGGAGTATGTTGGTGGTTTTCGTTGGGGTCCCGGGGGTCTCGGGATGAATACGGGGGTCCAAACGGACCATTTTTGGAAGAAAAGAGTGAAAACTGGTTGCTGTCATAACCTCAGCAGACAATTGCTCTCCGCGATCGCGGGGATGGGGATGTGATCGCGTAGAGCTGGGGGCTAAGGCATCGCGATCGCAGGGTAAGCAGTCGCGATCGCGTAGAATTAAACGGGTGTTAATCGCGATCGCAGGCTAATCTACGCGATCGCGTAGAAGAAGAAATGGGTCCAAGGGAAATATGCTACACGATCGCAGGAGTGAGCATCGCGATCGCGTGAAGCAGGGTGATTGTGCATCGCGATCGCGTGAAGGAAATCGCGATCGCGTGAGGCCGAGAGTTTGAGCATCGCGATCGCGTGAAGCAAGTCGCGATCGCGTAGAAGGATCAGTTCTGGCAGTGAACTTAAGTCCAGAAACAGAGAGTTACGGGTTTACACCCCCAAAACACACATTTGAGCCCTAGAGAGAAGAAAACTCGAGGAAATCACTGAGAAGTCATCGGGTATTCGTCGGAGGTAAGATTCTTGACTCAAAAACATCAATTTATGGTAGTATTAACATCAATCTTCACGAAATTGGGTTGAAATCTTGAAGAAATGTGGCCTAAGTATTAAAAACGGGATTTTTGGATTTGGAGGGTCATTTGAACTCCGATTTCGATAAATTTTATATGCACGGACTCGTGGCGAGATAAGGATCGCGTTGGTACTAATTTCGGAATTTTCCGAGCAGTGGGGCCCGGGGTCGGGTTTTACCAACTTAGTGTAATTTTGCGAATTTCATATAAATTGAAGTGGGTTATGATTCTTTGACACGTATTTGATAAAATTATTGTTATTTGACTAGATTCTACACACGAGGCAACGAAATTCAAAGGAAAAGGCATCGCGGACGATTCTACGACCGGCTAAAGGTGAGTAGTTTGTGTATATTGTAGCCTGAGGATTCGAAACCCCGGCTTAGCACATTGTGACGCTAATAGGGCGTGGCTCGCACACCGTGGCAGGTGCGGGATTGATTGTGATTGGGGATTGAGACTTGGTCCATCCCGTAAAGTGAATAACATGTTGTTAGTGTTGGAAATACACTGTATTTGCTATATTTGTGGGTTGTAAGCCTTGTTTGGGGCCTTGTGCCGATCTGTAGCGTCCTTAGAGGACAATATTTATGTGATAGCTATAATTGCTTAAATCACTGATCTCAGTCCTGGAAATTGTAATCACACTTTTGAAATGCTAAGTCACCGGCTTTTGCAAAATTAATAAAGTTAAAGTATTTTTCATAAATTATGAATTGAGAACTGGAAATAAGGAAAAATGAATTGTTTTGTGACTTAATTGCTTATTGTGGACCGAGTGTGGGATCGGGCTGCACGCCGCAGTAATTGTTATGAGGGTCGGGCTGCACGCCGCAGCAGTATTGCGCTTGGGCTGTAGGAGCCCCTCCGGAGTCTGTACACACCCCAGTGAGCGCCGTCGACGTTAAATTGGATCGGGCTACACGCCGTAGCGGTTATGTGCATTGCATTGCATCCGTATTTGTTGAATTACTCTGTGGTAGCTGTATTGTATTGTTGTTGCTAGTTCGTAGGAGATTCGGACCGTAGTGTAGCTTCATATTGTGGTATTTTGTGGATTTCTTACTGTCAGCTACATATATATATTTGTTACTCACTGAGTACTTAGTACTCACCCCTACTCCCTGCACCTTTTGTGTGCGGACTCAGGTACTCAGGAGCAGTAGACGGGCATCTCCAGCGTTTACATTGTCACATCGAGTTGCTGAGGTAGCTGCCTACGTTCGCAGAGCCTAGCTTCTCCTCTCATTCCAGTTGTTATTTTATATTTTGTATTCAGACTTGAGTACTTCTATATCGTATTCTCTATTTCCTGTTGGGTTTTGTTAGAGGCTCTAGACTTGTGACTCCGGATCTTTGGGAGTGTCAGTACTTTTGTTCAGTATTAATATTATTGGAGTTCTTAAACTCATATATTCTTTTTGGGCTGTCCATTTGGGGACTGGTATTGTGTTATAATTAAATCGTTTGTTTGGCCGGCCTAGCTTGATTGTTGGGCGCCATCACGACCAGATTTGGGTCGTGACAAGTTGGTATCCGAGCTCTAGGTTATTAGGACTCGCGAGTCATGAGCCGGTTTAGTAGGCTTTCGCAGATCGGTACGTAGACGTCCGTATCTATCTTCGAAGGGCTACAGAAACTTTAGGAAAAACCTCATTTTCTTGAATTCATATCGTGCGATTTGTGTTATCATGAAATTAAATCTTTCCATATTCTATTCTCTCGCGGATGGCGAGAACACGAGCTAACGGACGTGGCGGACGACCACCATTGGCACCCGAGAGGTCGTGGTCGTGGTAGAGGGTAGAGCAGCAGCACCGACACCAGCACTCGCCGACCCGCCGGTGGCCGGACTCGGGACCGGATTCCGGCGGCGGACGCTCCGGCAGCTCAGAGGTTCAGGCACCGGCGGTGCCTATTGTGATACGGGTCTTCGGGAGACCTTGGCTCGGATATTATTAGTGTGCACGAGCTTGGCACAAGTAGTTGTTGCTCATCGCTGCGGTATCATCTTCATAGGCGGGGGGAGGGAATCGGACCCCGTGGCTCGCACACCCGAGCCAATTCAGCCCAGTTGCGCCCGTTGCACCGGCTCCTTGCATATGTGGTTCCGGTTATGCCCGACGATGAGCGAGCGTCGTTTGGAGAGATCTGAGAGGTTACAGCCTCCGACATTCAGTGGCGCCGAGGGCGAGGACGCCCAGGGTTTTCTTGACAGATGTCAGCGCATGCTTCGCACCGCGGGTATTCTAGAGTCCAGCGGTGTTTCATTCACTACTTTCCAGTTCACAGGTGCAGCTTTCCGGTGGTGGGAGGATTTTGAGAGGCGTAGGCCCGCTGGGGCAGTGCCCCTCACTTGGCAGCAGTTCTCCATGGTATTTTTGGAGAAGTACGTGCCTCGGTCTCGGAGAGAGGAGCTGCGACGTCAGTTCGAGTGGTTGAAGCAGGGAGAGATGACGGTTAATTAGTACGAGATGAGATTCACACAGTTGGCCCGTCATGCCATGTGGATGGTTCCTACCGACAGGGAGAGGATCCGGAGATTTATTGATGGTCTTATTTATCCCATCCGCATATTGATGACCCGGGAGAGAGTTTCTACGGTTACCTTTGAGGAGGTGGTTGATGCCGCCCGTCACATTGAGACAGATCGCCGCCGAGAGCGAGAGGAGAGAGAGGCTAAGAGGCCTCGTGGTGCCGGCAGAGTTACGGTGGTGCTCCGTCTGGGGCCAATCTCGGCATAGCGAGGTCGCTCTTTCGAGTCTCATCGGTCCGGACGTGCGGAGTCCGGTGGGGTTTCATCCGATCGTGGTCGTCGAGGTCGACAGGGTTACGAGGCCGGCGAGAGCCGTCGGCGAGTCGGCCCGCACTTAGTGCTCTTCCGACTCGAGCTGCGCTCTCGTTTCCTCGGCACGAGATTCATCGGTAGCGAGGGTCCTCGGCAGCCCCTTCTTCCATCTTCGGGCCGTTGTTTTGAGTGCGGTGATTTGGGCCATATCGGGAGAGAGTGTCCTCGGTGGCTTCGTAAGAGGTCACGGCGGAGGGATCGACCTTCGTCTTCTACTCTGTTTCTTCGGCGCCGGCACGGTCGGCTAGGACTGGTGGCCAGGTATCCAGAGGTCGCCCGAGGGGCAAGGATCGTATCGGTGGAGGTCGAGCTCGTTTCTATGCTCTTCCGGACGAGGAAGGATGCTAGTGCCTCGGATGCGGTCATTTCGGGTATTATCTCGGTCTGCCACAGGGGATGCTTTCGTCTTATTTGATCCCGGATCCACCTATTCTTATGTCTCTACTTACTTTGCACATCATTTGGGTATGACCCGTGGTATTCTTGCTTTGCCCGTACATGTGTCCACCCCGGTGGGGGATACTGTTGTTGTGGATCAGGTATATCGATCCTGTATTGTTACTATTGGGGGTCTGGAGACCCGAGTTGATTTATTACTACTGGGTATGGTAGATTTCGATGTTATCCTAGGCATGGATTGGCTATCTCCTTATCATGCAATTCTGGACTGTCATGCCAAGACAGTCACGTTAGCTATTCCAGGTAATCCGCGGATCGAGTGGCGTGGCTTGACTGATTATGTGTCCGACAGGGTGATTTCTTATATAAAAGCTCAACGAATGATTAGCAAGGGTTGTTTGTCTTATTTGGCCTTCATTAGAAATGTTGAGGCTGAGACACCCAGTCTTGATTCGGTCCCCATTGTGAGGGAGTTTCCGGATGTATTTCCGGCAGACCTGCCGGGCATGCCGCCTGACAGGGATATTGACTTTGGTATTGACTTGGTGCCGGACACTCAGCCCATTTCTATTCCTCCATATCGCATGGCACCAGCAGAGTTAAAAGAATTGAAAGAACAGCTTCAAGAACTCTTAGATAAGGGTTTCATTCGTCCAAGTGTGTCACCTTGGGGTGCACCGGTGTTGTTCGTAAAGAAGAAAGATGGCACAATGAGAATGTGCATTGATTACAGGCAGCTGAACAAGGTAACAATGAAGAATAAATACCCATTGCCTCGTATTGAGGACCTATTTGATCAGCTCCAGGGAGCTAGTGTATTCTCTAAGATTGATCTTCGATCGGGCTATCATCAGTTGAAGATCAGGGACTCGGATATTATGAAGACAGCGTTCAGGACGCGATATGGGCACTACGAGTTCCTGGTGATGTCTTTCGGGTTGACTAATGCCCCAGCTGCATTCATGCACTTGATAAATAGTGTATTTCGGCCGTACCTTGATTCTTTTGTGATTGTGTTTATTGATGATATTCGGGTATATTCACGCAGCCAGGAGGAGCATGCACAGCATTTGAGAGTGGCATTGCAGAGGTTGAGAGAAGAGAAGCTTTATGCAAAATTCTCTAAGTGTGAGTTATGGCTAGATACTGTGGGTTTTCTGGGACATATAGTGTCCAGTGATGGTATTAGGGTTGATCCTCAGAAGGTCGAGGCAGTGCAGAATTGGCCCAGACCTTCCTCAGCTACGGAGATTCGTAGTTTTCTCGGTTTGGCAGGCTATTATCGTCGGTTTGTTCAGGATTTCTCATCTATTGCTTCACCGTTGACTAAGCTGACACAGAAGAATGCTCCATTTGTGTGGTCTGATGAATGTGAAGAGAGCTTTCAGAAGCTCAAGAAGGCTTTGACCACAGCTCCAGTACTTGTGTTACCATCGGCCTCAGGGTCATATACGGTGTATTGTGATGCTTCCAGAGTTGGACTCGGTTGTGTGTTGATGCGGGAGGGTAGAGTTATTGCATATGCTTCTCGTCAGCTAAAGCCCCACGAGAAAAACTACCCTGTTCACGATTTGGAGTTAGCTGCTATTGTTCATGCCTTGAAGATTTGGAGGCATTATCTATATGGTGTATCTTGTGATGTATATACAGACCACCGCAGCCTTCAGCATTTGTTTAAGCAGAAAGATCTAAATTTGAGGCGGCGGAGATGGCTTGAGTTGCTTAAAGACTATGATATTACTATCTTGTACCATCCCGGGAAAGCCAATGTAGTGGCTGATGCATTGAGCCGGAAGGCTATTAGTATGGGCGGTTTGGCGTATATTCCAGTTGGGGAGAGACCCCTAGCAGTTGATGTTCAGGCGTTAGCTAATCAGATGGTAAGGCTGGATATTTCTGAGCCTAGTCGGGTGATGGCTTATGTAGTAGCTCGTTCTTCTTTATATGATCGTATTCGAGAGCGCCAGTATGATGATCCACACTTACTTGTCCTTAAGGACAGAGTTCAGCATGATGATGCTAGAGATGTCACTATTGATAGTGAGGGTGTATTGCGGATGCAGGGCCGGATATGCGTGCCCAATGTTGAAGGCCTTCGTGAGTTGATATTGGAGGAGGCCCACAGCTCGCGGTATTCTATTCATCCAGGAGCCGCGAAGATGTATCAGGATTTGAAGCAGCATTACTGGTGGAGAAAGATGAAGAAAGATATTGTGAGCCATGTGGCTCGGTGTCTAAACTGTCAGCAGGTCAAGTATGAGCATCAGAGACCTGGTGGTGTATTCCAGCGAATTGATATTCCTGAGTGGAAGTGGGAAAGAATAACTATGGACTTTGTTAGTGGACTCCCTCGGACGGCGAGGAAGTTTGATTCAGTTTGGGTGGTGGTGGATAGGTTGACCAAGTCAGCTCACTTCATCCCAGTGTGTACTACCTATACCTCAGAGCGGTTGGCAGAGATATTCATCCGTGAGATAGTGAGATTGCATGGAGTTCCTATTTCCATTATATCGGACAGAGGTACCCAGTTCACATCTCAGTTCTGGAGGACATTTCAGCGAGAGTTGGGTTCACGGGTAGAGTTGAGCACAGCATTTCATCCACAGACGGATGGGCAGTCTGAGCGTACTATTCAGATATTGGAGGACATGTTGCGTGCTTGTATCATTGATTTTGGTGGTTCATGGGCTGATTATTTGCCCTTGGCGGAGTTTGCTTACAATAATAGCTATCAGTCCAGCATTCATATGGCACCGTATGAAGCTTTATATGGGAGGCGGTGCAGATCTCCAGTTGGTTGGTTCGAGCCCGGCGAGGCTAGGTTGTTAGGGACGGAGTTAGTCCAAGATGCCTTAGATAAGGTGAAGGTGATTCAGGAGAGACTTCGCACAGCTCAGTCGCGTCAGAAGAGTTATGCAGACCGGAAGGTCCGAGATGTGTCTTATTCAGTAGGTGAGAAGGTGTTGTTGAAAGTTTCGCCTATGAAGGGTGTTATGAGGTTTGGAAAGAAAGGAAAGTTGAGCCCAAGGTTCATTGGACCTTTTGAGGTGCTTAGGAAAGTTGGGGAGGTGGCTTATATGCTTGCTTTGCCACCCAGTTTGTCGGGAGTTCACCCGGTGTTCCATGTATCTATGCTCCGGAAGTATGTCGGAGACCCGTCTCATGTGTTGGACTTCGGCACGATACAGCTAGATGAGGATTTGACTTATGATGTGGAACCAATAGCCATTTTGGGTCGACAGGTTCGTAAGCTGAGATCTAAGGATATAGCTTCAGTAAAAGTGCAGTGGAGAGGTCGTCCCGTGGAGGAAGCAACTTGGGAGACCGAGCAGGAGATGCGGAGCAGATATCCACACTTGTTTGATGCTCCGGGTATGTTTCTTAACCCGCTCGCGGACGAGCGTTTGTTTAAGTTAGGGAGAATGTAACGACCCAGCCCGTCGTTACGGGAATTTCCACCCCGATACCTTGCATTTACATATATTATGCTTTTAAAACAGTATTAGAATATATCGGGTGAGTTAGGAGTGATTTGGATTGAAAATGAAACAAATAGCATGTTTGAAGAAAGCTTGAATATGAAAAGTCAACCGAGAGTTGACTATTGAGTTAGAGTGCTCGGAACCGGATTCTGATGATTCGACTAGTTCCGGGGATCATTTATGACTTAGGAGAACAATCGGAATTGAATTCGGAGGTCCGGTGTAGTTTTAAGCTTGAATTGGCGAATGTTGAATTTTGGCGAAAACCGGATGGTAGGTGATATTTTGATCCGGGGGTCGGAATGGAATTCCGACAATTTCTGTAGCTTCGTTATGTGATTTTGGATGTGTCTGCAAAGTTTCGGGTCATTCGGACATCGTTTGATCGGGTTTTGGATTGAATGTTAGTTTTGAAAGTTTTGAAGAAACTTAGGCTTGAATCCGTGGATAATTGGTGATTTTGATGTTTAGTATGGTGTTTTTATGGTTGGAACAAGTTCGTATCATATTTTGGAGTATGTTGGTGGTTTTCGTTGGGGTCCCGGGGGTCTCGGGATGAATACGGGGGTCCAAACGGACCATTTTTGGAAGAAAAGAGTGAAAACTGGTTGCTGTCATAACCTCAGCAGACAATTGCTCTCCGCGATCGCGGGGATGGGGATGCGATCGCGTAGAGCTGGGGGCTAAGGCATCGCGATCGCAGGGTAAGCAGTCGCGATCGCGTAGAATTAAATGGGTGTTAATCGCGATCGCAGGCTAATCTACGCGATCGCGTAGAAGAAGAAATGGGTCCAAGGGAAATATGCTACGCGATCGCAGGAGTGAGCATCGTGATCGCGTGAAGCAGGGTGATTGTGCATCGCGATCGCGTGAAGGAAATCGCAATCGCGTGAGGCCGAGAGTTTGAGCATCGCGATCGCGTGAAGCAAGTCGCGATCGCGTAGAAGGATCTGTTCTGGCAGTGAACTTAAGTCCAGAAACAGAGAGTTACGGGTTTACACCCCCAAAACACACATTTGAGCCCCAGAGAGAAGAAAACTCGAGGAAATCACCTGAGAAGTCATCGGGTATTCGTCGGAGGTAAGATTCTTGACTCAAAAACATCAATTTATGGTAGTATTAACATCAATCTTCATGAAATTGGGTTGAAATCTTGAAGAAATGTGGCCTAAGTATTAAAAACGGGATTTTTGGATTTGGAGGGTCATTTGAACTCCGATTTCGATAAATTTTATATGCACGGACTCGTGGCGAGATAAGGATCGCGTTGGTACTAATTTCGGAATTTTCTGAGCAGTGGGGCCCGGGGTCGGGTTTTACCAACTTAGTGTAATTTTGCGAATTTCATATAAATTGAACTGGGTTATGATTCTTTGACCCGTATTTGATATAATTATTGTTATTTGACTAGATTCTACACACGAGGCAACGAAATTCAAAGGAAAAGGCATCGCGGACGATTCTACGACCGGCTAAAGGTGAGTAGTTTGTGTATATTGTAGCCTCTGAGGGTTCGAAACCCCGGCTTAGCACATTGTGACGCTAATAGGGCGTGGCTCGCACACCGTGGCAGGTGCGGGATTGATTGTGATTGGGGATTGAGACTTGGTCCATCCCGTAAAGTGAATAACATGTTGTTAGTGTTGGAAATACACTGTATTTGCTATATTTGTGGGTTGTAAGCCTTGTTTGGGGCCTTGTGCCGATCTGTAGCGTCCTTAGAGGACAATATTTATGTGATAGCTATAATTGCTTAAATCACTGATCTCAGTCCTGGAAATTGTAATCACTCTTTTGAAATGCTAAGTCACCGGCTTTTGCAAAATTAGTAAAGTTAAAGTATTTTTCATAAATTATGAATTGAGAACCTGGAAATAAGGAAAAATGAATTGTTTTGTGACTTAATTGCTTATTGTGGACTGAGTGTGGGATCGGACTGCACGCCGCAGTAGTTGATATGAGGGTCGGGCTGCACGCCGCAGCAGTATTGCGCTTGGGCTGTAGGAGCCCCTCCGGAGTCTGTACACACCCCCAGTGAGCGCCGTCGACGTTAAATGGGATCGGGCTACACGCCGTAGCAGTTATGTGCATTGCATTGCATCTGTATTTGTTGAATTACTCTGTGGTAGCTGTATTGTATTGTGGTTGCTAGTTCGTAGGAGATTCGGACTGTAGTGTAGCTTCATATTGTGGTATTTTGTGGATTTCTTACTGTCAGCTACATGTATATATTTGTTACTCACTGAGTACTTAGTACTCACCCCTACTCCCTGCACCTTTTGTGTGCAGACTCAGGTACACAGGAGCAGTAGACGGACATCTCCAGCGTTTACATTGTCACATCGAGTTGCTGAGGTAGCTGCCTACGTTCGCAGAGCCTAGCTTCTCCTCTCATTCCAGTTGTTCGTTTATATTTTGTATTCGGACTTGAGTACTTCTATATCGTACTCTCTATTTCCTGTTGGTTTTGTTAGAGGCTCTAGACTTGTGACTCCGGATCTTTGGGAGTGTCAGTACTTTCGTTCAGTATTAATATTATTGGAGTTCTTAAACTCATATATTCTTTTTGGGCTGTCCATTTGGGGACCGGTATTGTGTTATAATTAAATCGTTTGTTTGGCTGGCCTAGCTTGATTGTTGGGCGCCATCACGACCTGGATTTGGGTCGTGACATTAGAACTTATCAACTTGTTTCGTTTGATTAGGTACACTTCTGGCTTCCTGAAGGTGTAATTGAAATTATAATGAAGATATGAAGCTAAACTGATTTTCGATGAAGTTATTTCTGTTTTTTTCTCTTTAGTAGTAGTTATAATCCTTAGAATCATTGTAATTTAATAGGAATGTTTGTAATAATTAATAGCTATATGAGGTCGATCTAGATTAGAGTAGAGTAGTTAATATAGTAGTTAGATATAACTATCACGTAAATCCAAAACTAAAACAAGTTAATATAAAGCTAATACACTTAGGTAAATAAGTACGATTCCGAAACTGGACGTATAAACTGGTATCTAGCTACTCTTGTTAGTTATTCTCTGAATCTGGATCAATTTAATCTAAAAGGGAACAAGTAGTTTATAAGTTTAAATTGTATTATCGCCTAGCTTCACTTAAAAAGTGATTTATATACAGATTTGTTTTAGACTTCTGTGATTGTTAACAACTCAAGCATGCTTAGTTAATGTTATAACACTTTTTCCCCTTAGTTAAGAATAAGATGACAAAATAAGTTCTGCAAGCTAGTATCATGATAACTACTTAAAAATCAGAACCTGTCATATAGTATAATAACGCTGATACCAATTGCGATGCTAGAATTCTTAGTTAGTTGTTAGATATTGAAATTAGTAGTGATTGAAATGTAACTTGGTACCTTTTGAAATAATATGATTTTACTGACTTTCTCTATCATTTGAAAAATATTTTGCTCAAATACTGTTTTAAAATTGTTAGCTTGTTCTTAATTTCGTTCATATACTCTAGGCCTAGTCATGAATATAGGCCCAGGTCCGATTAACAAAATGCATGTGTTATCGAGTAAAGATAGTAGTATACATTGGGCTCCAGACGCCCAGTTGTATTTAATAATGGACTGTTAGGTAGTCCAAAGTCCAGGCCCAATAATGAATAATGGCATGGACTATAATATTATAGTTTAAGATATAACACAAAAAACAGATATAAATTAGGAAGGAAAAACAAAAAAAATAGAAAATATAGTATATGAATAGGATTGGACCTTAAAATAAGGGATGAGCCTCGTTCCGAAAATGAAAAATCACGGGGCCCCCAAATGGATTTCAATGTAAAATGGTAGACTCGGAAGGACCATTTAGCAAACTTCACGGTCTTTCCCAAAGTTAATAAGACGTAGACATTATAGACGCGATTAATAAAATTACGTTCCTAATATGGGTGCACATTTATGTGACCCAAATCTCAAATCCCGGCGAAACTGAAATGCACTAAAGTCATAGGCGTACTGGTTACGGTGTGACTCGAAATGCGTTTTCGTGACGTCGTAAGTCTTTAAAATTAATAAAGCGGGACATTAATAACACTTGAAAAATTGAAGCATATAAGTAAATCAAATAAAAACAAATACGGCAGTTGAGCGACCGTGCTAGATCCATGGAATCCGGGAGTGCCTAACACCTTCTCCCTGGTTAACAGAATTCCTTATTCAGATTTCTAAGTTTTGCGGACTGTTAAACAGAGACATAATTTCTTCAGTTCGGGATTAAACCGGTGACTTAGGACACCATTATTTTTCCAAGCGGCGACTCTGAAAATTAATAAATAAATCCCGTACTGAATATCCTTTAAATGGAAAAACTCCTTCCCTATTATTATTATATCCCTTCCCGGGGTGTACTCGTAACTATTGGCACATTACCTTCGGGTAAATAGTAGATATATGAAAAAGAGGTGTGACAACCACCTTCCGGCTGAAAGCATCGGCCACTACATTGGCCTTCCTCGGATGATACAATATGGTAATGTCATAATCTTTAAGCAACTCAAGCCACCTCCGTTGTCTCAAATTAAGATCCTTCTGTTTGAACAGATGTTGAAGGCTGCGATGATCAATATACACCTCACAAGAAACGCCATACAAGTAATGTCTCCAAATCTTCAAAGCGTGAACTATGGCTGCTAACTCCAAATCGTGCACGGGGTTGTTCTTCTCATGGGGCTTCAACTAGCGAGAAGTAATAACCCTACCCTCCTGCATCAGCACACATCTAATGCCAACTCCCGAGGCATCACAGTACACAGTATAGGAACCTGAAGCTAATAGCAATATCAAAATTGGCGCCGTGGTCAATGCTGTCTTGAGCTTCTAAAAGCTCTCCTCACACTCATCAGACCACACAAATGGAGCACACTTCTGAGTTAACTTAGTCAAGGGTGAAGCAATAGAAGAAAATCCCTAAATAAATCGGTGATAATATCCTACCAATCCCAGGAAACTACGTATCTCAGTGGCTGAGGTCGGTCTAGGCCAACTCTGCACCACCTTTATCTTCTTCAGATCCACCTGTATACCATCATGGAACACCATGTGTCCCAGAAAATCCACAGACTCAAGCTAGAACTCACACTTGGAGAACTTTGCATAATGCTTCTCCTCCCACAACCTCTGTAGTACAACTCTCATATGCTGAGCATGCTCCTCCTGGCTACGAGAGTACACCAGGATGTCATCAATAAACACAATCACAAAGGAATCCAAATACAACCGGAACACATTGTTCATCAAATGCATGAACACGGCTGGGGCATTAGTCAGCCCAAAAGACATAACTAGGAACTAAAAATGCCCATATCTCGTCCTGAAAGCTGTCTTCATGATATCAAAATCCCTAATCTTCAGCCGGTGATAGCCTGAATGAAGATCAATCTTCGAGAATACCCTCACTCCCTGGAGCTGATCAAACAAATCATCAATACATGGTAGAGGATACTTGTTCTTCACTGTTTCCTTTTTCAGCTGCCTATAATCAATACACATCATCATTGAGCCATCCTTCCTTTTAACAAACAAGACCGGTGCACCCCACGGTGACACACTCGGCCAAATGAACCCCTTATCTAGGAGTTCCTGAAGCTTTTCCTTCAATTCCTTAAACTCACCTGGTGCCATACAATAAGGAGGAATAGAGATGGGCTGAGTGCCCGACACCAAATCAATACCGAAGTCAATATCCCTGTCCGGTGGCATGCCCGGCAGGTTCGAGGGAAACATATTAGGGAAATCCCTCACAACGGGAAAAGAATCAAGAATGGGAGTCTCAGCCCCAATGTCCCTCACAAATGCCAAATACGATAAACATCCCTTCCCAACCATCCGTTGGGCCTTTAAGAAATAAATTACCCTACTGGGTACATAATTAGTCATACCGCGCCACTCGATCCTCGGGATACCTAGCATAGCCAATGTGACTGTCTTGGCATGACAGTCTAGAATAGCGTGGCATGGAGATAGCCAATCCATTCCTAAAATAACATCAAAATCAATCATGCTCAATAGCATCAAGTCTACTCGTGTTTCCAGACCCCCGATAGTAACAAGACAGGACCGGTACACATGGTCCACAACAATGGCATTGCCCACCAGGGTAGATACATGCACGGAATGCAAGACACCCTCAGGTCATGCCCAAATGAGGAGAAAAATATGAAGATACATAGGAATAAGTGGAACTAGGATCGAATAAGACCGAGGCATCTCTGTGGCAGACTGAAATAATACTTGTAATAACAACATCTGAAGCAACTGAATCTGAATGGCCCTGAAGAGCATAACAATGAGCCTCACCACCTAATCGGTCTCCCTCTCGAGGGCGTCCCCTGGATGCCTGACCCTTACCCCTAGCTGATGGGGCGGGTGCTAAAGAAGATGGACCAGAAGATGAAGGTTGTCCCCTCTACTGAGATGGTCTAGATACAAGGCATGGACACTCTATTCGAATATGCCCGAACTCCCCACACTCAAAGCAACTCCCGGGTGCTGGGGGATGGGACCAAAGGGAACCCCTCGGCGCCGAAGTGGCTAGCTGATGAACTCGGTCGGGAGGAACCCTGAGCAGATGGAGCTTGAGATAAAATTTACGTTGGAAGGGCACTGAGAGATAGCTAACTCTGATGAGATACCTGATGACCTCAACCAGAAGATGAGCCACGGTACTCTGAGCGGGCTGGCTGTGGAGGCCTAAAAGAACGACCTTTGCTCTGCTGACCCTGGCCTCTAGACTGAGCACCACCAAAACTACCTCATCCCCGAGGCCTCTTAGCCTCACTCTCCTCTCACTTTCGAAGATGGTGTGTCTCAATGTTGCAAGCAATATCAACTGCATCATCGAAGGAATGACTCAGGACCCTCTCTCGGGTCATCAAAATGCGAATAGGATAAATAAGTACGTCCACAAATCACCTAATCCTCTCTTGATCAGTAGGAACCATCCATGGGGAATATCGAGCTAACTCAGAGAACCTAACCTCATACTCTATCACAGACATATCCCCCTGACGGAGCCACTCAAACTACCTACATAACTCCTCACTCTGCGATCGTGGTATCCACTTTTTCAGAAAGATAGTGGAGAACTCCTTCCATGACAATGGTGCCGCACCTGCCAGCCTGCGACACTCATATGCCTCCCACCATGTGAAGGCTGCTCCCTACTTGACTTGAGAATCCCTGATACGGAGCATACAACAACACTTGTCGAGAACACCCTGGGCATCCTCGCCCAGAATACCACTGAATGTAGGAGGTGAAAGCCTGCTAAACCTCTCAAGACAACGTTGCTCGTCGTCAGGCATCACTGGGACCCTGTCACCCTAAACCTGAATAACCTGCTGAACTGGGGCCACTGGCTGGACTAATGGCGCCTCAAGTGTCTATAGACCCTACACTACCTGCTTTGGAGTGCGAGCTGCGGGGGTATGATGACCACCCGTGGTCTGGGATGTAATTGCGGTAGTAGAGGCCGAAACTGCCTGAGCCAGGCTAGTGCAAACCGTGAAAATCTAAGCTAGGGTCTCCTAAAGACTCGGAATCATAATAGGCACAACTGGTGCCTGAGTAGGTGCTGCTGGAACCTCTGCAACTGGAGGCTCATCCTGAATGGGGGCAACTAGAGGGTCAACTGGTACTGCCCCAACTGCTCTACCCTTACCACGACCACTGCCGCGTCCATGGCTTCTAGCAGGTGGCAATGGTGGTCGTTCGCCACATCCGATAGCACGACTTCTCGCCATCTGCGAGAGAATAGAACGCAAAAGTTTAGTTATCAACAAAGTCGCACGACATGAATTTCAAGAATTTGAAGTTTTCCTAAAGGTTCTGCAGCCTCCCGAGGATAAGTACAGACGTCTCCGTACTGATCCGCGATACTCTACTAAACCGGCTCATGACTCGCGAGACATGATAACCCTCGCTCTGATACCAACTTGTCACGACCCAAACCCCGGTCATGATGGGGCCCAACATATTTCTAGGCAAGCCCGCCCATTACCCGTTAACCAATCCAATTATTATTTCCAAATATTCCGAATTAGGTAAAATTTACTGTTTTCATAATAATGATAAGAGTGCAGAAAACAAATAACCGAAATAACTGCCCAACAAGATCTGGTGTCACAAGTCTGAGCCTCTAAACAACTAAATAATATCCTATACAACCAAGTCTAAAGCAAGAGTAAAAAGATAACGGGAAGGAGAGATCGGGCCCTGCGGACACCGGCAGCTACCTCGATAACTCTGCAATCAACTCAAATAGCAGCAAGAAATCAAATGCCCTCCTGGATCCCTGTATCTGCACACAAGGTGCAGGGAGTAGAGTGAGTACTCTAGCTCAATGAGTAATAGAAATAAATAATAACTGAATGTAAGAAAACCTGTAAGAACACTAAACAGTTCTATAAATAATAGTACAGGTAGGAACATTTCTAAAAGAGGAAAGTCATGTATTAGTCTACTATGGTCCAATAATTATCCACCACTACTACAGCGCGCAGCCCGATCCTTACTAATTCTGCTGCGGCGTGAAGCTCAATCCAATATAGTATATATAGTATTGCCGCGTGCAGCCCGATCCAATATAATAGACATAATGCTGCGGCGTGCAGCCCAATCCAATATAATAGTAACTGCGCTCACTAGGGGTGTGTGCAGACTCCGGAGGGGCTCCTTCAGCCCAAGCGTTATAATACTACAGCGTGCAGTCCGACATAATAGCAGCAACCACTTTGGATATTAATAATTGGATCCATATATATATATATATATATATATATATATATATATATATCAAAAACCTCACTATGGGTCTTCAACCCCTTTTAGTCAATATAGACTTGGCCTCTCGGGCCCACTCAGCTAAATTAGGGTATTCAACCCTAGGTATTCTCATTTAGAGTATATTTCTAATACCGTTTCATGTTATGCTTTACAGTTAAAAGTACGACTGAGAGTGTGTGTTCAATAGGTATAGTGGTCATTTAAATCCATAGGTTCCCCTAAGATTCTACAGATCGGCACAAGACCCCCAACTATGGCAAATAGCCCAATTATTTGGATATAAGCTCAGTGTCAGTCAATAAGTATAGTAAACCATCAATCGGGATAGACTAATTTCGAATCCCCAGTCATAATATCATCGCGCTCATCACACGACGTGTGTTTCATCTCAACATAGCATCGTATAGTGCAAATACGGGGTTTTAAAAACCCTCAGTATATCATTCATAACTACCACTCTCCTCGAACCGACCAAAATCCTAGCTCGCCTTGCGCTTTCCTCGCAAATCGATCTCCTCAAGTGAAGAATCTGGCCAAAATCATAAGGAATAGGTTACAATAAGCTAATGGAACATAACCCAGTCAAAAGAACTCGAAAAATACCCAAAAATACAAAATTGGCAAAACCCGAGCCCCGGGCCCACTTCTCAAAAAATTACAAAATTCACATTTTGGAATCCTTGTCTCGTTACGAGTCCTTGTATATAAAATTTATCAAAATTGGAGTTCAAATAAGCCACCAAAACCCAATTTTACATAGCAAAAATCCAAGCCCTAACTTTCTCAATTTATACCCAAATTTAGAGAATTAATGGAAGATTCTTTGATAAAATGACGTATTAAGACGACGAGACTCACCTCCAATCACTTCCCGATGAAACTCCCTTCAAATTCTATTAATTAGATCTCAAGGTAGTGCAAAAGTGGAGGAAATTATGAGGGGTTTGCGACTGAAATTTCTTTAAAAACCCTTCTGTCCAGATAATTTTTCTTATACACGAACGCGATGAACAATCTAGCTTCAGTCCATTTCTCTTCTATGCGAACGCGTATCCCCAGACGCGAATGCAATGGTCAACGTTTCCCATGCTATGCGAACGCGGCCTTGCTCACGTGAACGCGTAAAATAAAATCTATTGACCCCAATTCCTTCTCCGCGAACGCGTATAGCCTAACGCGAACGCGAACGCGTTTCACCAAGTTCTACAGCTACGCATTTGCATCAATTCCTTCACGAACGCGGAGGCAAAATTCCCAAGCTCTCAACTTACTCTACGCGTTCGCATCAACCACAACGCAAACGCAATGAAAAAAAATCTGCAGCAGTTATGACTGCAAAACCTGATCTCTAACTTAATAAAAATGATCTGTTTGGACCCCCGGAATCACCCCAAGGCCCCCCGGACCTCAACCAAGACCACCAACCTACTACGAAACACGATACGAACTTGTTCCAATCATAAAAACATATTCTTAAACACAAAATCATCAAATCAATGCGAATTCAAGCCTAAGTTTCAACTATAACTTCCGAAACCAACATCTAATCAAAAATCCAACCAAACGATGTTTGAATGACCTGAAAATTTGCAGACATATCCACAATAACCTAATAAAGCTAATTCAACTGTCATAATTCCATTCCGACTCCCGGATAAAGATCTCACATATCGAATGGAATTCGCCAAAATTCCAACTTCGCAAATTCAAGTTTATTTCTACAACGGACCTCCAAATTCGATTTCGATCGCTCTCCTAAGTCAAAAATCATCCCCAAAGCTAATCGAACCATCGAAATTTGATTTCAAACTCTCTAACTCACAAGTCAATGCCTGGTTGACTTTTCCAAACTATTCTTTTATCAAAGAGACTAGTTATCCTATTTCCTACCAAACTCGATCCGAATTGACTCAAATTAACCAAGTACATATATTGAAACATGAACAAGCATATGACGGGGAAACTGGGGCGGTAACTCACATGACGATAGACCGGATCGTCATAATCCACAAAAATTATAAATTCACCAACATAATAATTAAGAGTATATTTCATTACCTCCAAAAATACTTTAGGTGTTCTAGAAAGGACAAGAATGCAAATAAACCAATTATATATACCATACATGGACTTATATAATAATGGAACAACATCACCTTGAATTCTTTATTCAAGTGATTCCAACTTAGCAATGACTTTAGGGAACTCCATTTCATAAACATGTAAATAAGCATCAAAGTAGTCAAAAGATTCGATAACAAAAAAATTAACCAATCTTTTGTCTTCCACCATCTAACAAAAATTAATTTTGCCAAATTCATTTTGGAATCCAATTGGATCCTTTGCTTCGATTTCTTGAGCCTCACCTCCTCTTTCAAAAGGTACACATGGCCGCACAAAATCACAAGAACCAAAACAGAAAGAGTTAATGGCTTAAGAAGTAAAGAACATGTTTTCTTACTTACACTTTCTTTGGCTTTTATCTCAAGACTAACTTTTTCATCACCCTTAGCTTCTTTTCTCTCACAAAAGTTTTCTTCTTTTTCATCACTCAAACTATCTTTCTCTCTCTCTACCTCAAGAATTTTTTCTATCTTATGGCCTGCTCTCTTTTCTTTCCTGTCAAGCTCACTTTTTCCCTTCCCTGACATCACACTCTCTTTACTCAACACAACCTCTCCCTTTTCCTCTCTTGGGATGTCAACATGCGCTCCCTTACTTCTCTCATTATATTCTCTCTCATATTTTTCCATATTCTTTTTAACGATATTTTCATCTTCATGAATTTGTGAGGGAGTCAAAGGTCCAATAATGAGTTTCTTTCCGTTAATCTCAAAAGAGTATCTATTTTTTTTCATGTTATACGAAGCTCTTCTATAGACAACCATGTTTTTTCCAACAAGATATGATAATTATTCATGAGAATCACATCACACCAGATCACATCCTCATAACTTTCAATTGAGAATAGTAATAAGACTCTCTTATCTACCTTTACTCCTCTCAACATGTAGGGTTCAATATGCTCAACACAAGGAAAATTCAGTTTCTCAATCATAAAAGTGCTAATTGAGTTACAGCCAAACTCTTTGTCAATTCTAAGGATACAAATTGCAGACATCACTTTAGCTCTAGTTTGAAAAATAACTTTACCATCGTGTTTCTTCCATTCATCGTACTGTGTGTTCGGCATTTCAAATTTTTGAGTAATAGCTCGCCTCCTTTCTTCATAACAACCTGTTTGAGACATCTCGAACAAAGATTGGAAGAAAAAAATATATTTCAAATTTGGCTTTTCCCTCTAATATTCTCACCTATCTTCCTTTTTACACTCAAAACAACTCTTGGTTGTTAATCTTTAGATCTATTAATAAACCTTACTAGTCACAACCTTTAGTGATAAGAATTTAGGGTAAGAAAAAGAAAAGAAAAGTGGAAGACCAAACCTAGAATGAATAGGAATTGATTAGTAGAAAAAAAAAAGGAAAAATTTAAGAAACCCAAAACCCACTAGAATAAGGAAAGAGGTTACCTTAATCTTTACCAACTAGGATCCCCTTTTTTTGTTTCCTTTTTTGATTTGGAAACCTAATAATGCTTGAATTCAAAAAATAATAATGGCAATAACACTTCTTTTTTTTTTGGGTGCTACTTTTCATTTTTTTCTCTATTTTTTTTTGCTCAAGAACTTCCCAAGATTATCAAGATTGAAATCTTGGTTAGTCTATGCTCTGATACCACTTGATAACAACACAATAGGCGATTCAAAAATTACTAAAGAAAATTAAGAAAATCAAGAAACATGCGGAAGCTATATTTTCTAAATAAACAAAACTAAATAAACAAAAAAAGATGAAAAATTAAAGATAGATTGAATTCAAGAAATACTTTTCTTGAATTCAAGAAGTCTATTCTTGAAGTTGAATCCTAACAACAATAATTAGCTAACAGTGAACTAATCGCCTTTGGTAGAGAATTAAAAACAGGAGATAGATTGTGAAATCCGACCCTTTAGAATAACAACAACAATAATAAGCATAAACTTATCACCTTTCTTGAATACCTAAAAGTAATCTAAGATTTCGAAAGAGTTTAATCTTACCACCTTAAGTTGAGTCCTGAAGGTTGAATAATAAATTCAAGAGTAGCCACACACAAGAGTGCAAGAAAAGTCTCATAATTTTTATTGATAATAGTCTGAATAATCTAATTCTAAAAATAAAGAATGCACCCCTTTATATAGAGAGGGGTCACTAAATTTTACCTAAAAAATAAGTAAATAAAGTCCTAAACTACTTTGGACAACAAGTCCAACTACCTTAGGAAAAGAAAAATACTAGGAAGCAAAAACCAAGTCATTCTTGAAAAGTAATTCCAAAAATATTAATAAACAAAAAATAGCCTTAACTAACTAGGAAAGAAATAAATATAGTCCTAAAATATAGGGAATAAGTTTCAAACCAATTTAAAAAATCTTGAAAGAAATTGCAAGCAAATTGGCACCAACTTGCACTCAACGCGTAGTACGATTATTGTACCATTTTTGGACATCAATTAAGTCCTTTTTATGCTATAAAAATGTGGCTTTATGTGGGACTTCATGGGCAGCAAGATTGACACATTTTAGGTGCCAAATTGGTCCAACAATGACCTGATTTTGGACCTTCTTCAGATGATGTTTCTTGCGATCTAATCTACCTTTTCTTGAACATGAATTTGGCTCATAAAATAATTATAACACCTAGATAACTCATATCCTTTATCCTTAAGCTCTGCCTCCCAATTAACAACTTCTTTGATCGCTCCTGAAGTCTAATGATCTTGTTATGCAACTTTTTAGCTTTCGATCTTGTTAAAGTCCCTCTTTGAGATTTCAAAGATTCATACTTGTCCATGAATAGTTTTGAGCTTCCTAGGATGCTATCAGATATCTATTTTTTTAGTTTTGCATTGTTTATATTGAAAATGCATAACTTAGTTTATCTTTTTCTTTAGTGCTTAGTTGCGTAACTAATATACTTATAGTTGTACTTATTTTAGCATGACTTATATAGTACTTTTAGATTATGTTAATATTTATTATGGCTTATTACTTAGTAATATTTTCTTTATGGATTTTAGTATTTTGTTATTGAATATTTTAATACAATGCTATGACTCATAGTATATTATTGTATTATTTTCTTGAAAAATACACTATACAGTTGTATCCTTGTAGGACTAGAGAACTATATGGAGCAGAAGTTATATATTATGGTATGAAGACTTATCGGAAAAAAAACCCGAAAACCCAACTAAAATCGAACAACCCGAGAAAACCTGAGATTACCCGACTTTGTTGGTTTAGTTTGGTTTATAGATTTAAAAATCCAATACTATTGGTTTGATTTGGTAATTGAAAAATCCGAACTAACCCGACCTATATACATCCCTACATTATGCACTAATCTTATAGAAGTCTGCCAACTTCTGGAACGTCAAAAGTATTGTATTTTTTTCTCCAAAACTGTATTAGTCAAGAAAACGTCAAAGTTCAGAAAAAAAAAGGAGTATTTTAGTTGTTTACAATTATATCATATGCTTAGTTCCATGCACATTTAGAAAATCATTGAATTAAATTCGCAAGCAATTCAGACAATCATATGCAGTTGATGTTTCACTTTCCTGCATTTGTAACTTAGATGGACAGACAATTGTTTTGAGTTTCTTTTTAATATGGAAAGGTATTAAAAAGAGGGTGAATGGGAAATAGAGAAAAAATAAAATTTTCGAGTAAAATTTTAAGTTTTTCGCCGTCGTTGTTGTCGTCGCTTGGCTCTGCTTCGGCTTTGACTTTTAGATTTGGTCAAATGATTGATTGATTAATTTTTTGAACTAAATTTATTTGTTAATAGTGAATATTAACGTAATATAATCCGTATTTGTAACAGATATTTTCCAATCCATGTAATGTCCCACCAGTTGCAAAAGCAACCGCCTAATGCTCCTCACACCATGGCCAAGTGTCTGCTCCATAACAAGCAAGTGCATGCTCCACCATGAGGGTGGCAGGTCTCACGACTGATTGCTATAAATATGAGCAGCAGCAGTTTGAGAAACACACCAACAACGAAAATATCTCCTCTTCAGCTGAACTCAACATTGGCTATACATTGCTTTCCTTCCTCTTAGAATTTCTATTCGACTTCTAAGTTCTCCTCCCTTATTCTGCATTATTTTTTAACAATAAGCAAAGCATCCGTACGTGTGATTTGTTGCGTACTTTGTGTTCGCTGAAATACTGGGGTTTGAAGTACCGCTACACTAGTGTGTAATTCATTCTATCCTGGAAGGAAATAATTCATAACGTTGAGTACTAGGAGCAGATTAAATTCCTTAAAGAAACACTGTGAATTTAGTAGGCTCAAATTAATTACCGTTTCGTTATATGCTAAATTTTTATTTTTTTTCAGAATTATTATTTACAAATACAGGTTAAATAAACCAACCAACAACAATGACCACTCACATAGTCAATAACTCAAACAACTCCCCCTCCCTGGCGCGCCAAACCCCCTCCCACCCACCCCAACCCCGATCCCTCTTTTTCTCTCTGCAATTTTTCCCCCTTATTTCGTCTTCTAGATTAGCAAAGCCTTATCATTTGCTGTGATTTTACATGTGACAGGAATGGCCAAGAAAGAAGAAATAAACATATTGTTTAACCAAAATATAGAACTTCGATTAAAACCAGAAAATAATAGAAAAATCGAATTACCGATAATCAAGAGACCGAAAAATGTAATAGGCTTTCAATAATTGAAATGAACAGTAAAGAAAAATTGTATTTTAGTAGGCTTTGAACAGTTGATCGTGTCTATAATTGATATAACTTCCTCATTTTATAGCTCACCCTAGGTAGAAGAATGAAACCTAGGCTTTAATGACATAATAATGAATAATAAATGACATTAAATAGGTCGTTACACAATCATTCCTATTAAATGTCAATTCTTCAACGTATCAGATATTTAATAATTGAATTTGGACTTCTTTCTCCCTCCAGATCCTTGCTTTAAATGCTTTTTGATCCGTTGCCCTCGAATGTCTTGAATTGATACGGAACTCGTATCTATTTGCTCTTTGTATCCGTTGTTTTTACAATTATATTCCAACCTACTATAAACAGGTACGTGACTCATAGTTGAATTACGTCCTGTGTCTAATTTGTCTCCTTGCATCTTTCTCTTTCGGAATAATAACCTTTTGAACATTGCACGTGTCTTGCCACGTCATAAAAAAAACTTTTTCGCAATGTAGAGTCCCCCCACTTTCCATTTATTTATTATTTAAATATTTGGGAAGTGGATTCTCATTAAAAAGGAAATTTGTGTCACAATAAATGCTATGTCAGTGTTGACGCTTCAATTGTCCCTTCTATATAATGCATCACATACGTGTCACTTCTTCACTAGTTCTGCGGTTCTGCAGCCTTTTTCTTCACTATTCACGAAGTGATGGTTACCTTTATTATATGCGTTTCATCATTACTTTTTCTAATTCACCAGTTGCTTTCCATATACTCCTTCAATTTCTTCTTCTTTAGTTATCCTTTTCACCAAGTGACTCCTCACTTCTTCTTTCTGTTTTTCTTCTGTACCAACTTGTTAAACAATGGCATCTTCACATTCTAACCCTAGAAAAGTTTCAATTCACAACCAATTTCCCAATGCTCCTGCAAGACATAGAAGAGGTAGAGCAAATGTCCCTCGTGGTACAAGATTAACACGAGGTGGCATATCTGGTTCTACCATCTCTTCTATTTTTGGTACTTCTTCTAAAGGATCTTTATCTACCAAATCTTATTCTAAAGGAAAAGAACCTGCTGAGCCCCTTTAGGAACCAACGGTAGAAGAAATTGTACCGTCAGATCTATCTTTTGAGCATGACAAAGAATCTCTTTTTGATCAAATGCTTAAATTGGAAAAAGTTGATAAATACCCCTCTTTAATTACTGAACCGTTGATCCCCATCGTCCGGAAAGATTGTCGTTGGAAAAATAGTACTCCCATAGTTATTCTCAACCCTAACCAGGGAATTTCTTCTTATAGGTCCGGTTTTTCTTATGTTTATACTTACCCTTTCACTCTGGGTTTTGCCCCTACTATTGACCTAGTCATTCTCGAATTTTGCCGTTTCTTTAAAATCTGCTTAGCTCAAATTGGTCCCCTAGTGTGGAGAGTAGTGGCATGCTTAAAGTTCTTATCGACCAGAGCAGATGTGGATTTTACTTTTCCTCATCTGATTCACCTTTACCATCCCAAACTCTTTTATAATGGAGTTTTTTCATTGTCTGCTAGAGGTAAAAGGGTTTTGATAAACCCTAAGGATATCAATGATCGAGGTTGGTACACACGATTCGTTAGTGTTCCCACAATTGATTTGGTGGGTGGATCAAACATGCCTTTTCCGGAGAAGTGGAACATGACACCTAAGTATTTTATTTCTTATCGTGTCTATTTTTGTTATTTTGATCTTTTATTTTTAAAGCATTTTTGTTCTGCTTTTTGATAGCTACCGTGGGAGATATTGAACTCGTCCATGGCTTCCGTGCTTGGGTAGATGCTATTCTGAAGGCCGCACCTATGGAAGCACGTACTTGGAAATCAATTTCTATTAAGCACGGCTGGAGAGTTAAAACTCATGGTATACATTTAGTATTATTTTTGTATAGAGTAAATTTTCTCTTTGTGTATATCCAAGCTTATATCCTTCTTTTTATCAAGATTTGCCAATCGAGGGATGTCAGTTGAAGTAGCTACTGCCCTTAAAACTTCTTCTAATGCTCCCTTAGCTCTAGGGAGGACACGAGATATTCTAAAAAAAAGAAAATCATTTGAAGAAGATTTTGATGTTGAAGAAGATGATGATACCTCTCTGGCAGCTCGTCCTAGGTCTAGGAGGCGTGTGATGGTTTCTGAGGATGGTATTGAAGCTTCTCCTGCTCGTACCTCTGAGACCGTTACTATTATATCTGATGAAGAAACTACCTCGAATGATACTCCTGAATATACTCAACGCCTTTTCATTGAAGTTTTTGAGGGTGGTAATTTTGGTCCAGTTTTGGAGGAAACCCCACTTACAACCCCTCTTTCAACTTTTGTTTTTGTTCCTCTTATTTCTCATATCACTTCAAGTGTTACTCCAGCTACCATTTCCATTCCTATTTCCTTACCAACCTCTGCCCCCGCACCTGATTCAACCTTTTTAAATACTGCTGTTTTCATCTCTTCTACCGTACCTCCTTCTATAGTTTCTTCTTCTTTTGTTGGTCATATGGAAGAAAGTTCCAGCAACAGAAGCATGGTTATGAGGAGCGTGACACTTGAGGTTCCGGATAACAGAAGTCATTTGAGGAAATAGTAGTAGTGTCACGACCCCAATCCCGGTCGTGATGGCGCCCAACACAATGCTAGGCAAGCCCGACCATATTATCCTTTTAACCAGCCAATTATTAAATAAATTAAACTTAAACAGTAATTAGTCATAACAGGTGATAACCGAAACGTCAAAACATACAAAATACGGTCCCAAACATATCGTGGTGTCACGAGACTGAGCCTCTACAGAATAGCATCCTAATACAACCAAGTCTAGACAAATAGGAAATCAACAAGATGATAAAGAGGGAGAAAACAAGCTCTGCGGACGCTGGCAGCTACCTCGTAATCTCCGCCAAAGTAGATATAGATCAGCAGCTAAAATGTCTCAACTGCTCTCGGGCACCTGTGGATCTGCACCAAAAAGTGCAGGGGAGTGGGGTGAGTATATTTCAACTCAGTGAGTAACAATAATAAATAATAACGGAAAGTAAGAACTCCTGTGCTATCACTTAGCAGTTCTAAGGCAACCTTTACAAGTACGTCCTCACTATAGTAGTACTTTAACCTCCAATATACATTTATCTCTACAAGATTTCCACACTGAACAAGCCCTCGCTCGTACCCCTACGGTGTACGGCCATCTCAACATATAAAGGCACATACTTATGTCTATAATGTATAAGTATCTAAGTAAATAGTAGGATATGATTAAGTATAATGCTGCGGCGTGCAGCCCGCTCCAATACATATACCGCTGCGGCGCGCAGCCCGCTCCATTTAACGTCGACGGCGCTCACTGGGGGTGTATACGGACTTCGGAGGGGCTCCCTAGGCCCAAGCACTATAATACTGCGGCGTGCAGCACGATCCACACAAATATTACTGCGGCGTGCAGTCCGATCCCAATAATATTGCGGTGTGCAGTCCGTCCCACATGTATATTACATTTATATTACTGCGGCGTGCAATCCGATCCAATATATGTACTGCTGCGACGTGCAGCCCGATCCAATATAGGTATATATATATAATACCTCATAATGGTTCCTCGACCCTATCCCGGTCAGTATATACTTGGCCTCTCAGGCCCAATATAATATATCACAGTGGTTCCTTGACCCTGTCTCAGTCAATATAGACTTGGCCTTTCAGGCGCACTCAGCTAGAACAGGGAATTCCACCCTAGATAATCTCAATCGGTATAAACTTGGCCTTTCAGGCCCACTCAGCTAGAACAGGGAATTCCACCCTAGATAATCTCTCTCAATGTACACATCTAGTACAAGCTCATATTATGCTATACGGCTAGAGCTATGGCTGAGTGTATATTTCCAACACGATATAAAGGTCACCTAGCTCTATAGGTTCCCTAATGCTCTACAGATCGGCACAAGGCCCCAAACATGGCTATCAGCCCAATTGTACAGTTATAACCTCATTAACAGTTGTACAACACAGTGTTCCATTAGCCGGGAAGGACTAAGTCCGAACCCCTTATCACAATGTTACCACGCCCGTCATAGAACGCGTGTCTCATCTCAATATAGCACTGTAAAGTGCTAGAACGGGGTTTCAAACCCTCAGTGTATTGTTTACTACTACCACTCACCTCGAACCGGTAGGAGCTTCAATCCGCCTTGCGCTTGCCTCGCAAATCAATCTCCTCGGATGCCAAATCTGCTCAAAGTCATAGAGAATGCATCAATATACGCTAATTTCACGAAATTCATTCGAAATAACCCAATTTATATCAAAACCCACAAGTTGTCAAAACCCGACTTTTGGTACACTTGTCGAAAAATTACAAAATTTACATATTCGGAATCCTCATCTCGATACGAGTCTAGGCATATAAATTTTACCAAAATCGGACTCCATTTGCCCACTCAAATCAGTGTTTTTCTTAAATTTAGGCCTAGGGCTCAAACCCACCTTAAATCTTCCATTTACAGGGATTTAACCAAGGATTTCATGTTAAAATGATGTAATTAAGCCACAAAACTTACCTCCAACGAATCCCCGATGAATTACCAGCAATTCCCGTGAGTTTCTCTCCCTAGAACTCAAAAATGGCGTTTATGGGTGTTAAACCCGCGACTGGTTCTGTTCTGAACTTAACTTCACTGCCAGCCTCATTTCTTCATCGCGTTCGCGATGCCTCTCACGCGAACGCGATGCCTTTTTCCCCTTCTTCATCGCGAACGCGGCACGCTCTCACGCGTCCGCGAAGATCAATTCCTCAGCCTCCGACTTTTACGCTACGCGAACGCGACGTAAAGTCACGCGTCCGCGATGCCTTACCTTTTCCTCTTACGCGAACGCGACCCATCCATCGCGAACGCGATGGCCAACTGGCCTCAACCTTCGCGAACGCGGCATCGCCCTCGCGAACGCGATGCCTTACAGACCCCAGCCGACGCGAACGCGGGCCTTGCCCTCGCGAACGCGAAGGCTTAGCCTGGTGCCCAGTGGTCTGCAATTTACAGCAGACCATTCCTTGTTCCAAAGTGCTGGATGATGGTCCGGATTCACCCCGAGGCCCCCGGGACCCCAACGAAAACCACCAACATACTCCAAAACACGATACGGACTTGTTCCAATCATAAAAACACCATCCTAAACATCAAAATCATCAATTACACACGGATTCAAGCTTATGTTTCTTAAAACTTTCCGAATTACACATTTGATGAAAAACCCGACCAAACGACGTCCGAATGACCTGAAATTTTGCAGGCACATCCAAAATCACCTAACGGAGCTACTGCAACTGTCGGAATTCCATTCCGACTCCCGGATCAAAATCTCACCTACCGATCGGATTTCGCCAAAATTCAACCTTAGCCAATTAAAGCCTATTTCTACACGGGCCTCCAAATTCAATTCCGATCGCTCCCCTAAGTCACAAATCACCTTCCGGAACTAACCGAATCATCAGAATCCGATTCCGAGCCCTCTAACCAAATAGTCAACTCCGGGTTGACTTTCCTTATTCAAGCTTCCTCCAAAAAGGCTATATGCCTCATTTCCAATTTAATTTCACTCCTAACTCCCCCGATAGACTCTAACACTTATATAAAAGCATGAATTATGTAATTACAACATAACGGGGTGGTAATTCCCGTGACGACGGGCCGGGTCGTCACATTCTCCCCTCTTAAGCAAACGCTCGTCCTCGAGCGGGTCAAGAAACATACCTGAAGTCTCAAATAGCTGAGGGTATCTGCTCCGCATTTCCTGCTCAACCTCCCAAGTAGCCTCCTCCACGGGTCGACCTCTCCACTGAACCTTAACCGATGCAATCTCCTTGGACCTCAATTTTCTCACCCGACGACCCAAAATAGCAATAGGCTCCACATCATAGGACAGATCACCATCAAGCTGGATGGTACTGAAGTCTAATACATGAGACGGATCTCCAATGTACTTCCGGAGCATAGACACATGGAATACCGGATGAACGCTGGATAAACTGGGTGGCAAGGCCAACTCATATGCCACCTCTCCAACTCTCCTAAGTATCTCAAAAGGACCAATGTACCTGGGACTCAACTTTCCTTTCTTCCCAAACCTCATGACACCCTTCATAGGTGAAATCTTCAACAATACTCCGTCACCAACCATGAAAGACAACTCTCGAACTCTACGGTCCGCATAACTCTTCTGACGAGACTGTGCTGTACGAAGCCTCTCCTGGATCAACTTTGCTCTATCCAGAGCATCCTGGACTAACTCGGTCCCTATCAATCTAACCTCACCAGGCTCAAACCATCCCACGGGGGATCTACACCGTCTGCCATACAATGCCTCATACGGGGCCATCTGAATACTCGACTGATAACTGTTGTTGTAGGCAAACTCAGCAAGTGGTAAGAATTCATCCCACGAACCACCAAAATCAATCACACATGCCCGCAACATATCCTCCGGGATCTGAATAGTATGCTCAGACTGCCCGTCTGTCAGGGGGTGAAATGTTGTACTCAACTCAACCCTCGTACCCATCTCTCGCTGAAATGCTCTCCAAAATTGAGAAGTGAACTGAGTGCCTCTGTCAGATATAATAGACACTGGGACCCCATGCAACCTGACAATCTCCCGAATAAAGATCACTGCCAACCGCTCCGATGAGTAAGTAGTACTAACTGGGATGAAATGTGCGGACTTAGTCAGCCGATCAACGATCACCCATACAGAATCAAACTTCCTCGCTGTCCGAGGTAGCCCAGTAACAAAATCCATGGTGATTCTCTCCCATTTCCACTCGGGAATAACCATACGCTGAAGAACACCGCCCGGTCTCTGATGCTCATATTTGACCTGCTGGCAATTGAGGCACTTAGCTACATGTCTAACAATATCCATCTTCATTCTCCTCCACCAGTAGTGCGCTGTCTCAAGTCTTGGTACATCTTTGCGGCACCTGGGTGAATAGAGTACCGCGAACTGTGTGCCTCCTCAAGTATCAACTCCCGCAAACCATCAACATTGGGCACACATATACGGCCCTGCATCCTCAAAACACCATCACTGTCGATGGTCACATCCCTGACATCATTATGATGCACTCTGTCCTTAAGGACAAGCAAATGTGGGTCATCATATTGTCGCTCTCTGATGCGATCATATAAGGAAGATCGAGAAACAATACAAGCCAACACTCGACTCGGCTCCGAAATATCTAATCTCACTAGCCGATTGGCTAGGGCATGAACATCATAAGCAAAAGGCCTCTCCCCAACTGGGATGAAAGCTAAGCTGCCCATGCTAACCGCCTTCCGACTCGAGGCATCGGCCACCACATTGGCCTTCCCCGGATGATACAAAATAGTGATATCATAGTCCTTAAGCAACTCCAACCACCTCCGCTGTCTCAAATTAAGGTCCTTCTGTCTGAATAAGTGCTGAAGGCTGCGATGATCCGTGAACACCTCACATGAGACACCATACGGGTAATGCCTCCAAATCTTCAAGGCATGAACTATGGCTGCTAGCTCCAAATCATGAACAGGGTAGTTCTTCTCGTGGGGCTTCAACTGACGAGAGGCATAAGCAATGACCCTACCCTCCTGCATCAACACACAACCAATGCCCACTCATGAGGCATCACAATATACAGTATAAGAACCTGAAGCTGTCGGTAGAATCAAGACTGGTGCTGTGGTCAGTGCTGTCTTGAGCTTCTGAAAGCTCTCCTCGCACTCCTCGGACCATAAGAAAGGAACACCCTTCTGAGTCAATCTAGTCAAGGGTGAAGCAATAGAAGAGAATCCCTGAACGAATCGGCGATAATACCCTGCCAATCCCCGAAAGCTACGGATCTCAGTAACTGAGGTCGGTCTGGGCCAACTCTGCACTGCCTCGACCTTCCTCGGATCTACCTGAATACCATCACAGGACACCACGTGCCCTAAGAATGCCACGGACTCAAGCCGGAACTCACATTTGGAGAACTTGGCATACAACTTCTCCTCTCTCAATCTCTGCAATACTATACTCAAGTGCCGAGCATGCTCCTCCCGGCTACGAGAGTAGACAAGTATGTCATCAATGAATACGATCACAAATGAATCAAGATACGGCCTGAATACACTGTTCATCAGATGCATAAATGCTGCTGGGGCGTTGGTTAGCCCAAAAGACATCACAAGGAACTCATAGTGACCATATCTGGTCCGGAATGCAGTCTTCATAATGTCGGACTCTCTAATCTTCAGCTGATGGTAGCCCGAACGAAGATCAATCTTTGAGAACACCCTAGCTCCCTAGAGCTGATCAAATAAATCATCAATACGAGGAAGAGGATACTTATTCTTCATTGTTACTTTGTTTAGCTGCCTATAGTCAATACACATCCTCATAGATCCGTCCTTCTTCTTAACAAACAGGACCGGTGCACCCCACGGCGACACACTCGGCCGAATGAACCCCTTATCTAGGAGTTCCTGGAGTTGCTCCTTCAATTCCTTCAACTCAGCTGGTGCCATACGATACGGAGGAATAGAAATAGGCTGAGTGCCCGGCACCAAATCGATACCAAAATCAATATCCCTGTCCGGCGGCATGCCCGGCAGGTCTGAGGGAAACACATCAGGAAAGTCTCGCACAATGGGAACAGAATCAATACTGGGAGTCTGGGCCTCGACTTCCCGCACAAATGCTAAATAAGAGAGACATCCCTTCCCAACCATTCGTTGGGCCTTGAGGAAAGATATTACCCTACTAGGTACATACTCAGTCGTGCCTCGCCACTCGATCCTCTGAATGCCCGGCATAGCCAAAGTGACTGTCTTAGCATGACAGTCCAGAATAGCATGACATGGAGATAGCCGGTCCATGCCCAATATAACATCAAAATCAATCATGCTGAGAAGCAACAGGTCTACTCGGGTCTCCAGACCTCCAATAGTGACCAAACAGGACCGGTATACGTGGTCCACAACAATAGTATCCCCTACCGGGGTAGATACATGCACTGGCAGCTCAAGACTCCCTCGGGTCGTGCCCAAATGAGGAGCAAAATATGTAGACACATAAGAATAAGTAGAACCGGGATCAAACAATACCGAGGCATCTCCGTGGCAGATTGAAATAATACCTGTAATGACAGCATCAGAAGTAACAGCCTCAGATCGGCCCTGAAAAGCATAGCATCTAGCCTGTCCGCCTGATCGGCCTCCCCCTCGAGAGCGACCCCTAGCTGTCTGACCCTCACCCCTAGCTGGCGGGGCGGGTGCTGAAGTAGAAGGACCAGATGACGAGGGCTGCCCCCTCTGCTGATAAGACCCGGAAACAAGACGGGGACACTCCCTACGGTGGTGCCCAAACTCTCCACACTCGTAGCAACTCCCCGGTGCTGGGTACTGAGACTGATAAGGACCTCTGGCGCTGGAATGGCCAGCTGATGAACTAGGCCGAGATGAACCCTGAGCGGATGGGGCCTGTGAAGAACTCTGAGCTGGCATGGCACTGAGAGCTGGCTGGCTCTGGTGCGAACCCTGATAATCCTGTCTAAGAGACCATCTGCGACGATCTGAGCGTCTCGACTGCGAAGACCTGAAAGAGCGACCTCGGCTCTGCCGACTCTGGCCTCTGGTCTGTGTGCCACTGGAACTAGCTGCTCCTCGAGGCCTCTTGGCCTCCCTCTCATCCCGCTCCCTGCGACGATCTGTCTCAATGTCGCGAGCAATATCCACAGCATCCTCAAATGTACGACTCAGAACCCTCTCCCGAGTCATCAGAATACGAATGGGGTAAATGAGACCGTCCACGAAGCGCCCAATCCTCTCTCTGTCGGAATGAACCAACCACGGTGCATATCTGGACAACTCGTAAACCTGATCTCATACTTTGACACTGACATGTCCCCCTGACGGAGACCCTCAAACTGCCTACGCATCTCCTCTCTCTGAGATCGAGGCACCCATTTCTCCAAGAACATAGTGGAGAACTCCAGCCATGATAGTGGTGCTGCGCCGGGCGGCCTGCGGCGCTCATAAGCCTCCCACCAAGCAAGGGCTGGTCCCCGAAACTGAAAGGTAGTGAAAGATACCCCACCGGACTCCAATATCCCTCGCCGTACGAAGCATCCGACCGCACTTGTCCAGAAAAACCTTGGGCGTCCTCGCTCGGAGCACCGAGTGAACACCGGAGGAGATAACCTCGGTGAACCTCTCGAGACGACGTCGCTCATCATTCGTCATAGCCGGGACCCCGTCCCCCCGAATCCGATCCGTCGGGCCGAACCGGTAACCACAAGGCCGAACCGGGCGGAGCCTCGGTGTCCGTGACGCACCGCACCGCCGGCTCCGGAGTGCGTCATCGCGGGGGTCCGATGACCACCCCGATCCCCCGATGCGGCTCGCCGCATTAGTAACCGAAACCGCCCTGTGCTAGGCCGGTGCGGACTGCTAGTATCTGAGCCAGGGTCTCCTGGAGACCCGGAATAGCAATGGGCACAGCTGGTGCCTGATCTGGTGCTGCTGGCACCTCTG